>RPOG01000730.1:0-248279 GCA_008086565.1 Thalassoma bifasciatum | reverse complement strand
ATCATAGAATTGACTTCACTCGGCTCTTCTTCTCTGAGCTGTGAGGTTGATGCACCTTTATAATGAATAAGGCAAATATCACAACCTGAAACACTGCAGCTATTATCCCCACCACTCATTTCATTTCTTTGTAGTAACTGGTGACCTAAAGTTGCTCTCAGCCCCTGCCTCTGCTAGGTTCATTGGACAGGATCCAGAACGAACGCACACATATAATTTATCCTGCCACATTAGCATGCTAACCAGAGCTAGCTCTTGCATTCGTCATTTCAGTTGAAGTAGTACTGTTGAATGTTGAGAGGCTTTAACCAATCAGAACCAAGCACCCAAAGGATAGTCAGACAGACAGACGGACAGACAATACCCAGTGTGGTTTCTGTGTGTGTGTGTGTGTGTGTGTGTGTGTGTGTGTGTTTGTGTGTGTGTTTTCAATAAAGTCAGTGTTACACTGACCCCAGAGATGAGGATGACTGATCTGGTCTCTGTGCAGCAGGCTGAGTTAAATAGATCTGTATAATGGGGTTCAGTGTCCTGGCTGGTTGCTGCCCAGGTATTGATCCCGTCCTGGATGAAATGAGCAGTTATTAATGATGATGAGGTTTGAATTAGTGAAACTAACCCCAGTGCGGACACAGAAATCTGATCCATTGCTACAGGAACTGGTCAGCTGGAGACAAGACTGAAAGAATGAAATATGAAAAGTGAGATTCTAGCGTTCTTTAGAGCATTTGTCCTATTTATACACTCAGTGCATGCAGTTGACTATATTTCCATAAAAATACATCAACACCTGACATTAACACAAAGAGACCCTAGGTTTGGAGAGTGAACTACTAATGAGATGTCATACGGAGAAAACATAACACACCAACATGAAAAAAAAGTTTGAAAGATGTCTTACAGTATTTAACATGACACAAAGATCAGTCACTCGAGTTTCTTGTTCTAGATAAGAAACATGAGACAGAGGTGCACCAGGACAAGAACCAGGGTTTAAGACAGACTGTAAAGATCCAGAGGACCGATGCTCTCTCCAGCCTCAGCTTGGTGTTGACGTCTGCGGGATGACACAGAGCTGCTTCGTGTTTTCACAGCCTGATTTACATCCTCTGTGAGAGATACTTCATGCTCCTGTGCACTCAGCAGGACTCAAACCCACGGCCGTGTCTGCAACACAGAGATGGTTTTGTGTGAGTCATAGCAGATGGATGTAAAGTCTGTGCATACTCCTCCTGCCACAGAGATGATGGAGAGAAACTCTGAGCAGCTCTCCTGTACGAGGAGCTATAAAAGCTCCTGCAGGACTGTAAATATAATGTTCCCACAGATTACTTTCCCCATCATCTCCACCCTCACCCACTCTGCTGCCGCTGCTCTCCATCTCTTATTTAAATGTGTGTGACTGTGAGAGGACATAAAAATAACCCTGCAGCTCCTCGTGCAGACGTCAGCTCCATGAGAGCAGAGCAGAGACAGGAGTCAGTGAAGAAGAAAGAAGGGAAGTTCCCTCTGATCTGTTTCAGGAGGAGGAGAGGAAGAGGAGAGGGAGAGGAGCAGTGAGTCATCCTGCAGAGCCACGGACCTCAGTGACTTTTCCTTCCCCCTCACTCTGAGGTCAGCCGAGGCCCAATCTTTCAGGTGCATGAAATCCTGCGCAGATTACAGTCAGAGAGAAACTGCACACTTTAGCTCAGTTTCTGGGGCAGGCAGTCATTTCAGGACGGTAGAAAGGCCAGAGGAGGTGACAGCATCATTCATTACCAGTGCATGAACTCCTCTGTCGACAGGCGCCCGTGGAGAGCCTCGGTGTGGGGGGCGAGACGGGAGAGAGGCTTAGAGGGCCCCGGGCAGAGGAAAGGACAGAGAGCAGCTCAGGCTGTTAAAGAAGGAGAGGAAAACAGGAAGAAAGGAGCTGGAGCAGCCAAACAGAGAGACAAGACTCTGTGTCCGCACAGGATCCTCAGCCTACAAAGGAGGGAGTCAGACTGGCTCTGAGGCCCAAACTCATGATCACTACAATTTTCATAAACACTACAGATGTAATAACAGTGGAAAAAGTCTCTCAGGAAAGAAAACCTTAACTCCATCCATCCTCAGACTGTCCCTGTGCGAGCAAAGCAGAGTTTACTGTCACACCAGAGGAGTCAGAGTCAGACATCCTGAAGACCACAAACAGATACTGAGACAGAAACAGAGAAAATCGATGTATCCAGAGTACTTCTACGAGTATGTGTTCTAGTACTCCCAGATACTGGTGGTGCATCCCTAATTAATACACTTCACATAAATGTTTTTTTTCTCATCCTAATGCTGCAGTGATATGAAGATATCATTTGGCTGCATTGTGTTCACGTCCTCTTTTCACCAACAAAGATTTTCATTAGTTATCATACGTTAAAGACTGACTTTCAAGTTACAATTTACAATGATTAGCAGGAGCTGTTTTGTAGTTTTTCAGGAATACTAACATTGTATGGGAAGGACAGTCAAAATCAGATGACACTTTCAAATGAAAAAGAAAAATTGGGGGGGTTTTGCTACCAGGTTCCACTCAGATTCTCTGTGGTCTCTACTGCATAGACTCTGGCTGCACAAGGGTAGCGCCCGTAACAAGGTTCTTTTGGCTTCAAAACCATGCAATGGTAAAAGGCGTAGCCAAGATGTCCATTATTTATACAGTCTAGGTGGAAAACATGTTGAGGCTCACTTAAACTCAGTTTAGGTGTTATAGAGAGTAGCCCAGCCCCTCTTGAAACCTTCAAACCAGCATTTTACTGAGCTTCTGGCACCTGCTCTTTCTTCAGCTGATATTTAACGTGTTCTCCACTGACAAACAGTCCCACACAGAAGATCCAAAGGTCTGATATATTACCCTGCAATAATATTCAAGGGTGGACCATAGAGACATCCAACTTTTAGAGTCCAAGTTGGACAGCAGAGCTGACATGGAGCCAGCATGTGTAACAGGATGAGCAGAGTCTGCTAACAGCATTAAAACCAGATCTGAGTACAGCTCTCTGAGCCAGCTGTGTCCTCACACCTGATACATCTGATTTAATAATCAGATTAGAGAACATTATCTGTGTGTGTTAGCGTCTGTGTGAGAGAAAGGAGTTACACACTGAACTCAGATTTCTCTGTAAACACTGAACTTCTGTCTGACTCTTTATTAACTGCAGTTTGTGTGTCCTCATCTCTGTCCTCATGCAGTGATGAGAAACTTTTATTGGCAATAACACAGATACTGTCTCAGCCAGGTTGGAGATATAAACACACTCTTTTCCTGGTTAGTTATATGACGGGGCTGATCCATCTGTTATCAGAGAGAAAAAATCTCCTTTATGTGTGAGCAGAGCCTCTCTCAGCTGAAACAACCATGCTTCCCATCTCCGAGGAGGATTTCTATCACAACAGACTCTTCTTGTCTCCTCACCCACCTCTCTCTCTCTTTGTTTCACAGAGAGACCAATCCAAACCTCTGCCTGCTCTGCCAGCTCCCTGACAGCTGGAGCAGATGTCGGGGAAGCCCTGAGAGAGGAGCTCACACAAACACTTTTATTCCTCTTTGTTGGTCTGTTTTCATCCTCTGGTTTTATTTTTCTCTCTCTCTAACAGCTAAGGGAGTCGAGACATTAATCACCGATTCTCAAAGTGTCAGACCCTAAAGTAGGTCTAGAGTCTGACATCTTTATAGTGTGTGTCGGTCGATTTACAGTCGATGTCCAAACACCTGGTCACTAGAAATAAATGTCTCTACCTCCTTTTTTGTCTCACTCACTTTTTCGTCCTTGTCTGAATTCTGAGTCCAAAGGTGACTCAGACTAAAGTCGACATGACATTTTAGGGAAGATGATGACAAAGACTGTGAAGCTGATGAGCTGGTGTTGTTGTTGTCTCTAAAACCCTGGCAGTCAGTGTGTGTGAGGGTTTCTGGGTCAGTCCAGTGTCTGTGTCCAGAAAATGTGATGTCCCTGGTCGTCCTCAGTCATCTGCTGCTTTTGTTAACGTCCTGATGATTTCAACAAGATCTCTGCCCCTTAAATCCCCACAGACTGAGCAGCCTTTGGTCTCTAAACCCTCAGATTGATTTCTCGTCTTTAATCCTTGAGGAGGGGAGACTTTATTTCATCACCGCTCTCGCTCTCTCTGTCAGGTATCCCCCTCATGTCTTTGTTGGTGAGCTTTAACAGGTCAGTGAAGATTCTCCACAGCAGCAGTTTGACTCCATAAACATCTGTTCCTGTGAGAAGCTGACAACACCGAGGTCGGCCACATAATGAGAATACACACACACACACACACACACACACACACACACAGCTGGACTGAGTGACCTCACAAGCCCTCTGTCCCGACTCGGCCCAGCTCTCTTATTTCCCACGCCTCCAGAGTAAAGCAGACATGTCTGAAACACAACACTGAGGAACATTCGACACTGACATAGAATCAAGAGTCAGTCCACTGCTCTGCTTTTATCTAATCTCTCTCTATATCTCTCTTTCTCTCTCACACACACACTTTTTGTCCTCATTCTGAAGGTTCAAAACCCATCCTGGTCTCCACAACGATAGCTTTAAATCATACTGTGTAAAATGGTGGATGATATAACAGCTCCTCAAAGGTGAAGGCATATTACTGTTTTTTTTTTGTTTTGTTTTGTTTTCGTTTGCTTTGAGTTGCTTTTTTGAGGCTATAAACTGAAAAAAATTAAACCTAAGCCAATCATTGTGTCATATTTAAAGTAACAATTCTTATTATTCTTGATATGAGGCACAGACATCAGACAAGACCAGAATAAAAGTCTTATTTCAAGTTATTTAGAGACAAAAAATAAGGCCTGATTGCTTGTAACAAGTCAAATAAATCTGTCAGTGGGGTATGAAAACAGAACATTTTAGTAATAAGAAGATTCCTTTTTCAGGAAACTTGGCTAGCAAATTTTTCTTATCCAATTGGCAGATTTTTTTTTTACTTGTTACATTATGGTCACCATGAATGTGGCTCATATCAGGAAAAGGAAGACATTTTTTAAATCAAAAACAAGACAAAATGACTTGCTTAGATTTTAGTATTTGTAGTGTGAAAAGTGGGGATGGGATATCATGATTGACAGCTCAGTTAACCAATCAGAGTTGAGGACAAACATTGAGAGGAAACGTAACAAACACTGTTACAGCCGGGAAATTAGTGAGTGTTTGTGGAGGGTTCAGTTCCCACAGTGCTGACAGTGTGTGTGTGTGTGTGTGTGTGTGTGTGTGTGTGTGTGTGTGTGTGTGAGATGATAGATGATTCATGCTCTGGGGGTGAATTAATTTCCTCCTGATGTTGTGTGTTGTTGGAGTTTCTCCTCTCTCCTGTCTTTGTGCTCCTTTGTGGGTTTCTCAAGGCTACTCCCCCCTCACAACACCCCCCCCCCACCCCACCCCCCCACCTCCACGCCTCTCTCGTCATCCTCCTGCTTGTCGCCTTTGTGCCTCCTTGTCCCTCCTCCTCCTCCAACAGCCCATCCCTACTCCTTGATCTCATCCCTCCTTATCTTTGTCTTCTTGACTTTCATAGTCCTGGTCCTTCCTTGTGCTGCCCCCCCTCTTCTTCTTTGTCCCTCCATGTACATCCCCCTAGCTCCTCACTGAGGGCTCAGACAGAGTTATAGCCTTACAGTAAAGCACCATTAGAGAGCCTGGTCTGCCCTTATGAGCCCTCTGCGCTGGTTAACTACAGCACTTTGATGCTGTGAGATATAAATTATACTTAAATACCTGCAGACACACTCACACACACTGACAGCGCCATTGTGAAATGCTCCCATCTCAATAACTTCAGAGTGTGAAACCTGCTCACTGATGCAGTGTGGCATGTTTGCTTTATGATGATTTGTCTAAAAGACAGTTTACACAACAACAGTTTTAGGGTGAAACATCGAGGTGTTACTCATTTCAGCCTCTGTGCGCATAGAAATGACATTTTAGCTGAGCTATTACGGAAACTTTTGAAAAAGGCTCCCAAGAGAGAAATCTCTCTGAAAACACATTTTACCACACATTACACTTTCATTGTGTCATTGCACAGCCATTTGTGAACTGGACAAACACAACGACAGCAACAAAAGCTGTCTACCATGTTGTACAACTTCAGCATTCATTGAAGGAGCATTCAATTTAAACACCAGATGCGTCCATCTCTACCTCGGCCTCTAAACTGTTATCCTGAATATAATTGTGCTTACAGTTATATTGCCAACTACAGGCCTGGCATACATACTACAACATCTTCAGTCCCACAGCGTTTCCATGTAAGCACAGATTATTTTCAACACCTCTTGCATTTTTGGGTGAAACGTCGTGAAATGTTGCATCAATGAACTAAGGTGTTAGTTCAGCTTTCTGCTCACAGACTCTCCACAGAAACTCCTCAGTCCTACAGAGACTAATTTTTATACCATCACTTCACCTGCAGAGAGCTTTCTTTGACTCCTTAATCCTCGTGTTTTGCTCTCCACCTCTGTCTTTTTATTCTCTCTGTCAGGGAGCTGCATCTTCACGGCTATGTGGTCACTCAGCTCAGATCATAGAAAACTCTGTGTTTGCTGATTTCTCTTGAGAGGATATGTCTGTGTAAAAGATGAATCAGTTTATGTTCCAGTTTGTGTTGGACTGAGGGATTTCTGCTCTGTTAGTGGTCATAAATCTTGAACAGTTTTAGAGCCCTGCAGCCTTCACAGCTCTTAGTTTCAGGCTCACAGCAGGTGTCTTTTTTTTTCCTTTTTTTTTTTTTCAGAAAAGTCCACCTCTCATACAGGAAGCACTGTTTGAAACTGCGAGTCAGTTACAGCAGAGCTTAGATTAGGAGGAAACTCCATATTAATCCACTTCAAATGTTACATTAGAGGGAGCTCTGCTGATTCAATAACATAGAGCAGCTGTGAGGCTTCAGAGGGTCCCCATCAGAAACAGCTTCAGCCTCACTCTGTCTCTGAGCTGGACTCTGAAGTTTGATACAAGCGTTGATGAGAACACTTCCTGTCTGACAGGAAACAGGAAATTAAAAGTAAATCATTAAACATAAACTATGAGCGAACACAATGACTGATGAATCTGAGGAAACTTAATACAAAGTTGAACTACTCATGTTTGATGTTTTACATGCACGTCAATAAATTCGACTGCTGGGAACTAACACAGAACCAGCATCAAATCCAGGTCTGCTAATAGAGCTGGGCTGTCAGATTTGTGACTTTGTTTTGTCATTGACCCTGTGATTGGTGCGTCTGCGCTCTGATTGGTCCCCTGACTTTAATATCCCTAGCTGATCTTCGTGTTGGTGGGATGTCTGGTTTAATAACTATGTATTGATTTATATGTTACTGCTGATGAGTCTGTCTGGTTATTATCGACAGATTCATAGAAACAGAAACAAATCTGTTTGTCTCCCTGTGTCCACTTCCTGTCTCTGTTAAGGTTTAAAAGGGTCATATTTGAACTTAATAGTGTATTTTCATTATGTCTCTTTGTGTCATCTTTATGTCAGCTCAGTGTGAGCGTAAGGAGCCACATCATACAAACCACAGTAGACAACAAATAGTGCACAGTATTAGTTCAGTTCCTCTTAAACTAAGGTCATGATTACAGAAGGATTTTGTGAGATCACAGGTTTCTCCTCAGTGTAAGATTTTTATCTGTGTAAATATCAACTATGGTGACACATGAAGCCTTTTAAGACCAAATGAGAAAAAACAAACTAAAACATACATAAAAGGAAACATAATAATTACAGCTGACATTTAAACTTCACATCACTTTACTTGCAGCTCTGTGACAGGAGATGAATGATGATCTCTATTTCAGAGTTTGAAAAGTTGCTCTTCCTCACACTCTCTCCTCCCATAACCATAACTCAGAGGATCAAGGACCAGGAAACTTCTTGCTTTGCTCCAAATTTTGTTCCAGATGTAAACTATTTGGATCTGTGACAGATCTGTTTAACGTCAGTCAGCTGTGAATCAGGGTAAATTTAGAGCAGATTGAACTGCATCTAAAATCAGGTTAAAGATAAACAGAGTTTCTTAAACTTCACATGAGCACACCACACTGTTAGAGGGCATGTTGGAGGAAAAGGAGGATAAAGACACAGAATGTTCAAGTGGTACACACATGTTCACACACATGTTCACATACGTTCACACACATGTTCACACATATGTTCCCATAAGTTTTCATGTCTAAATATGTGCTGGAAAATCCTTGAAATGCAACAATCAATTTATATCAATTGTCTGAAGGTTGATGTTTACGGTCATTAGGCCAGGTCATCCAAAGATAGTTTTTATTAAAAAAGGCTCAGAGGCAGGAAGGGCACACTAAGTGGTATTATCTTTCATTTATAAATAGAACACCAAACAAGAACAGAGAAACATTTCTATATTTTTAATCATCAGTTCAGGTTTACAGAGACCTCAGACTGTACTCTGACCTGAACTGACCCCCTCAGGAATCTGCTCTTTCTTCAAACTGCTTCTACAAACGTTCATCCTGGACTGAGTCGACCCCTGAGTCTGAGCATGGAGCCAATCAGACTGTAGCAGTGTTTTACATCCCATCATATCTGAGCTTTTCTGTACATACAGGAACAGAAACAGGCGTAAAGACAGCTGTGTGGATGAAAACCCAGCATGTGTGATCAGATCTGCTCTGAATCAGATGGCATCTGGTAATTACAGCATCATTCAGAACGCTTCTCCACACCTGTACCTGCTCAGGAGGATCCTATCAGCACACATGGAGGATGAGAAAACAACAGAGTGCAGCAGCTGAAAGAGTTACAGATAGGAGTCTACGCTGGTGCTTTATGGAGTCCTCAGATTATAACCCTTCATGAGGACAAGGACGTGTGTATACAGGAGGAGCGGGGACAGTTCTTACTCCTCTCATTGTGTGTGTGTGTCTCAGTGAGCCAGACAGTGAGTCATGTTTAATTGGGGCACAGTTAGGAAGCATCCAGTCAACATGCAGAGGTTTGTTATTGTGCAGATAAACAGCAGAGAGGACTGGACATGTGATTTCAGTGAATTATGTAGCTGTCAGACAGTCTGGACCCAGAACCAGCCATCCTGACACCACAGTGAGAACAGATTCCTCCAAACACTGCAGGCAGAGAGGAGAGAAGCTTAACCAGGTCAGAGGAAAGACAGACAGATGAGNAAATAATAAATTAGTACAACTTACAGGAAAGTGAGGAGAGGTATGAATTAAAAGTTAATAAAATGTAGAATTATAAGTAAGAACAACTTCTGGGATTTAACTCAAAGTTTCAAGGCAACAAACTTCGATAAAAATTTAAGTTGGGCAATTAAACTTAATATTTTAAGTTATGCTTTTAAGTTGACAAAAATCAGAATTCAGAGTTGAACAAACTAAGCAAAACTTAATACAGTTAGTTTAATTGCCCAACTTAAAATTGTATCGAAGTTTGTTGCCTTGAAATTTTGAGTTCATCTCACTTTTTTTTTTTTACAGTGTACAAACGTTCATCCTGGACTGAGTCGACCCCTGAGTCTGTGCATGGAGCCAATCAGACTGTAGCAGTGTTTTACATCCCATCATATCTGAGCTCTTCTGTACATACAGGAACAGAAACAGGCGTAAAGACAGCTGTGTGGATGAAAACCCAGCATGTGTGATCAGATCTGCTCTGAATCAGATGGCATCTGGTAATTACAGCATCATTCAGAACGCTTCTCCACACCTGTACCTGCTCAGGAGGATCCTATCAGCACACATGGAGGATGAGAAAACAACAGAGTGCAGATAGGAGTCTACGCTGGTGCTTTATGGAGTCCTCAGATTATAACCCTTCATGAGGACAAGGACGTGTGTATACAGGAGGAGCACCCTGTCAAGAATGAGGAGAGTAACACACACACACAGAGTCACTCGGTCTGTCACTCAGTACAAATTAACCCCGTGTCAATCCTTCGTAGGTCAGTTGTACGTCTCCAAACAATAACACGTCTATTTGTCGTCTCTCCTGACCTGTACACTAAAGTCACTTAATACATCGACAGTCTGTCAGACCTGGGTCTTGGTCGGATCCTGACACCACAGTGAGAACAGATTCCTCCAAACACTGCAGGCAGAGAGGAGAGAAGCTTAACCAGGTCAGAGGAAAGACAGACAGATGAGCTGAGACTTAGCTAACGTTCCAGGTTCTTCCTTCACAGCAAAGACTGACACACATAGTAGTGATCATCCTCACAAACTCATGACACACAGGGGACTCTGACGGAGTGGAAATCCTCTGCTGACCCTTTCATTGTTCTCCTTTGTCTCTGCTGCTCGTCACAAACCTCCTCTCTAATGAAGTGCAACCTCCAGATCTCAAACATCATTCATCACACTGCACAGCTCTGCTGCTGCTGTGTGTGTATTTTAAACCACTGTGTGTGTCTGTGTGCAAACAAAGCCTGGAGGAATTACACAGAAAAACAAAAAACATTTTGACCTGTTTGTTTTTTTTTCTAAGTTTGCTTAGTTTGGCAGAAAATTCTCTGCTCTCATTTCCTCTATTAGAGATCTTTCTGCTTTCAATGTTCAGGTTTTTCTGTGCAGCTTGAGTCTTTGTGTTGAAGTTTCCCACTCTGTGTTCAGGTCCTCATAAAGGTCCGAGCTCTGTGCCATAATATTTACATGATTAATGGTTGGCTTGTGTTTAGTCTGAGCTCAGATGTATATCTCACTGAAATGTTTTCCTTCATCACAGTCTGAAGATTGTATGTATGTGTGTGTGTGTGTGTGTGTGTGTGTTTCAACACATTTCTCTCCAGCTGCAGTTGTACTGAGCATGCAGAGTGTGTGCAGAGCGTCACTGTGCAGCAGTGTGTGTTTTATCACAAAGTCTGCAACCCTCCTAACACTGAAACCTTATAAATGAGATAAAAGGTCAGATCTGAAGCTGTGTGCAGTGCACACTTTAGATGTGTGAGCAGGATGATAAATGCATCCCCTTTAACTCCTGACACCTCTGCTTTGTTTCATATCCTTGCACTGAAGATTAACTTTACAGTGTTCACATTATACTCTTTATTTAGTTTGTGCTACACTATGTGGTGTTCAGTTACAGACCACACCAACAGTTTGTTATTCATCACAGACATTATAAATTACTGTGGAGTATCAGAGCCAGGGCACAGGAAACATGTTGAATGAGTTGGATTAGATTACAGGACAGTAAAACATGTTCTGAAAGCTTACATTTAAGAAACAAAATCCCTTATCAGAATAACTTAACTGAGCAGCTGTAAGAGTCCACACTCACAGGCAGGGGTTTGTAAACCATGCTGAAGTTCAGTAAAAGTTTCTGCAGAGTCTGAAGCTCACCTGACCTTCACCTGGGCTGGTCTCACTGTAATATGTTCATCTCTGAATATTAAAGACAGTCAGACACACAGATGGTGAAGGGTCAGGAGAGCCTCCTGGGCTCTGTTAGGCCTACTTCTGCATTCAGATTAAGGGCAGAGTGAGAATAATGATAATAAAACCTGAGAGTGTTTGAGCCTGCAGGCCATGGCTGGAAATAAAACCAGATGGTAACAAACAGGATCCACTTTAATCATCCAAACCCACAAATACAGCTGTGTGGAGCTCAGGCTGTCTGCATGCTTCACTGACGTACTGGTTTGAAGCAGAATAAACGTAATGGCTTTGGTTTTGTGGGGCTGGCCTGGGGTAAAAGGGTTAATGTGCTGTCTTAATTAAATGAATATGCTGCAAGTTGAAACTGTGATGAGGGAACAAACAGTGGAAAACTCTGTTTATCTGCCAACACAGGCTGAAACACAGATGAGACTTTATTATATGTCTTTGTAACTTTAACATAAAGCAGAGATTCACTGACGTCCAGCTCCATCACACAGCTCTATGACACTTGCACTTGCAGAAGGAGCCAAGAGAGTCAAACCTGCTGCTCTAAGCAAGAATAATTCAACATGTGCACTAAATATGTACAAGATATGATGTGTATCTTGTGACCACAACTCAGTCCCTCTTCAAACCACCTTAAAGAGACATTTTTGCAATATACTCCATTACATGAATAAATAGTGGAGTGATCGATAAAGAGATGATTGGATAAACATTTTTTGTCTGTGGTATTGGTGTTATCTGTCAGTAACGAGAGCTCAAAACATCTAATGTGATATTAACATCATCATGCAAATGAAGAAATGGTCAAAGAAGGAGAGAGAAAGGAATGCACAGACATTATGGACGTTTCACTTACAGACTGTTACTTTATGACAGACCTGTCCTCCAGAGTTTCCTCTGAGCGGAGGATCAGGGGCCTTAAACCTCATCAGAGACACCAGGACTCTGCAAAGTGGCTGCAGGTCAGGGTTAATAACTGCTGTGGTTTTCTCTGATGGGGTTAGAGAGGTGATGGAGGGTGACAGACCGCCGTCTGAGAGCTGCAGCAGGTTTTCTCACATGCTGTTACTGTGCGACGGCAAATGAAACCAGGTCTATCTTCTGCTGATTCAGTCTGAGGGACTGAGACGAGACAGACTATAAGTTACGAAAATCTGTGTTCACTTTGACTCTGATGTGGATGAACACACTGTAGAGCATCTGCATCAGATAGATCAGTGTCTGTAGATGTAAACTGGAAACATCATCCTCAGAGGGCTGAAAGATGAGCTCCTCAGTCTCAGATTGGTCGATGTTGCTGACGCCTGTTGGGCTTTTAAGTTATCAAACGACATGAAGGTGTGTCTACACAAAGATTAACAGATCCAATCATTCACACGTCTTTGCAAAACTGAATTTGGCACAGGTCATAAGGCAAAGTGTGTTCAGGATTATTGTTGTAACAATCTTTTTCGGAAGGAAAACTGTTTCTTTCGCTTTTAAACTGAGCCACATTTGTAAGGAACACACATTTGTAAAGACCAGCAGAACTGAGTATGTATTCTCTGTTGATGCCAAATGGCTTATTCTGCCACAGACTCTTATCTTTTACAGCTTGGTCACTCCAGGGCTGCTTATTGAATCCAAAAGAATATCCTGCAGTATCCTCTCAGTCCATCGGGAGCCATGTGCATTGAGAAATAGTTAAAGGTAGAGTTTGCAGGAATTTTTGTTGCAAACACATCATCCATCCAAAATGAGCTCCTCCTCTGTGGCTCAGTGCCAGCAGCAGCAGCAAGCGCCCACTGCCTCCAACCAGAGCTAAGTGAACATACTCACCAGCTCAGCGAGCGAGCACCTGCAGCATTAAGTTTCTATGTGGGAGAGACTCAAGAGCTGTACACCTGACTCCTGAGAAAACCAAAACATTCATGTACAGGCAGAGGAGGGGGTGAGGCTGACGCAGACACTGACACACATGTACAGAGGCCCATAGATGACAATTGAGCAGGGTTATTCCTGTAAAAGTTGAAAGTTAAATTGTTCGGAAAATCCTGCAGACCCTACCTTTAAGACCTTTTATATTCTGTGTTTGTATCATACACATCTCTCCATCAATCACAGCTGACTAAATCACGTCACTAACAACCCTCACCTGTTAGAGGTTAGAGGGGGCTGGAGCCAAGACACAGAGTTACACATGGACATATTAGCAGTCAGTTCAAGAGCTACAACCTTATTCAGGAGCCAAAGACTCCTTCAGATGCTGCAGATGAACATGCCCTACTTCTCCTGACTACAGAGGGGGCAGCAGGTGCATTGCCAATATTCACTGCACACCAAATCAAGCAAAACAGCTCCTGGAGAAAAGTGTGTAGAGAAAAACACCTTATCACCCGAAATGTGAACACTTGGTTTAGCTTCATTGGATAAATAAACACAAAGGTGTATAAAAAAATAAGGGACCAGGACAGTTTGAATTTTTTTTCCAGTTAAAAAAAGGTGAAAAGGCACGTGATGTTGATGATGTCAGCTTTTAAAGCCTGAGCTTTGGCTCATTTACCCATGCATTTACACAGAGGAAGTGAAGCAAAGGTCAACTGGAGACCTGTTCTCTGTGTAGTGTAATCCAATCCAATGACATCATGATAAATCATCTGTTATAAATCCAATATCTGATGAAGAGCCGAAACACGCCTCATGACTGTTTGTCACTCATGTGTCAGGAGAAATCTCAAAGCAGCCTCTCACGCGGACAGAGAACCAGACTTTCACTGTCCCCTGAGTCAGCTCAGAATTTCCCACACACTGATTATCTCTGTAATCCACCCACTGTAAATAAGAATTATGCACATAACACAATCTGAAGAGCTGATGACACAAATAAGGTTTTGTTCAGTTCACAAAAACATCAAGAGAATAAAAAGAAAAGAAAGAAATGAATGAATTCCAGGTTTCCTTCCCCAGAACGTCTTTAAATCACCCCTGAGAAGTTTAATTCTGCTGCTGGGACACAGAATATCCCTCAGAGTGAGACCTCTGTCATCTCAGGTGAAGCAGGGGACCACACCAGGTGAGTGAAATGGAGACAAGCAGAGTGGATGTAATCTGAAATAAATCAGTAGCTGTCTCTGAGCTCTGGCAGGTCTCTGTGAGGACAGAGTTAAAGCCAGGGTCTGGTGAAAGTGTCCAGAGCTCTGACTGCTCAATAATATAAAGCTTTCACCTCTTTCGTCAGATATAAATATTAATGTCCCACAAAAAGCTTTTGGCAGTAATATTCTTAAATGGGTGGAATCAGATTTATGAGGCTCATATGAAGTGTGAGGGGATGTTTTGATGAGAAAAATACACTTAGTAAGATTTGAGTTTCCCTTTTGTCTGTGTTCTGATTAAAGTTTAATAAACTTAGTGAAGAAGAAGAAGTGGATTTAATCATTTTACAGGCCTAAGTTCTTCTCCTATCACCCTGAATCTCTTTCTCTGTGGACCGTCCTCTCTCCCCGAGCATGGTGTCCATCCTCATTTCCTCAATGATCCCTGCTTCTCCTGAGGCTCTGTCACTTAATTCTGCTGGACGGACGTCACTGAGTTTCTCAGTCCTCAGTGGTTGCTGTTGTTCTCTCACACAGAGATAGTTGTGCTTGTGTTGTTTGGTTAGATTAGTCCTCAGCTGGTATTAGTTTGATGGTTTAGTGGTGTGTCTGTCAGCTGATACAAATCTCTTGTTTCAGTCTCTGAAGGTGTTTCCTGTATTTCATCAGATCTTTCCTTGAGTAGATGTTCTCCTCCTAGAGACTTCACCTTTACTCCTGAATAATCTGATCACAGAGAAAGGAATTAACCCATTCATGTCCTTCTCTCTAAGCCCTCTACTTGTATCCGCATCGGATGATACCTGGTTGAGTGTGCCCAAATAAATTTGTCAGACAGGCATCAACGAGCAGCTTTGTGCTGCAAGGAGACACTACAGTCCATGTGAAGATCATGCCTTGATTCTTCCCTGTTTGCAGACTACAGAGTGAAACAACTCAAGTAAAAGTTAACAATATATTCTACATCTCCATTTTGTTTTAGCATTAAATATAGTTCAATAAATATTCCTTTTTTCACATTGGGACCTATAACATTTGTTGTCATAGTGTCATTTTTATGATGTAAATTGACACAGCAAAAGCATCAGCCCCTAGTGGAGAAAAAAAAAATCTTTAGCCCGTATTGATCATTAGCTAGGGGTGATAAAGAATAATTTGTATCAGCATTGGTATGAAAACAATCCTTACCAGTTGATCCCTACTTTAGACTCCTGAGACCAGAGGTATTGTCTGGTGTGCATTTTTTGATTGTCCTTGGAATAAGGAAGACTCAACAAGTAAGAAACCTAAACTTGGTTCTGTACAGGAAGTTGAGTTTTTGAGTGTTATTAGTTAGTTTTTAGTTTTAGTTAAGAGTGGTAGTGTTCATAACTACACTGTTTTTCCACTGAAATGGATGTTAAGCTTTGAAATCAACAAAAGATGACATGGGGCGTGTCTCTAATTGTGACTAAAAGGTCAAAGTTAAAAAAGAAAAAAAAATCATGGGTCTGAGAGGCAGAGGTAATGTATGTGGACGGTTACATTCATCACCTGAAGGTTCATCTGGTGTAAGAACAGGATAATGTTTCACAATCACTTTAAACCTTTAGTGTTAAATTTATTCCATATATTACACAGTAAAAACATTAAGCTAACTCATCATAGCGCTGTTAATGGTAGCAGCAGCTTATGAGCCCTGCAGTGTGAATGTGTTTAGACAGAGTTTAGGGTCTTTGTTTTAATTAAAATCAGATTAAACACACAATACACACTGTGAAGACTATCTTAAAGATTAAAACATAAAGACAGAGCTGAAGACTTGTATAAAGCTTTGTGTGAGTTAGTGTCCTCAGACAGCAGACTGAGTCTCATTAAGGTTTCATTAGAGCCACATACATTATCCTGACCGTCTGAATGAACCCTTTTAGCTGCTCTGACCCCACATCACTGTCGTCCTTCAACAGGACTCGTCTCCACCTCTCTTACCCTTTACTTCCTTGTCATGAGCACACTTACACACACATGTACACACAAACACTCCTCCATCAGTCTCCAGATGTGGGCTGCAGAGCTGCATAGGCTGCAGATTATTCATGATGTAATTAGCCAGCAGGGAAATCGTGTTAGAGCATCTTAACCACGACCTGAGGGAAACTTTAAGCTCTTCATCAAATCATGGAGCAGGACTCCAAATCATATCCTGACCCACTTCAGCTGTCCCCAAGGACAGTTGCTCTGAAGTTCTGCATCAGAGAGGGAGTCAGGTCTGATCCTCAGAGTGGTTCAGCGGCAGAAACACAGAAACACAGGGTGGCTCATCTGCTGACTACTCACACCTCACAACAAAAAAAAAGAGTCAGACAGACTCACATCTCTGTGATGATGTGGGGCTCATGTTTGTCGGGTCATATGTTCATGACCCTGATGGCACAATAAGCAGATTTAATGTGCTGCTGCTCTGTGAAGAGGTTTGTTTTACAGCACTATGTGTTGTTTCCCATCCTGAGAGAAGTACTCTTTCATCAGGGAGACATGAAGATATTCCAGAATGCGTTACAGCAGAGATTCATCAGGTAGAGCTGGGGTCAGGATTGAGACCCTTTGTGGTTTATGTAGCTGCCATCCCAAGACACTCTAAACATCCAGGTCTGAGTCTTTAAAGGTTCATCCCGGAGATTTCACAGCAATCACCTGAGAAACTTTGAGCTCTGACATCTCAATGACAGAGCAGCACCTGAGGAGTGATCAGCTGTTGAGCGAGCAGCAGCTGCTGTTCTGGTGGCGGTTTTTGAAGCACTGAGACATTGAGTGGCATTCAGTGCCCTGAAAGCAACTTCCTCTGAGAGGTTTCTTTTTAATGGAGAACATCTGGATGTCTGAGCTTGTTGTGATGAGCCTCCAGTAATGATCAGGCTGACGGAGCAGCACAGAGGAGAGAGATGGGGTATAAGTGATGCTGAATGAGGAAAGTGATGGAGAGAATTTGGTGATTGAAGACGAATGAGGAGAAGGAGATTTTTCTCCGCGCTGAGCAATCTCTCCGCTGAGGCGTTGTGGCTGCAGGGGCAGAGTTTGTTTTGCCCTAAGGACGGCTCTACAATGGACTCTGTGCATGACACAAAGCAGAGCTTCTTTAAATCCCTGAAATGATGTAGATCATCCTTGAGAGGAAATAAACAGAAGATTTCATTCACAACAAACAACACTGATAGACTCTCATGTTTGAACACATCACTGCAATGTAGCTGCTGCATGTGGGTTAGAATAAACATTATCAGAAACAGCTAAGCCTGTGTTTTAGCCTCTAACCCGTATTTTAGTCTGTAGTTCTTAGCCTTTGGCTTGTGCTTTACCACTTTCCTATTTAGCTTTATTCTGCTCACCTGTCCCTCCTCTGTCTGAAAGAGTGTCCACTTTTGTTCCTATATAAATTCCAGAAATCATTTTTAGCAGCAAAAAACACAGATCTCTCTTCTCACTGTGAAACCTTGTAGGCTGGCGTGGCGTTGTCAAAGAAACTTTGACTTGCCATAAATCAATCCGGTTCAGTCAGCCTGGACTGGGAAGCTAGGAGTAGCATTCAGAATTTTTTTTTTAACCTGCGCTGATAACCTGATTTTGAGTCAGAGGTTATAATTAGGCATACAGGTAGAGATGAGAATTTTCCCAAATCACTTAGAAGATCTTTAATAAAGACACCAGGTCTCATTGATGACAGATGACTGACAGATGACTGTCAACATGTCAGCATGTAATAATGGCAGGCCCACAAACACACACACACATGCACACATGCGCGCCTGTGGTCTGCTTCTCTATCAGCTGATAACAGAAGCTAAAGATACATCTCAGACCAAAAGTTTCACCGGGACAGTTTTCTTTTTTCAAAATGAAGGAGAAGCAGACACATTCACACACACACAGCCCTCAGGTGGTCTGGATTCTGGATCCTGGCTGCACAGAATACAGGTGCAGGGCCCTCAGGTGACACAGAACTGTTTGGATTGAATAGAGACACAGGTGTGTTATTGAAGGCCAGGACCTGCAGGCAGACTCACAGACTGGAGAACTACACACATATACTGACACACACACACACACACTCACACACACACACACACTCACAGTATACTGCGTTGTATTGGTGAACAGAGATGATCTCTCCATAAGCCTGCTGTCAGCTGATTGGTCCTCAGCCGTCTGACTCTCTGACCCTGTGGCATGGGTTCAATGACTGTGCGAACACTTTTCAGTAAAATGGTGTCACATGTAACCTCAGTCACCCCCCATCCCACCCCCACTTATAGATCAATACGACTCACTGCACAGCATCGACTTCCACTCCGAGTCCTCTGACTCATTACAGCACAGTGACTGGGTCCCTGCAGTGCATCATGGGAAGAATAACTACTGGAGACTGACCCCACAGATGAGGCTACAGAGAAGTTGAGTGAGAGTCAGAGCTAACTCTAACTCCAACCCACTGCATGAACCTGCTGCTCTGATCCAGGGTTTAATGGCTGAGGCATTCGTCCAGCAGAGGAGAGCTGTGAGTCCCTGAGAGAGACCACAGACAGGAAACAGATTCAGCTCCTCTGGAAAATATTATCAGCCCTCCTCACACACATTCACACACAGTTTATAGAGTGTTAGTGTTTGTAGTGGGGGCTCAGCTGGGACTCCTCCTCTCTTTGTTTCTCTTCCTGCTGAGCTGTAAATCCAGAGCTGTGCACTGTTCTGCAGTCAGTCTGAGATAATCTGAGCCAACACATCATTTGTTCCTTTTTATTCATCACCGCACACAGTCTGAACCAGGCTGTAGGATAAAGAGTGATGGGCTCATGGTGCTGTGAGGAACTGTTAACGAACAAAAGGACTAAACACAGCAATCCCATCTAACATCTCCATCTATAGAGCCTGATTGTCTCAAATCTGCTTTTTTTATACAGACTGAAAAACCTGAATTCACCTCCTGCAGAAACAAACCGTGGTTTATTTCGGACTTTGAGGGCAAAGTGGGGGTAGTTTTACGGACATGCTCCGTTAAAGACAAAAAACAGTTTGCAGGTCACATCAAGAAGAAGAAGACTGAGATAGATATAGGCAGAAATAAGACAGTGAGAAACAAAAGAGGAGACAGAAGACTGTCTCTTCATTCCTTACAGATAGGAGTTGGTAAACCCTTTAAAAAAATAATTAATACCCTGTAGAAATGCTTCTCACATCTTTCTGCTGCAGTGTTGTGGAGACATAAGTTGGCTCCATTGTGTTCAAGTCCTTTTTTCTGAGTTGTTTTTTTCATGTTATTACACTTTGAAACTGGATTTTCAGTCAGATTTCACAATGATTGACAGCTGCTTGTGCTGTTCTTGTGTATTTTTTTTTTCAGGAATAGTTAAATACGATGGGAAAGATAGCCAAAATTTCTGTCACTTTTCTCCACATTCCACTGGTCTGTTTTACATAGTCCCATTCGGTCTGCAGCCTAATGTGGAAACACAGACAAACAATGGGCCACAGGAAAAATTTAGGGCACAGACACTGGCCTTTGAACCATGCTGTACTCAAGCACAATCCCCCACAGGGCTGTCACCTTGCTGGTCAGTAAAGCTTGCAGTCACACTTCTCTAATATGAACCAGACTTAAGCATGATTGCCGACACATTCACAGCGCATTGATGTCATTATGAAGCATCTGCAAGACACAATCTCATCAGAGTAAGCACAAACGTGGCTATGACTTTAGTTACTTCTTTTGGCTTCTGTTCTAAGTTGTTTTGGATGTCCACAGCCCTCTGAAAACCCCACCAATGTTTGAAATTATTGAATGAAGAGGAGCAGTTGCAGCATCCATAGTTTCAGGGAATGTTGTAGCAGAGGCACCTTAATTCAGTGAGCAAGTACAACTATAGTCTGAGCTCAAGCTCTTGTTCTGTGTTAACGCTCTCATTATGATCCCGTTAGCTCTCAGCCACAATGGAGCACTCACATCATAGCCTGATGCTAACGTTATGACTGTAATAATCATTCTGTGTGTTTTCATGCTGAGGAAATACATACACACACACGCACACACACACAAACACACACACACAGAAAAACACGGCAGGGCTGGTTCCAGCTCCTCCCTGCCGTCAAACAAATCAAAAACCAGTTACTGCTTGCCCTGCACGCCGCTCTGACTCTTTAATATCGACCATCAACAGGAAACAAGCGGCTGGGGTCCTCTTCTTCTTAGGAGTTAATTAGTGTAGGACGACCTCTGCAGATATCTCCCTCTGACTGAAAACACTCTGATGGTGCTGATGCACTGATAAAAGCTCTGCCTAAAGATTCACCTTAATAGAGAAACAGACCCAGCTCATGTTTGGCATCACTGAGGCAGGTGAGACACATATTTGACTGAAAACAGTGATGAATATCATTATCTTCAGCACGGGCTGTGGCTCTGTTAATAACGTACATGATACCATTGTGCTGTATTCCTCACTGCGCTGTAAGGACGGACAGCAGTGGCTGAGGTGAGTCATGAAGAGGACACAAAGGTGTTAATTTAGCACAGAGCAGCAATGAACATCTTTCAGTCCATCAGGACATTTTTGCAGAGTGAGCTCAAATTTACTTAACCTACGTGAAATAAAGGATGGAGACAAAAGCTCCTCAGTTTTCAGATTTTTTTCTCATCTCATCTCTAATTAAACCGTCAGACGAACAAAAGCCAACGCAGCTCGTCCACTTCCTTTAATTACTTCTGGCACCGAGCGACAATCTCCACCGATAAAAGACAAACTGAGTCTGAATGAGTACAGTTTCTAATTATCCTCTTTCATGACTGACTCCAGACTCGCTCATGATGGAAAGAGATAGATAGAATGAAGGACTGACCTGAATTCCTGTCATCATATTGAGCATCTTTGTTTTACTATGATTGACTCAGTGAGGATTCAAGACATGTTGTTTCAGTCCTGCACACCTGCGATCATATTTAGTGTTTAATAAAGATGCAGAGAGAGCTTAAAAGACCTCCCACAACATGAAAAGGTCACAGAAAATAGCAATCATGTAACTCAAAATTTTTAATACAAAAAGTTATCAAGTTACAACGTTAATCAAGATTGAATTCACTCTTTTGATGTTTCATACCAAATCTCTTAAAAATAACAGCAAATTAAGGATTGCTTTGTTCCAATTTTAATTAAGATTGAAGTCCTACTTAAACAGCAATAGTTTCTTTTAAACAGTAATCAAGCCAATCTATAAAACAGTGATTCAATCCAAAAAATTAACTCTAAATTAACTGTTTTTATATAGTTCTTTGTCATTTTTAAGGTCCAGGTGTTTAATCAGGATTTAAAAACACATTAAAAAAATTATAAAGTCAGTGGTACCATAGAAAAGATGCATGTATATAACCTAAATTAAAACTCAAAACTGATTGTTCCCTCTACTTTAAGTGCCCCCCTGGATGCTGTCTCATCTTTACAGTCAACAATACTGACTGCTTGTAGAGGTGGAAGTGAACTTAATGAACCGTATATTTCTTCAATTTTGGACTGTGCTCTGGCTGGCAATGAGGTTAAGTGTGATTAAGAAGCTAACAAACTGCTGACTGGAGCTCACAGTCAAGATCTAATGATGTTCCTCTGAATAAAGAACAAAGGATCATGATCAGTGCATCTCCTCAGTCAGCTGAGTTACACACTGCAAACAAACAAATAACAAAAAACCCTGCTTAACATAAGCAAGTGTTTATGTCTTATTTTTGGTAGAAAATGACTTCTCAGACTTGACATGGGCCACATTTACCTTTCCAGTCCAGAAGCATTTCTAATTTTAAGATATTAAAAGATCAAAACAACTGAATTGCTTGCAACTGGTAGAAAAAAATAAAAAATTCTGAAATGGGGAAAAAAATTTGCTCTTCAAGTTTCTTGAAGTTAAAATGTTTTCATACAAGAAACTTTTTCTTACCCCACTGACAGAGTTGTTTTCCTCATTACAAACAATTCAGGCATCATTTTTGAAACAAGCCATTTCTCTGGACTGGTCCAGTCAATGTAGCTCATACTGAGTCTAACACTACATTTTACCCTTAGAATAAGACATGAAAACTTACTTCATTTCAGTTCTTTTTTTTCTTTTTTTTTTTGCAGCAGCAGCAGGTCAAAGTGAGCTGTCAGTCAGACTGACAGAGATGGCTGTAACACACTCAAACCTTTTGCAAGGGTGAAGACGGACATCATACATCAACTAAAGAGCATCAACTGGATGCAAACCTATTCTGTCTTTTTTCCTCTCGCCCTCTCTCTCTCTCTCTCTCTCTCTCTCTCTCTCTCTCTCTCACACACACACACACACACAAACACACACAGCCTGAAGTCACAAACAGGCTGCGTATTCAACAGCTGAGGCCAAACACAAACACACATTCACACAGCAGGACAGCCATGAGTCATGAAACACACACACACACACACACACACACACACGCTACTTCAGTCTACTGACCGTACATCCTGTGAGCAGAGCAGCATGAGGCTGTAAACTTCACTGACTCAGATCCTTTGTGTTCACATAGAGCAGCTACATAACACACACACACACACACAACATGCACACACACACACATATGCACACACACACACTTACACTCACACTGTTATATCTGCAGAGCCTCGCTCCCGCTGCAGTGTTTAGTTGTCTCTACTTCCACACTAACTGTCTGTGTGTGTGCGCATGCGGGTTTTGCGTTAATGTGTGTGTATTTATAGGTGCAAGTGTTTGTGTGTTTTTTGAGGCTGGTACAAATCCTATCGTATGCACAGTTCTGCTGAGCTGCAGAAACAAAGTGGGTCCATCGTGGCTGCAGCTCCAGAATTCAGACATTATCTCTACAGAGGGAGGGGAGAGTAAATAAAAATCAGCTGTTTCAAACATGGACCTCTCACTGAGCGGAGTTTCCCTCTCTGAAAATAACCCCAGAGAGTAAAAAGGCCAAATGTCTGGGCTGGCTTCATTTAGCTCATTCATGTGAGAAATGTTTGTCTTGGACGTGAACAGATTTTATCCTTCACTGATAAACTTTATCGCAGGAAGCTGTGGAGCCAGAGGACAAACAAACTCATGTGAAACTGTAATCACTGCGAGGTTAAACTTAGCCAGGGTGACACCTCTTAGGCCCTCGTTATCTACCATGAAACTAAGACTAAACCAAAAAAAGCCAGACAAAGCCTCAGAGAAGCTTTGTTTATACAGGAAAACCAAGACTAACATGAAAGTAGATGTATGAAGCTTCTGTGTGACTTTGACCCTGCAGACTGATGCATAATTTCAACTTTGAAATGGTCGTTTGTATTTTTTGAGAAGCGTTTTGAAATGTGGCCAAAATGTGCTACATGACTAAATTTACCTTACTTTACTATAACAGCGAAACTGAGACTGAGAGACAGATGAACTTTGTTTCTCTGGGGAACCAAGAAATTCGTTTATTTCACAGACAGATGTGGAAAGATGAATTTCTTTTTTGATCTTATCACATGGTCACAGCCCAGGCTGCTGATTGGACTCTTACATGTAGCAGAAAGAAGAGGAGTTAGAGTTGATAATTATTTACTGATGTAGGTGGAAACAGAGAAAGAAAGAAAAAAAAAAAGATGAGAGGAGGAAAAGAGGCAACAGAGAGAATGGAGGACGTGAGGCAGAGACTCAGATTTAAAGTTTTGGGGTAAATTGAAGGAGGTTTAAACGCTCCTTTTTTCTTCATCCAGCAGCAGACAGCTATCGACGTCTCCTCCTCAGAGACACAAACACCAACAGAAGGAAAGAAAGACTTTTTCTCTTCCATCCAAACACATCAGTCATAGTTAGAGACCCTGAGAGACACTCAGGGAGGGGCCATGACGTCCTGCTACTGACCAATCAATGCTTCAGTGATAAATGAGCTAATTTTCCCCACACCCTGTGGATCATTACCTCCTGACTGTGACAGAGTCAGGCTGCAGAGTGGGTCAGCTGCTCTCATGCAGAGACACAGACACACAGACAGAGGGAGGAGGAGGTGGACCTACCTGCACTCTCTGGCACATGGAGGACAGGTGAGGGGAGTAAAGATGTCTGTGAGGGTGTGTGACCAACAGACACTCCAAAACACACCTGAACAATCATAGCAGGGAGCCTCTGTGTGTGTGTAAACGACTGAGAGAAGAAACTACAGAAAAACATCTCTCTGAGCTGAGAGTCAGAGAACATCTTACTGAATTCATGAATGTGTGATGAACTTCTCTGACAGTTTAGGTCACATGACTTAAAAGGTCATTTCTCCCAGGGTTTTCTAAGGATGACTGATGATAACTTGACAATCACAGAAAAAGAGGACCCAAAGGTAAGGTGACCATATTCTAAAGACCCAAAAAGAGGATGTCCTACCCGGCCTCTTGGAAAAACTGCTAAAATACCCAAAGATACTCAAAGATGACACAGTAGCTTCATACATAGACATACATTTATCTAAAACTTTTTGCACCTTTTCTATATAAGGTAGGAATTTTCTATCATGTAAACCTAAATAATTTATAGAAGCCCATTTCTGCCAGTTAAAAATATAAACTGAAAACCTGGCTTTGTAATTTTTTAAATCTTTTTATTAATGGGGGTTTTTTTTGCCTGCGTTAAGTTAAAATGTACAGATAAACAAAAGTCATATGAATGGAAGTAAAAGATAAATTTCAACTCTTTATCTCAAAATTCATTTTTTGAGCTCAAATTTTGACTCTATCTCAAAGTTTTGACTTATATCCAAAAATGTTGACCCCCCCCCCCCCCCCCCCCCACACACACACACACACACACACACATTATTTAGACTTAGTTATCTCGAATTTTGACTTTCAAATTAATCACAGAATTCCAACTTAACAAGGGTCATGTTTTAATTTTTATTTTCTTAACTGGCAGAAATGAACTTTTATATAACACCACACCACATGCTTTACTAAAATGGCATAAAAAAAATTCATTGGTGCAAAAATACAAATAAAGCCTAAAAAATCTTAGTTTCAGTTTAATTTGGATTTTGAGATATTTAAAATTTTCAGCTAACACAAAGGTGCCAGTTTTGCAGATAGTGCATGGTGCCTACCTGGAGTCAAATGACTTTATGACTTCATTAACTATCTAGCTGCTGGTATTTGTGGTTCCATGATGAAAGAAACAAAGAAACAGATGGAGTTTTAAAAATGAAACTTTTCTGACTGGAATGTGAGGGCAGCTCTGTTTGGGCTTTGTACAAAATCACTGCTGGTGCTTTGTTTGGTAAAGGGTTGGTGTGAATGGAAGGAGCTGCAGGGGTTTGTGGAAATGATCAAGTTTAAAAGGCTAACAGAGTGTTTAATGGTGGAGCAGATGGTCTGTTACAGGAAGATCACCTACAGCTCAGAGCTCATCAGACTAACTGTGGTTAGCTCCACACTGTTCCTTCAGAGCCATTAAACCTCAGAGGGAGAGGAAACAGACCCAACAGGGGGGCAGAGAGGAGGAGTTTCTCTTCTTCATTTGGTCTTTTTAGTGTTAAAACATGGTTTTCCAGAGTGTGTCCACCCATCACGGTCTCACAGCTGAAGGTTACAGTGTGAACATGGCTCAGTCAGCTGAACCAGCAGACCCAGACAGAAATCTAAACCTGCCAGAACACGTATCCTGAGTGTGGTGGGTAAAATATGAGTGGTCAGGTTTTCATCTGCACACAGGTGTTACTGTTCTGTAAGAAGACCTCAGAGAGACGGGAACATGTGGAATGAATGGTGGGAAAGAGAGGAAACACACACACACAGGAGGGTGTTTGCAGACCCACAGACAGTTTCATTGATTTATTCACTGAGTTTCATTCTGCACACTGTCAGAAACTTTACTATCTCATCCCGTCAGTACAGAGGGATATAAAGATGGTCTTCTCTGTGCTGAGGCTCTGAGACCCTGAATGGACCTGAGAGAGGGAGGAAAAGTTTCATCTGTCACACCACAGAGGGAAAGAAAATTTGATTCCTCTCAGTGATAAAAGAGAAATTGATGTTCTTCCCTAAGAAGGATCTCTGATGGATGTTTGAGGTGTGATGGGCTGACGAAACAGGAACAGTTAAACACATATATTACATTCAAGGTCCCGAGTGTGTTTCATTCTGCAGTTACAGCACAGAGACCATCTCAGAGAGGAGAATCTGAAACTTTACAGGCCTCCTGTGTTTAGTAAGCAGTCAGTCCAGTCATCATGTTTGTGAGAAGGAGGTGTTGTCCCCTCACAAAAATGAACACTGTTATTTAAAATGTCATCAATGTTGTTTTCTGAGTCAGCATGCTAACAGACGCTGATGTTTTTATCACAGTGTCAATAGGCAGGGGTCAGATGACAACACTCTACAGATTAATCTGATGTGTGTGATCAGGTTTTTACTGGTAACTATGAGGAGAATTCAATCTTGAGTTCAGACCAATCAGGGTCCGGTTTCTCAAACATCTGGTTAACAAGCCAACTTGCCTTAGACCAAATAATGGACACCAGAGCTTTATCAGAACTTCTGCAGCTTAACAGGTTCAGTTCAGTCTGAAGACTTAGTTAGATATGATAAATTACAGAAACGTACACGCATACACACACCTGGGCATGCAGTTTGACCCTTTATGGCCTGTCTTCCCAAGTCTGCCAGAGCATGTCTTTACATTTTCATATGCTATGGTGTAATTTTTTCGCATTATAATTTTTCTATACATCAGTCAATACAACCCTTATATCCTAAACTTAAGCAAAGGGCAAAGACTTGTGTTCAGAGTAACTAAATGCATTTCTTAAAAGTGCTATAGATGATAAAAAAATGAAAATTTTACAATTTCTTTGAAGCCAGATATGTCATGGCTGTATCCCTCAAAAATTTAATGTAAAAAAATGTGATGATGTGAATTCATAGAGCGATGTGCACAACTGTGGTCCGGGTCATGTTTTTGTTTACTCTTTATACTGGATTTGTGAAAACACATTAATAGAAGGAAACAGCGCTCTGGGACATATTGAAAACTCACTGTGAAAATCAAACTCCCCAGATTTCATACACAAAAAGCGTGATCGATCTATTTTATCTAGTTTAAAATCTACCACCGATCTGAGCCCAATATGCAAATTGTAGCCCCGGTGCTACGCTGGGCTCCATAGGCTTAAAGAAGAGTCGGATTCAGCTCTGAGTCATCATCAGTTTATTCATTCAGTCAGGATGCGTTTCCTCCCTCACTGAAACTCTCACTCGCCGTCAGAAGAACAGAAAAGAGAGAACAGAAAATAAAAGCATGTCATCATGGACAGACACACATTCAGACACTGATTTCAGACTGATTGTTGAGGCTGATTTGATCCAACATGTACCACGTGAACCTTCGAGAGTCTCTGTACCTGCAGGTTAGGAGGGGACGATGTGCGATGTAGAAAAATAAATGCAGACAGTACTTGAGAGGAATCTGTCAGAGCCTTGCTGAGCAGACCGATGTTCAGGAAACGCTGCATGCACGATGACACAGGCACTGATCTGGACCTCACTCTGTGGGTCCTCAGGCAGGAGACGAAGAGCATTCTGGGATTTGTAAGCTCTCAAACAAGGCAGTCAACAGGTCTCTTTAAAGTGTTCACTCAGATATGAACACAGACAGAGGGGTTATGAGCACAGACAGAATAAACAGTGATCTGTAAATAAAACAGGAACACTCAAACATAGTGGCTTTAATCCAGAACCTTCTCTTAACTCCAACCCACCTGACCCACCAAAGAGACTCAGCAAACCAGTGCTGAGGATTCTGGGTAACATAGTAAAATCCAGAAATAAAAACAGGAAGCTGTTAAACAGCTTTGTTTACAAACAAACAAACAAACCGAGTAAACTGTATACAAATAAAAACAAGCACATGTAGTACGATGAATACTTAAGGCGAGTTAAAATATTGCAGAATCATTTGGCCCCTGTGTCTCAGACAGACCGCCACAACAGTCAAAGCTCCGCCCACAGAGCAGGAAAGGAACAGGAAACAGAAACCAAGCTCCGCCTCTCTGAGCAGGAAGTGAAACAAACAAAAAGAAAAAGATCCTCTTTGGAGAGAAAAAGACTTTTTGGTTTAGTCTCTTGGTCGTGTTAAAGGGAACAGTGAGGACCTCCCGAAATAAAAGAAGGTTGGTCAGGTGATCAAATCCTGCTCATCCTTAAAGAATTGAAGGGGCACACTGAGATCAAAGATATAAAACTGCAGATTATCAACAACCTGATATGACGATGAGGATGCAGTGCCCTGTGGGGTGAGGAGGAGCACCCACTGAAGGTCCTCCTGGTCGAGTTAAAGAGGGG
The DNA here is from genome assembly GCA_008086565.1 of Thalassoma bifasciatum. NCBI lineage: Eukaryota > Metazoa > Chordata > Actinopteri > Labriformes > Labridae > Thalassoma > Thalassoma bifasciatum. Next base: position 219,434 of record RPOG01000730.1, on the reverse strand, counting down.
CTCACTGACAGAGACCACCCCCCTGAGTCTGTGTCTTTGGGTCTTTCTCTCTGTCATCCCCTTCTGTCTGAAAAAGGCTGGGGGTCAGAGGAGTCTGCTTGAGGTCCTGGGGGGGCTGCAGACAGGCTGATGGTCCCCCTGCAGGAGGAGGCTGTGCAGAGTCCTAGTCCTCCTCTGTGGGGGGGTTGCCCTGCCCCCCCATGTCTCAGACCCATTCCTGCATTGAGCGTTTGCAGTACAGTATGTGGCGTGGTGTGCCCTTCCTCTTGAACTGCACCACCGTGTAGATGAGCACCAACAGGCACAGCGACAGGACGCAGGGCAGAACGATGGCCACCGCCTGCACCGTGCTTGCCTCGTCCTCCAGCTCGATCACCACGTCTGATGTCCCGTCATCTGCAGGGGGGCGGCCGGGGTCGATGGGGGTCAGGTCACAGCCCATGAAGTCTTTGAGGATGGAGCGAGGGTACCCCGGCTCTACTCGCAGGAACTGGTTGTTGAACTTCCAGTACTCTCTCCCCTTGTAGAAGTAGGTAAAACCTGCAGGGGGCGACAGAGAGGACAGTCAGGACAGGGTTAACTTCAGTTTACCTCATTTTACTTTACCTAAAGGCTTATGAACAAGATATGTCTTGACATCCTTTTTTATTATTATCACATTATTTTAATGCCGTTATTTTCCAGTCTGCTGAGAAACGGATCATCTTCGTTGTCTGTTCTTTCTGCTGCCTTAATGGAACACCAATTTTGAAATATGAACCGTATTTCTTAAGTTATGATTAGATCTGTAAAAGATTTTAGTATCATGATAATTAAATAATTAATATTCAGCGGTAGTTTGTGAAGAATCAGATTTTAATTGTGTATTTAAATATTCATTACTCTACATTTCAAACAGTGTTGAAGTCCACATTAGTAACACATATCAGTTCTAGCATGTTCTTTATTATCTCTTGTATGTATTATCTTGATTGATGCATTACTCCTACTCTGCTACAGGATCCAATGACTCAGAGAGAAGACAGTTTAGTCTGTCAGATACAGACCTGACAGTCTTAAAGGAGAACACTATTACTCTGGTTTAGTTTCATCCTCAGCTCTGTGGTGATTCTCTCTCCTAAGTAAAGCTTAGGAGAGAGAATAGCATAGGTGGCAGTGTTTTTTAGACGTGAAACCCGAGCCAGCCAATCAAAATGAATCAGTGTAGTTAGAGTTTTAGCTGTCCATATCTCTAAGGTGACAGAGAAAACAATATTAGATTTAATAGATTTGCCCCCACCCCCCATGAAGAGACATCATCTCTTCATAAGAGGTGTGACTCTTGGTATTTAAACTGTATTTATTCTGACAGTGATCCTCCTCCTGTGACTCTTTTCTGTCACTGAGTGCTTCACAGTTAAATGAGCACAGTTAATCTGGGCCTGACTCATTTCACTCTTCGTGTGTCACTCTGTCTGATGTCTCACTTCCTTACACAGGTGTCTCAGCAGGTGGTAACTCTACAGAGCTTTAGGTTCACTCTGATGAATTGTGCCGTCACTTTAAGTTTAACTCTTTCATGTGTCATCACTCCACACACACACAAACACACACACGCACACGCACACACACACACACACACACACACACACACACATACACACACACACAAAGTGGTTATGTGGGTCAGTGTGAAGATCGACTCTCTTCCACACACCATCTGAGCCAAACAAACTGACACACATATAGGCAGGTTTATGTGATGCTGTAAACCTGCCCCCTCTTCTTGCCCCCCTGTCCTTATGATGGCCCCGCCCCCCCGATCTGGCTGCCTATCCTCTCACAGATGGTTTGAGAGTTTGCCACCACCTGCTCTGTTTTTTCCTACAGCCTGAGGCCAAAACCAGCACCAACACACCTGACCAGTAACAGCCACTGAGAAGAGAGCAAATCTAAATGTCCAATAAGAAACCTCTCTGAGGAGACTAAGCCCCGCCCCCTCAGCCTTGGCAAGGGCTGAGACCAGAATGAGTCCCAGCGGTGGTCTCATGACACAGAGAGAGGACAAAGCCATGAAACACTTTCTCCTCTGAAACCTCATTTTGTTTATTTATTTATAAGTAAAAAACAAACACACACTCCTGCAAAACCTGATCTGATTTTGTTCTTGTTCATTTAAAAACAAATGAAAAAAAACAGCATCTCCAGACCCTAAATCCACAACTTCATTTCCACAGTGTCATAACTGGAGCAAATTTTCTGAGTCTGTGCTGTGGTTCCATGTTGATGCGTGTGTTTAGGTGTGTGTGCACCAGAAAACCAGAACAGCACGTACCGTTGGCTTTGTCCACGAAGGCCCCCTGTGGTGAGTCAGGTACTCCTCTCCACACCTTGATGGGTTTGGGGTATCCAGGGTCCATCGTCTTCATCTCCTCATTGTAACGCCAGTACCTGAAGCCGCAATATAAATAAGTTTAAGGTGGCAGAAATGGTCAAAAAGAAGCAAAAATGAGTGAACAAGGGCAAAAAATTGGGAGATAACCTGGAAAATGGCTAGAGAGTAGCAAAACTTTTCAGAGGCCTGACATTTCTGTTTAAAATATCCCTTTTTCAAAGATCTTACTAATGTTCTGATTGTCTAGAACACTGAATTTTGGGTTTTCATTATCAACAAGCCATAATTATCAACATTTCAGAAAATAAAGGCTTCAAACAAGTAACTCTACATATAGAGTATATAATATCTGGGTTTCACTTTTACTGAAATGAGTAACAAAAATGTTTCAATTTTTCATGATATTCTAATATTTTGAGTACCTGTGCCTACCTTTGTGAACAGGTTTTCTTTTGTAGATTTTTTCTTTTTTTGCACAAATCCTCATTTTCTCCCTCATGTATGTGTTTTTCTTATTCAAAGCGAGAATAATGGAAAAATAAAGCATTGAAGCAAGTAATTTCAATAACAAATAAGATTGATGACTTAAAGCCCGATAAGAGAGATGTAGAGAAAAGAGACAGACACAGAGTGTGTGAGGATGCATGAGGAGAAAAGTTTAATGTTTAAGTTTGCAGGATGCTGAAATATTGGATTCAGACTTTTAAAATTTAACAAGCATTTTAAATTTGTTTAAATCAGAGACCTTGTCAGAATCAGAAGGAGATAGTAAAAGCTTCTTTATCTGTTTGGACCTTTTATGGATTCTCCCGTTCGGTCACACACCTGCCTGCCCCCCTTAGAGACATGTACTAACTCTCACCTGTCGCCTTTGAAGAAGTAGGTCTTGGCCACGTCCTCCCACCACAAAGCCGTCTCAATGCTCTGAGGAGGCATGCCGATTCCAAACTGGGCGATGTCCTTTGGGTACCCCGGCTGCAGCACAGTGTCCTTAAACACCCAAAACTGTTTCCCTGCACATCATGAGGAAAAGGAGGAGATGCATGAGAGGACGAAGGGTGAGTTGATCAACCTGCAGGAGCTGAGGACAACCTGCTGCCCCATGATTTTATTGTTGATGTTTGCTGAGTGACAGGATGCAAACATGCTGAGGTATTCTCCCTCTCCTGTACCTGAGACCCACCACAGAGTTACATGACTCTGTTTCAAACAGGCTCCACATACTGACTTCAGCAGCTGTTTATTTACAGAGTGAGTGTTAGAGTGTGTATTATGCTCATATTCAGTCTTTCCACCGTCACTTTAAAACATCAAATAAAGGTTCATACACTTGTTACTGATCTCAGGCTGCTGTTCTTTAAAACCTCATTCAGGCTTCTGACTGCAACACTTCACTTCACCTGCTGTCTCAGAGGAAATCACAAAGCACATTTGAACCCCTCTTGCTCTGCTTCAAATGACAAGTGATGAAATAAAAAAAAGAAAAAAGAAGTTTCCTTTTGCCCTTTAAAGAAGATTCACCAGTCAGTAATGTCACAGTTTGAGTACATCTCATGTTCATCTTTGCAAATTCTGTGTGACTTTTTGAGCAACTTAGTCAGAGCTGTCTGCAATCACACTTTCACCTCCCTCTCTGAAACTCTGCACGTGTTGTGTAATGTCATTAATCATTTGAACTCCGTGCTTTACACCCCCTCTTTAAATAACCTTAGTTCCTGTGGACGTGTGCAACTTGGTCCTGTGCTTCCTGTGACGTGTTACAGGTTAACACAGTGGTGACACAGCCTGACCTCAGGAAGTGATGTCAGCACCAGGGCTGAGGTTCAGGACATCGGAGGAGGAAGAGGGTGGGGGAGCACTGTGTTGCCTCCGCTTACCTGGAATCCCTCATCCAGATCTATGCTCTGCCCATGAAAGACGCCTGGTGCTCCCAGCACGGCTCTAAATCTCAATCCACACTCTTCTATTCTATTGTTTCTGTTGTTTCCAAATGGTGAAATGAATTACCCAACTCCATATGATCTGCAGAGTCCCTTCCTGCTTTTAAGAGAGGTCTGAAGGCTCAACTTTTCAGGAAACACTTAGCACTTAATCATTCTAATGAACCAGAAGGTCTAAGGCGTAGCTCTTAGAGAACATTTAGAAGAGAGAAATAAATGTTGCTTCATGTTGAATGGTGTTATTGCTATTTTGGCTGAATTATTTAGAAAACAATTGCACTTGACGGCAACACCTGTGGTAGAGCTACACAATATATTGTTTCAGCATCAACATCAAGATGTGCACATTCTCCATAGTCCAGTCGCCAGGTTATGCACCGTGAAGATAAGAAATCCATCCGGAGCAAAAAAGTAAATTTTAGCTTTTCATGTTTCCTTTCCTGTCTACGCCCACTCACGTTACCAATGGGAGTAAATAAGCACCCATTTATATTTACACCGAATTACCTGGAACAACTTGCACATTTAGAGCAGCTTCTCAGCTCTCTGTCATTTCACCTGCTGTTATCAGGGTCGGGCAGAGTGAGTGATCGAGTGACAGAGAGAGGGAGCAGTGATTGTGAGTGGAGTATAGCAGAGGTTTTGACAGATGTAATAAATATCCCTGTAATATTATTTGGTTGTGGAGGGGAAGTGAAATGATGGAACCTCTGTGAGAATTCAGCTGAACAGAGTGAAGCAGTAAACTTCAATATATCCCAGGAAACAAAAATATTGCAATTTTCCCAATTTGTGCAGCCCTAACCTGTTGCCAAACAAACATGAAGCACTTTGTCACTCACACACTAAGGTTTTTTTTCCTTCAGTCTTAATTCTTGCTTGTGTTGTACGTTGCTTTGGACAAAAACGTCTGCTTAATGAAACTGTAGAATCGTAGAAAGGGAACAAAGAGAAGGAGGCGGAATGGGAGGAGGAGGAAGAGAAGGAATGACGAAAGCTCAGAGAAAACACACAGGAGGTCAGACATCCTCTGCTGACTCACCTCACTCACTGTTTTATTCATTCAGGTATAATTCCAATAATTTATTAGAGGGAGTCATCAGACTGTGTCATCCAACAGTCACTGTAATTATAGGAATCATGAATGAGGGTGGGATATGTGTCAGATATCTGAGGACTCACAGGGGGATCAGACCCTCGAGAAGAGCAGAAAGAGTAGTGAACTTTTGGATAATTAAATTTCCTGTAACATGAAGAAAATCCTGCAGAGTCAGCTCCAACACAACCTGTTGCCCCCATACAATGACACAGCATGGAGCCAGTACAAGAATACTTAGCCTGTGGCCTTTAGGTGGAAAAGTAGTAGGAGGAAGAGGAGAAAAAAGGAAGAGGAGGAGGAGGAAGCAGAGTGTAGCTGAGTGTAAGCGGTTTCTTTTTGGAGAGGAAATTCCTGTCATTTCACCTCCTTCTCTTACAGCGCTCATTCTGGGTCACACTTCCTCTGCCACACACTCACACAAACACACACACACCAAACCACACCCTGAGATTAAAACACTCTTTCGCCTCGAAACACAAAGAGTTTTACTTGATTCAGAAAAAGGAAAACAAAACCTCTCTCTGGATTTCCCTTTAATCAAAACCCTAACACAGAGTGAGATAAACACTCAGCTGTTTCTCTGAACAAAGACTTTATCAGAGTAAAACAACATAAAAGTCTGTTGAACTACAGGGGTGGAAAAAGGGTTTTGGTTACCCTTAAAATTTAACACAATCCCAAATATTATCATAAAGTATTTGTGGAAAACCTTTTTTTGCGTTTCAAAAAGTGAGCCAGCATTAGACAGACATAAACAGAACAAATACAAATGATGTTTTTTGTTTGTTTACAAGAAAATCTAACAATGAATAGATAGTTATATAATCAAGTGAATATGTTGTCATCCTTTTTAGCTGGTACTAGAGCTCCAAACCTGGCTGCATGTTCCCCTCCAGCCTTTAACACTTCTGAGGCTCATCTTGTCCCATTCTTCTTGAATTACTGCTTTTAATTTTTCTGATTATTTTGGTTTTGATAATCAACAACAGATTTTACTTGGGCTTGTGTCTGAGGATTAAGCTGGCGACTCTAAGACCTGGATCCTGCGCTCCTTCAGCCCAGTTGTCCTGGCCCTGGATGTCTGGTAAGGGGCATTAAGTTGTTGAAATATCCAGTTTGGACCTCGAGAGGGGGGCATGTGCAGAAAGGAGCATGTGAGTTTAGAGAATGGCCTAAAACTTGTCAGAGTTCAATGTGCCATCACACACAGTGAAGTGACCAACACCAGCAGCACTCAGTCATCCCCAAACTATGAATCTGCCTCCACCATGCTGACAGTGGATCCTGTTCATGCTGGAGATAAAGCTTGGCCTGGCTTCCTATACTCGCATTAACAGGAAGGAGATAAAGCTTGAAACTTGTATCATTCAACCACAGAGCCCACATCCAGTTCCTGGCTGTCCAGTTCTTGTGTGCTCGGGCCTGATGACCCCTAGCTTGACCTCTGTTGCTCATTGATGAGGGGCTTCTTGACTTGACAGCCTTCTAGGACTTTAAGCCATAATCTAAACTTGGGCCACCTACAGCGCAGGTGAAACGCTGGACACCAGTTTGGTTTGACCCCTGCTGCTGAAGCTCCTGTGATGTCACTCAGCGGTTTTCCCTGCACATGCCGATCAAGGTGCAGTCATTTCTTGTTGGAAAAACCCTTGAGTGCCTAGATCGTGGTTTGTCATCCAAACTGTTGGTTCATCTGTATTTTTGCAGTTTATCCAACTACTGAGGGACTGTAGATCCACTTACTGGCTATACAGCAGCAGCTGTTCACTTCTTGGCTGAATGTCTGTATCTACAGGCCTGTTTCCATCGTTGGGTTCCTTGTATCAACCGTTTTTACAAGAACTTTTAAATGTGCTGGCTTTATATAGACACGAAGTACAGCAGCAAAAAAGCATGACTTTCATTTTGTCCCTGGGATCAAAATGGACTACTTCTCAAAACTTTTTATATATTTTTAATCTACCAATCCATTTTCACTCGTAAATGATTTGTTTAGTATTTTGACTGTGATTTTGCTAAAACAAATATCAATTGCCGACCGCGAGGTGATTTTTAATGCAATCTTTTACAAATTCATGAAGTGTTTGAAATCTTTTCCTTATCAATGTGTATCATTAACTACTGCGGTTCCCTGGGAGTCCACTAGAGTCTGTCCCCAGCAGAAATAAACATGGTGCAAAAACAGTTTGTCTCTGCAGCATATTTCTTTATTCATGCTGTCTGCTATCTGTGAACATCCGAGTGTAACTCCTCCGACTTTAGATCGTTTCAGAAGCTGCTGGTTAGACTCAGAGTCTGTTTGGTCTCTGTGACCGATTTTCCTCCTCATCTTTATTCAAACAGAGACAGACGGAGCAAAGCCTTCTGGGAAATCGGCTGTGCATGTTGAAATTAAACACGTCATCCTGTGAGAAGGAATATTATAAATCTGAGTCCTCCTGTTCACAGAAGGAAGGAGAGCAGGACAGAAGAAGAGAGGGAGAAAGGAGGAGAGGGTGGAGTGTGTGGACGTGTAGTCTTTAATTCCAGGAATTGTTTGGAGTCTAAAAAATAAATAAAGAATTGTAATTTGTGTCTCAGCAGACTCAGTTTATCCACGTCTCCCTTTATTCACATGCCCCCTCCTTCCTCTCCTTCTCCTCCTCCTCTCCTCCTCCCTCTTCTGTGATTGAAACAGCTCTGCCACGTCTGTCTGTCTGTGTCTGTGCTCTGATTGGCTGTTCAGACATAATTACCTTTGAATCTGTTTAAAGCTCAGTCTGGGTTTGACACGAGGACAAATCTCCTCAGAAAGCCTCAAATCTAAATCTGACGGCTCAGAGCAGAAAATCTCCATCACAGTGAGTCTTATGTGTAGAGATGAAGATTTAAACACATTAAAGGCTGGAGCCTGATGTTACTCAGAGTAAAAATCTGACAGATTATTCTGGATTTACTCGCACACTGAGCATAAACACAGCACTAATCTCAGAGACAGAGATGAAACCTGTCAGATATAACACACAGACACACACAAACAGACACACACATGTCTTAAGCAAAACAACAGCTCACCTTTGAAGAAGACAAACTTCCCTTCGCTGTTCTCGTAGACAGCGTCAATCTTTGGAGGTAGACCTCTCCAGAACACACTGATGAGCATGGGGTACCCTGGCATCACAGCGTTATCTCTGACCCTCCAGAACCAATGATCCTAAAACAGAGAGAGAGAGAAAGACATGAACAGGGTGTCCTCCTCAAGAGATCCTGACTCAACTCTAAAGTAAACATTCTTGTCTCAGGGGATTCAGGAGCAGCACTCACACTGTCCCATCAGAAAACAGACCAGAGGAAAATTGTCCTGTGCTCTTATGAATCCAAGTCTGTTATTCTTTTAGGAAGATTCTTCCACTTACAGTTCAAAACCGGAATCCCTGATGGTGATGTCTATGTAGAGCTTGCACATCACAGAGCTGTGAAGGCTCCATTAATGCTGAACAATGCTGAACAGGCCTAAGAGCTACATTTGCTGCGATCTACACTGTGACCTTTTTAGTAAAGATCTCACATATATCAGGAATACAATGAAAAAACCCCACCTTCTGCCCCAATCACAACAACATGGCTCAGTAGTAGGAGAGTCCAGCTGCTAAACTGACCAGTATGCAGTCGTAACTTGTCACTTACTGAAAACTTCAGGAACATCATGAAATGAAAAAATAGGACAAGGAAGAACCTAAACTGGTGAGCAGCTTAAGTCCTTTATTAGGCAAGAATGGAAAAACATTTCATTTTGTGATTCCAGAAACTGGTCTCCTGCACTGTAGAATGTGATTTTGAACATTTTTTATTCTGTTACCTTATTCTGTGTCATCATAACAAAAGATCACAGAAGTTTCTGTGATAACACTTCATTATATGTTGGCACTGTCTCAACTACAATTTATGTTTCAACTTGAGGTTATATATCCAAATGAATCAGCGTTGACAATTACCTTAGCTCCTCCCAGCTGTTTAGCGACGCTAAAGCTTTCAAGTTAGACCCAGAATGCACTTGCAAATTGTAAACTAACACAATAAACTAGCTTCACGGCACAGAGGGTCTGGCTGAACGTCACAGTTTACAAAACTGAAGAGTTTGACTGAAATGAAATAAATTAGTCAATTTAAATTACTACCTGAAGAAGTCAAGTTTACTAACAAACCAACCAAACTGAGAGGAGTTGGCACAAAACATTTTATTTCATCAAGATAACTTCTGCTGGTATTTAAACGACAACATTTATTTTTTGACCTCACATAAAATATCAAGGAAGCCCTTTAAATCATGATTTTACATTAAAATGAGTTCATTTAAAAGTATGGGTTCACAAACGTCAAGTGTTGAAGAAGAGCTGATGACACACAATGGTGAAATGCCCTTGAACCAACTCTTTGATACGCTGCTGACTTTTTTTCACCAAATAATGACAGTTTAACATCTAAACCCAAACACCTGACACCTGAGTGATGTAGTTGGAGCTTCTGTCTCCAGCTGCTGCTGTGATGACTGTGAGTTTCTGTTGGAGCAAAGGGAGAGTCAGAGCGAACACAGACCATGAAGAACAAACCTGGAACAAGCTTTAGGAACAGAGAGAAGGCCAACAGCTCCAACATGCTCTGATTTCCTCCTCAGGGACTCAGGAGGACGGCCAACTGAGAGGTGTGACTGTTTGAAACAGGACCAAACTCAACCACAGGAGGAGGAAGAGGAGAGAGAGGATGAAAAGAGGGAGACCCAGCTGAGAAAGTCATCAGAGCTCAGAAAGATGTCCCACCTTATGGCATGAATGGATCACAAAGACCCCTCCCTCTCCTCCATCATCTCCTCCCTCTCTTTCTTCTCTGTATATTCCATGTTTCAGCATTTCTACTGCTCAGTAATTGAAAACAGATCAGGCTGTGAAATCTGAGTGGTTTGAGTGTTTCTGACTTTCAGAGAGAATATTCTTCCTGCTCTGAATCAAAGCTCTAAGCAGCAGACTGAGTTCAGACAAACAGACAGAGATCTGAACCTGTTAAGTCTCTGAAGAGAACAAAACTTGTTTTCTACTCACAGTATCTGATTGTCAACTGGGCTGCCGCTCTGAGGTTTGCTCAGAAGAAAGGTTAAAGGTAGGGATGTTCAACACCACTTTTTTCAGACTAATACCTTTCCTCCATACGAGTAGTAATTTTCAGACATTAAATTTCAATTAACACCATGACAGATCATTTGGAGCAAAAGTGTTATTTCTCAAAGAAAGCAGCACAAACAACTCTCTCTGGGTTTATGAACTTTATTTCAATAAAAACACTAACAACTCTTAGAGTTCAAGTATTTTTTTTACTTCAATAAACTGGAGCGCAAAATAACAGTTTAATTGTTCACCGAGTTTGATTCAAAGGTGACAAATTAAAACACAAAATCAGGGCAAAGCTTTAACCTTTAAGCTGTGTAACTGCCTAATTGTGCTGTCTTTAAATCAATTCTAAGTTAGGTTTGAGAGATAGTGTCAGAGTGAAGGCTCTGATTTTTGTTTTGGCTGTTTTTTTGTGAGAAGAATCAGTCTACGCTCTCGGGATCTTTGATGTTTTCCTCCCGCTAGCTTTCCCTCCTGTTTTTGTTTATTCAGCAGAGAGACCAACAAAGTTGTCTTCACAATGTGATTAATGTTATACATCACGCTTCAGCCTTGGAGAGCTTTTGTCTGTGGATGAATTGCATATAAACTCCGCTCTGATTGAAACTAACATGCTCACTGTGCTTGAGTCTGTCTGGAGAACATGATGGATCACTCTCAGACGTCGAGCAGAGAGTTAAACTGTAGAACACACCACCACAACATAAACCCTGTATGCTCCACCTGTGGGCCTCGGGGCTGCTGGGAGCTCATTTAATGACTTGGCATCAGCTCGACTTGACTTTACTCGACTCTCCCAAAACAATCAGGAGAGAAGCCAGAAAAAGATCTACATCAAGAGGTACTGGAGCAAACCATCAGCCAGAGAGAGAAACACAGCTCAGCATGTAGATCTACACACACACGCACACACTGAGAGCTGTAGGACGGCATCTGTGAGGATGAAGAAATACGAGGACCACCTGCTCCTGACAGACAAAGCTCAGGGCAAACTGTGAGACTGTTCCAGGCGGTCCTGATGAGAATGATCTCATAGGTCTCAGAAACAATGACGAGAGCAAAGAGGAACCACAGCCGCCTGAAGTTTGGTCAGTGTAAAAGAGAACATCCAGACTCTGTCCACACCACAGACTTTATTCCTCACAGAGATGCCAGGACACTTTCATTCTAGCCCACAGATATATGAACGTGTCCCAGACCCAGCTGGCCTGTTCTCTCGCTTCACTTCCTGGACTCAAACAGAGTCTCAGGCTGCGCACAGACCCTACAGACAGAATAAAAGAGCTGAGGCCAGTTTGGGAGAGAGGAGAGAGGCAGGCCAGGTTTGTTCCCCCATCCTCTGAATGTGGGTCAGATTTCAGTGACACCTCCACAGGCTGCAGCTTCTGCTCTAAAGTGGAGTAAAGTTCAGAGAGGACGAGGAGGGGTTCCCTGCTGGACCCACAGAGCTCTGAAAGCTTTCTATTTATAACCTCACACAAAAACAGTCTGTGATGCAGCTCTGAGACACAGAGCAGCTCTGACACTGACCAACACACTCTCTCTCTCTGCTGCACGAAGGAGAGATCCATGAGAGGGAGAGAGAGAGAGGCAAACAGGGAGGGGGAGGATCTGTGCACTCACAGACAGAGGTTAAACTGTGCTGCAGAAGACAGAACATCTGAGTAAAGATCTTCACTGTCCAAACCCCAACCTCACAGTGACCTGACAGAGCTGCTTATAGACACAGCAGCTCTTTTACTGGGCAGTGACATGAACACACACACCACAACTTCCACTGAAAATACTTATTGAGCAACCTCACTTTGTTTGTCCACCCCAACCCATAGCTTCCACAGATTCATGTCCACACTGACTCCTCCCACCCCCCCTCAGGTGTGTGTTTCCACAGGCTCACCTTGAAGACGAACATCTCCCTCCTCAGGATGGCGAGCGTGTTGAAGCCGCCCTCACAGATATGTGGTTTGGCGTTGGGATGCGAGGGTCTGTCTCCGGGGGGCAGCCTGGGGGGTCGGGTCTGTCTGTCAGGTTTGCGAGGGTCTGAGGGAGGGTGGGAGCGAGGAGGAGGCGCAGTGGGCAGAGGTTTGGTTGGCTGTGGGAGTTTATCAGGAGGACCTGCAGGAAGACACAGATGACGGTTTCAGTGTTTTCATACGAACAACTGACGGCAGCAGAAAAGATGAGTTTGATCTGATGTGGACATGAGGTCAAAACAAACCTGGTCTAATGCAAACTGATATGATACTGAGTCTGAGGGTGAACCTACAGATATGAGTATCAAATACAGGGAGTAAAAGTGACAGCAGAGTCAATGATAGGGCTGGGCAATTCTGGCTGAAACCCAAATCACAATTAATTGAACGTTCTACCTCAATTTCGGTTAATGCACAATTATGCCACTCTTAACTCAGTTTATTCTGTTCATATTAGGCAACGTGATGGTGCTCCAAGTATTGAAAAAGATTAGATGTGTTACCTTTGGGCACAGAAACTATTTCGCAGGGTTGCACTAGGTACATAACAAAATAGTCAACTCACAATACAAATAGGCATGATACGATACAACTTTTGTTCACAGTTTCACAGAAAAGATTCATATTACACAAAACAGCAGCTTTTTCTCCTGACGTCTCTTTTCACTACTCCCTCTAAGAATTGATTTTTATGTCTGACTGACATAACTGGGATTAGTATCTTCAGGATAAGAAGTAATAATGGGATTTCTACTATGTTTATTGTATTACAGCATTGTAAATAGCTCAGTTTAACTGTGAAATTAATGAACCCTCTGAAAACGACATCCCTTCAAAAAAGCTATACCACATACAGGGCAGACTCAGTGGACAAATCAAGCGCACCCTTCCCAAAACTGTGTATGTCTGTGAAGCAGCTGACAGCTCTTAGTGAATCAGTCTGAAGACAAACAGTGGAGTCATATCTACGGTTCATCTCCTCAGAATCAAACTGAACACGTTGAACCAAACAACTGTCTGTTGTCTGTCTCAAACATCTGTTAAAAAACACCAGAACATAACACGATGGGGAAAATAGTTCTAGCACAAATGTTGGTTTTGATTATTTTTCGTTTAATCGCTGAGACCTAGTCAATGATCAGTCAGTCAGAGAGCAGTGTTGTGTAATTACAGGTACAGAGATGAATCAAAGGTGAAGGTGTGGAGTTGCACAGACAGAGAGCTGACCAGAGGATTATCTCCTCTCAGACTGAATCCACTGAGCTCAGTTACATCACAGCTGACTCTCACTGACTGAACTCCATCAGATCTGTGTCTGTCACCAATCCTCTGAAGTCTGGCTCCGTGCTCTCTCATCTGTCAACAAACACCAGCTGATTTTTAGATCCCTCAGCAGATCCCAGCGTGGAGCAGCACCACCCGACGGCTAAAACCTCTGACCTGTTGACCCAGAGCCTGGCTACGCCCAGTATGACGATTTTTTGTTGTAGGAATTCAGAGAAAAACAATCCGCGGTGGTTAAATCTGAAAATCCACAGGATGTTTTTACGCTGTTTCTGTGTTTTTGACTTCATGCCCAGCTCGTTCTGCTCTGTACTGATGCTGGCTGAAGTCTCGTGTGTCAACACATGAAGTAAAAAATCTTTCAGCTGCTGAGACTGAGTGGAGACATAACAGACATGGGATAAAGGTATTCATGTTTCTTTTCTCAAATGGACTCATCTCTGAGGTGCTGTCTCAGCCCCCTACAGGAAGATTTGGATTTAAAACAAAAAGTAGGGTTTACAGGTTTTCTAAGTCAACATTTTAATTAGTTTATGAGTAAATGAATGTGTAAATGAATAAAAATAAGAAAAAAAGTCACTCATCACATGACATTTGTTTTATGTATTACCGTGCTGTGTTTTATTGACTGAAGTGGGCTACTTAGCAAAGCTTTGAGTTGTATGGAGCCTTGAGCTTGCTGTAGTTGTGCAATGTCAGCCATGAGTCTACACACAACTTTTCTTTCATTCCCCTGTTAGAAAACATTTTCACATTGAGTTTGTATCGTTTACAAAGAGTAATTGTGTGTTTCTGTAATGAAAGTTGAAATTCTGTTTTAAAACCAAAGTTATATTGATGCACGCTAACCACTGGACTATCGATGTAATTCCACGTGTATGTTAGCATCAAGCTAGTGAAACATTTTCTATATTGTTTTTGGTACATTAAGAGATATATATAACATGTTGACTGATGAATTTGAATCTCTTGTGAGAGAGAAATACACATTTCTTTGTGTGTTAAGTTTTACAGCTCCTTAAGTAAAACTTAAATAGAAAATCCTGAATTTGAATTTTCTTGGAAACTGTCATCTGTCTGCTAAGCTCAGATAGTTACGTAAGGTCCAGCTGCTACAGCGTAATGTAAATAATCAATGAAGAATCATTCAGAAAAATGCTAATGATGTTGATGGATTGAACCATTTCTTATCTATTCTTAACAGAAACAGGTTCTCAATTTCCACCCCTAGCAAGTATCTACCTACACCCCCATCTGTTCCTAAAAGCAGAGCTCACCGTAGATCTTCTGGATCCCCAGCAGGTCATCCATGGGCAGCTTGAAGTTCTCTGTGTCCATGTACTGGTAGAATGGAGCCATGATGGCCGTGGGGTCGTTGGAGTGTTCAAGTCCCAGAGCGTGGCCGAGCTCGTGGACCGCCACCAGGAACAGGTCATTACCTGAAGAAAGAGATACGGCATTGAGGTTATCGAACAGCTCTGCAATAATCCACCCACGGGCAGCAGCCCCCTGCTAGTTCAGCTCCACCATCAGAGCTACGTCCGGTCTAAGCTCTGGCTCAGCCCATCAGACTGCAGCTACAGGAGACAGAGCTCTGCTGTAAGACTGATCACAGTCATAAACCAGTCCTCACAGAAGTCATCACTCACACAGACACACAATCAACCTGAGGAGGAAGAGGAGACCTAATGTTCAGGATTACAGTAAAGTCAGTGAGAACCATAGCAGAAAGCTTCTGGTCTTTCACTAAAGCCAAGACATCAAACTCCATCTTCTCTTTTCTGAGGAAACTCCAGATCAGAGTGAGTGAGCTGCAGCGTCATTATAAGAGGAGCCGTCTGTCTGCTGGAGGATTCAACATGATTTAAAACAGACTTTAGAACAGACTCTAACTGCAGTAAATAAAATTATCTGCTCTCTGCTTTAAAGCTTCAGTCAGCATCAAACATCTGAAGGCTGTAAAAACTGGTCTGTGGAGACTCTGGGATGAGGGACTCGTAAAAACTCCTCTTCTGCTGCCGTTTCTCTCACCGCCCAGTTTCTACAGAGACGACAAACAGCAGCAAGGAGAGTGATAGTCTGACTGTTACACACACCAGAAAGACATCATCACTTGGAAATCATAAAGTATGCTCATAAACGCTTCTGAGACAGTGCTTTTCTGATTATTGACAAAAAAATAAAAACATGACCGTGAAAGGAGAAAGGAAGCTAAGAGGGGGAGAGAGGAGAGACTCAGAGGTAACAACAAAGGAGAGTTTACACCAGGTGAGGAGGAGGGGGAGGACAACACAGAGAGAGGAGGCAGACTGAGGAGAGGAGATAATGAATGTGAGGGTGAGGGGAGGACAGGAGGAGGTGAAGTGAGGGAAAAGGTTGTGTGGAGGGAGAGAGGATGATGGAGAAAGGAGGAAATAACGAGGCGAGGAAACAATGAGGATTCAGTGTTGTCTGTTTCAGAGGAAGGAGATGATGAATTATACAAGAGTGAACTCTGACACACACACACACACACACACACACACACACACGTCAGCAGCAGGATAAATGCCTCATGGATGCACCACAGTGTAGTTTTTTAAGGCTCTAAACACACAGGACAGAACAAATCCTTTATTCGGACAGTATTTAAAAGGATCCACTTTGTTTCTTTTCCTCTGAACCAACCTGTGCTTGAGCAGGGTTTTTTTTTTTTTTAAATCTATGGTTTGTGAAGAGTTACAAGTTAGAATAAATCGTAATCGCAACTAATCAGTTTTTTCCACTCCATGAGCCCTCCCTGCAGGGTTAGTGTTAGTCCCAAGAATTTCACTTGGACGTGAAACCAATAAAATTCTATTCATACCCTTTCATCTCCTTGATAATATGAATAGTTAATTTGTTATCTTTGATTTCCCGAAGCCCACATAATCGAGAAATAATCACAAGGACAAATATCTGGATGACAACAGGAAGCAAAATATTTTGCATTCCCTGGAGATTAGGAGACGTGTGTTAGAGTGTGTGTAGTCTGTTCTGTCTTTAACTTTCCCATTGAGTTCATTTTCTGGTCCTCAGAAAATGCTGAGCTGTTCTTTCAGGACGGTTTCTGGAAATTGGTCCAGACTCTCGTGCACAGAGAGGAAACACTAACAGGTGTTAACTCTCAGAAACATTCCTCACAAAGAGCAGTCAGCAGGTCTGTGTGTCTGACCTTTCTGTGAAATGCTGCCTCACAAACGTCACAGAGGAACAAACCACTTCTTTCTAAAAAGCTCACACCTCGCTGCACAGGAGATCAATTTAAACCCTGACACCTCATGCAGATTAATCCCCAAATACAGAAGTTTTAGTCCTTACTGTTGTTAACTTGTTGTTGCTGTAGTCCTCGTCTCCTGAGGCCCGCTGCACAAAAGTAGGAGTCCAAAAGCCAGGATAAAAGACTAACCTCAGTTCAACAAATCCAAAACAAGAGTGTCCAGACTCAATTGGTTGCACAAAGACCAAGCCAGATAAGCAGATTCATCAAGCCAGGTGAGACCAATCCTGGATTAATATGCACACACAGTTTCCTCAAATAGATCCCACCATTGATCACAGATTCATCATGACAATGAGAGCAGCATACACCCCATCAGGAGAGAAATCCTAATCCTAACGAGGAGGGGAAGGACCTTATTAAAAAGAAAGGCAACACTGCAACAGCTATAAAACAGCGACAGAAAGTGTGGCAAAGTATTGCATGTCTGAATGTGAAAGTAGTGTGGAAAAACACACTCACTGCCAAAACCATAACTATTACAACCCAAAAAGTTAATCAACGTCTTCAAAAACAGTCGCTTGTGAATGAGTTGAGATTATGAGTCAAATTGTGTGGGTGCCAGGATAACCACAGTATCCTGACTTAATCTCTTATCCTTGTTTTAGCCTCTGATCTATTCAAAACCTGGATCATTTGTTGCATCATTGCTCGATGTCTTCGCTCAGAAAAGATGGCAACCCACAGGTGTCTCTGGGAGCTGCACCAAGCAGGCTTCATTCTAGGCAATATGGCAAAAAAAAAAGGATCATGATATATTTTTTCATATCATCTGATCGTGATTATTATCATGATTTTTAACATTGTTTTTTAAACCACCAATTTTAAAGCATCTGTAATAAAAACTCAAGGAACTAAAGATTAGTTCAAAATCTTATCAACATCCAAAGCAAATAACAAAGCTAAACATTTTTGCAGGTATGTAACACCAAAATAAACAAATTTCCCCAATTGGGAAAAATGAAGATGTCTCAAAAATGCAAACATTACCATCATCAAAAAGACATTGCAATGCATCTATTTCACTGCCCTCCGCCCCATGTTTAACTCCACATTTGGTTAATCTGTTAACTTTTCTGACAACTTAAAAACTGAAGTGGTGAAAGGTTAACTCTGATTGGCTTTTACCACATGCATTTCAGCCATGTTTATTCGATGAAATATGCTCACAGCTGATCGTCGTAATTGATCTGAAATTTAGCACGAATCATGATCATGTAATCGTCCACTTCACACCCACTCAGAGCTGCTCCTAACTGCAGAAATAAACATGTTTACAGTCTGGTTCCAATAATGCTTTTATTCTTGATAGTTCTTTTCTCTACCAGCACACTCTGTACAAAGGAGATTTTTTTTCTTACTCAATATTTTTTGAGTTGCTAAACTTACAAGTTTTGCCTATATAAGGGCCTGGCTACCTGATTTGACTGAAAGGTAACCTTAGGCTTAAGACACGCCTCTTTCCCTCATCCTAACCTGAACAAAAAGAGGCTGAATTCAGCATTTCCAATATGGCCCCTATTAATGATAGTTTAAAAAACTCTGTATCAGAAACAAATGTGTGATGTCACAGAGACAGCAGCCATGTTTTCTAAACACTCTGGTCTGTATTTGTCTCTGTATCAGTTCATGCTGAGTTCAGGTGAGAGTCAGCGAGATCCTGACCTCAGGGCGCCCTGTCCCTGTCTCTGTGAGAGTCAGAGCTCTGAAGAACTGTGCTGTTATTCATCCTCTCTGCTTCTATCTCTTCATTCTGCCTGCGCACATCCACACACACATACACATACAGAGGCTGGGAACAAAGCTGATGAAGCAACACACGAACAGTAGACTGACCTGTTTGTTTACAATGCCTTTGTGTGTGTGTGTGTGTGTGTGTGTGTGTGTGTGTGTGTGTGTGTGTGTGTGTGTGTGTGTGTGTGTGTGTGTGTGTGTGTGTGTGTGTGTGTGTGTGTGTGTGTGTCTGGGGTAAATAAAGCAGCAGAAAGGAGAAAATATGCTGCAGGCAGAGGGTATCCTTTATTCTTGTTGTGTTTATCTCCCAGCAGCACATGGGAAAAAGGTGTGTGTGTATGTGTATGTATATGTGCATATGTGTGTGTGTGTGTGTGTGTGTGTGTGTTTGTGTTTGCACTGCAATCATTCATTATTAATAATGTATTCCCAGGCTCACCTGTGTACACAGCTGACTGTTGTTCTCTCACTACAAACACTGAGTTCAGTGTGAATGGCAGGAGATGGACACAAGCTGGATGTGAGTGATGTCATCAAAATTCTCCTTTTACATTCTTACAGGTGAACAGAGCTCAGCTATCTGCTCATCTTCACCTGAAACACACACAGACAGGCTTATCCAACCTGCAGATTTCTGACACACTCTCAGCTCGTGGCTTTCTGTGAGTGCAGCTCATACTGATTTCTTAGTTCAGATCAGATCTAGCACAACACACACTCTGACGCTCAGATTCCCCCCTCTCGGTGACCAAAAGTTCTCTCTCTCTCTCCGCTTGAATCTTTTCTGTGATGTTTTCAGGCACTTAGAAAAAAAAGACTTGTGGACACATTTTAATTCATCGAGGGTTGCAGACATTACAGCCTGTTTACCTGCTGCCAGATGAAGAGATGTACTGCATACACTCAGAAAGGTAATGAACCTGCTCTGCATCAAACAATGCAAAAAGAGGGAAACAACCCTTTAAGTCTCTCTCATAAGTTCAGCACAGGAGGTGGCCTCCCAACGACCCCCAAACCCTTTCACTCTCACACTCCGTCTGACCCGTTTCCTCTTTTTCTCCTGTCCTGGTTTTCAAAGTGGTGTCTCTTCGTTTCCTTCACGAACACTCACAGAGCAACAAACCGACAGAGTTTCATCATTTTTCAACCGAGATTCAAAATATTTCCCTTGTCTCACATCATGACATGTCATCTGTTTCAGGGTGTCTGCGCTCGTCTGCCGTTTCTTCTCTCGGTGTTTGACTCTGACACTTCAGACCCTGCTCTCTCCTGACGTCTTCCCTTCATGTCTGCAGAAACAGGAACATTATCGCAAGAGACTTTTGAGAAAGCTGCAGACCTGATGCCTGCAGACACACGCCACCTTCATGACGTGTCACAGGTTTGTCTCCACAGGTATAAACAGCTCCGTCTGTCTCGGCAGCAGACATAAACACAGGTAAAGTGTTTCATTCAGGAGTGAGCTGCTCAGAAGGTCAGCTGTAGGTCAGATCCCTCTGAATTGTGTCTGCACACAAAGATGTATAACCTCGTACAGGTAAAAGAAAGCTCTAAGACACACCTCCACCGGTCTGCTCCTCTGCGGTCTGTGAGGCTGTTTGTTTTTCTGTCATCTGAGACTGAAACAAAAACCTCACCACACACACCTGCTTATTGATGAAGCTACTCAGAGACAGCTCTGATCCATGTGAGGCTGTTTGCTGAGGATTATGGGAAAAAGGTTAGAGACCATCTGACTGACTGGTGGGAGGGCGAACCTCCTCAGGTGCACCGAGAGTGTGTGTGTGTGTGTTAGTGTGTGTTTGTAAGTGTGTGTATATTTGTGTAGGCGGAAGAGAGTGCTGCGCCCACGTGGTGCTGGTTTGTGCTGCCGGTGGGCGGCGGTCTATTTGTGGCGAGCTCCTGGTGAGCAGAAACAGGCTGATCTCTCTCCTCCTCTGATTCGGATCATTTTTCAGTAAAACGGGCTTATATAACCTCCATGTGAGGATTTAAACAGTAAATAACAAACAAAGTGAGCTGCATTTTCATAAATATATGACTCATAATCTCACTTCAGTCTCTTACTTTCAGCATAGTTTACAGAGCGCTCTCTCTGACTGACGGTTGAGTTCATAATTCAGTGGCTTTGGTTGTGCATCATACATGATTAATTCAAACAGAGTGAGCTCACATCGTGACATGTGTACACGTGTACAGTCTGCCTGTCTTTACTGTCACTGATTTTAATCTAATAAGAGGCTCATGTGAGAAACTCAGCAGCAGAGAAAAAATGGAGACAAAGAATGGATGAAAACATGAGACTTAATGTAAATTTAAATCTGCTCCAAGGAGAGCAGAAACTCAGAGGATGACAACAAGCTTATTCAAGTGTTTTTAGAGCTTAAGGACACTCAAATGTAAAAAAGGTCACTCTGGTTACTTGGGATGGGTGTCAAAAACTGTTTCCTGTTGAAAATTGATCAGAAAACTATGATTCAGGATTTTCTGTTTGAAGTTTCACTTCAGACACTGCAAAACTGAACACACAAAGAAATGTACATAACTCCCTCAAAAGATATTCATGTCCAATACAGTCAACATCTTATACATCTCCTAATGTACCGAAAATGACATGGAAAAAATAGCGCTAGCTTGATGCTATTGTATACAGGGAATTACATTGATGTGCTAGCAGTTAGCATGCATCGATATAACTTTGGTTCTAGAACCGAATTATAAATTTTGTCACAGACAAAATGATATTATGGTGCAAACACCCTTATAGTTCTACAGATGTGTTACTTATGCTCTTGTTTTGTGTCTAATTGTGGACATGAGCTGTCAGCATTCCTGTTCTCTGCTTCTCAGAGCTCTCATTCTGACAGAGCACAGATCTGTCAGAATCAGACTTTACAGATGTGAGACAAGTCATGACATTCCCAGCCAGTCCTGTTTTTGTAGAAGAAGCACTCCTGGGTGTGCCATAAGGTGATCTGACGCCTGGTTGTTACACATCAGGGTCCTGAAGGGAGTCAGAGCTACAACCCTAAAACAATTCCCTCAGACATCGAGCACTATGACTGAAGAATTAAACAAGAAGAGGAGCCAAGAGGAAAAGAATGCCATCCTCTTCTTCATCCCTCAGCAGGAGCAGCAACCCAAAATATCTCTGCAAGAAAGGGCACCATCTGTCCTCTACTTCTCTTGTTTTCTCCGTTTGCTGAGCGACTGCTGCTCTACTTGTCCTGGTTTCCCTCCATCAACCTTGATAAACAAACACCGATTTCTTTCTAAGCCTGCATACTGACAAGAGCTTTACCTCCTTTTAAAGGATCACACATTGATGATAAAACGTTCTGTCGATTGGCATCAGTCGGCCGAGCTCTGTGCTGTCTCTGCCTGTCTATCATCTGGTCAATGAGCCCGTCCCTAAACACTCTTTCAACCAATCAGCACTCACTGACCACCTGAGCTCTCTGTTATCCAACCTGAGTACCTGAAATGCACAAATTTTCCCTCCTGTATTTAAGTGTGTGTGTGGGACTGTGTCTTTGTTTTCCACATTGCAGACTCACATCTCACATTAGAGGTAGGATCCACCAGGTAACTCATGGGGCTAGCTTTGCTGTCATTAGTCACAGAAGTAAACTCTAATATCAACCAACCAACAAACCAAATAACCTATTAAAGGGACTGTGAGGACTGTTTGTTTGAGGTGGATTGCAGTGACACCATTGGCCAGAATCACAGATTTTTTTTGAGGACAAGGGCACTGCTTTCCATGAGCACTAGCAAACACTCTGTTGTGATGACATGACTCTTAACAAGGTGTGTTTTTGTTATGAAAAATGAATAGAGATCAGGTCCTCTTTTTAACACTACATATATCTGTGAAATGAGACTTTTTCAAGATCACTTAGAAAGTCCTCACAGTCCCTATAACTAATGATCCAGTAAATTAATCAATTAACCAAACAACCTATTTATTCTGTCGATTGGTATCAATCTGGTACTTCCTGTGTTTTTCCTGAACTCAAAGAGAGGTATAGCTGTAATTTTTACAACAGCAAACATTGATGGAGCGCTTCCTCATTACGCTACATTGAGGGGGTATATTTAAAATGAAAAGAATTTGTCCAAGCAGTGAGTCTTGTGGATCTTCATAACTAACCCTGCTGACACCAAATTGAGATTAATCAAACCGATAAGATTAAACTAAGCTAAAGTAGTTTTTGGAATGGTGATGAAGATGATGCAAATGTTCTTATCCTCTGTCACAGGAAGTGATGGATCATAGATCGAGGACAGACACCACTTTCTGTGTCTGGTTCTGCTCTGAGCCTTTCTGACATGAGGTGCAACCCAGGCCATAAACACACCTTCACATCATGAAGAAACTCAGACAGGGTTACTCACCGTCGTGATTTGGGTTTCCAAGCGTCCACGGCTCATCAGAGTCAAAGTGGGTGTCTCCTCCAATCCCTGGTCCTGGGAAGTAGGCGTGTGCCAGAAAGCCTCCTTCGCCATCAAAAGGCGAGCTGTCTCCATGAAAACCTGAGGCAAAGATGATGGTGATGTCTACATCCTTTTTAGTCCGCTCCAGCTCGCTGTACGGCACAGCCTCAAAACGCAGCGGTGTCACATTCTGCCACACATCAAACGCTCTTCTGATGGCGTCATGGGTTTCATCTGCCCCAACCTTAGGCGTTACGTTCTTAATGCTGCACAGACAAAGAGGGAGAGTGGTCAGACAGGTCATTAATTTATGTGTAAGCATGTTAAGAGAAACACTCCACTGACTTCATCAGGGTAAAACAGTTCGATCCAAGTGTATATCTGTCTCCTCCTCACATTCTCTGTGGTGTTTGCTTTTTTAGGCGTGTTAATAAATGTATTTATTTTCTTCTGATGTGTATAATCAGAGCACGAGTATCAAAACAGTCTACATGGGTTTCCCTGCATCTGCTCTCTGGCTCTCTGCAGCCTGCACCTTCTGATGTTTCTACGGATCTCTTAAAATGAGCTCGGCTAAATTATTAAGCGGGTGAAAGAGAAGCAGAGCAGCTACTCGTGAGGCACAAAAAAAGAAAACATGAAAAGTTCATTAAACAATGGAAATAATTCAACACGTTTTAGCTCTGACACACTTAGAGGAACCAACTGATGTTTCACCCAACAGTGATATATTCGCATCTGCTCATCTGTTTGATGTAAGTATCAGTTTCACAGTAAACACTGAGTTCTACAGAGGTTTCACTTGCTCCTACTTCAGCAATGTGCAGACAATAGTTTCAATGTCGGTCAGTCATTACATTAGATTCAAAATTTAGAGCCTGTCTTCCTCTGTCTTTTAATTGTCTACAGCCTTATAACCCCATTATCACACTGAATCTGATACTTGAAAAATCATCAACACCATGAAATAACTCAGATACTGACAGCATGACGTTACCTATCAAGTGAACTCTATTTCACTCTGCCTCACTTCAATATGAGCTAAAAGGAGCAGCTGCAAGCCAGCACACACATACACACACATACACAAACACACTCTCACACACACAAACTCCATCCTATTATGTAACTCTAATCTGTCAGAGAGCAGCCTCTGCTTCCACCGGGGTTTCCTCCACTCTGCTCATCCTCACTCTTTCTCTCTGCAGCTGAAACCCCTTCACTCCTCTTATTACTCTCCCTTACTTCTCCTCTCTTTCCTCCACTCCATGTCTTCCTGCTCCTCTGTTCACCATCAATTCTCCTCTTTGTTCTCACATCTGTCTAATGAACTGATGAACTGATACTCTCAGTTTCATCACGCTTTACAAGGAGAAACACATGCTTGATTGCATGCTATAGAGAAAGTCTGATTCCTCCACAGTGATTTATTCACATTTATACTGTATATGTGACTGTGGATGCGGCTCAGAAAGGCTCTGTAGATGAAACTCAGTGTATGTAAAACATATATCCTGAGCTAGTCTGTGGGATGAATCTAAAAAAAGAGAAGTAGCAGCGCACGTCAGTGTGTGCAATAAATGACTAAATGTGAGCTACTGACCTACATCACACTGATTGTTAAACAACCTGCTGTCTGCATATTACACATCATGTAGCAGAGACTGAGCACAAAGAGATGAGAGCTGCATGTTACAGTTAACATCTCACAGTTTAAGTTTTGACATGTTTCTCTGTGCTCTGTGCTGTTCATCTGAACTATTCTTCTGTGTTCTAAAGCACAGATGTTCTCTGGATTAATGTTAGATGGGAGCTTAAGTTTTAGAGCTTTCTCAGAACTCTCTTGACAGATTTGTCAGTAAACCAACCTCCATCCATCCTTTTGTCTGAGTTTACTTATTCTCACTTGGACCTCCTCTCAGTGTGGTTTTGGGTTATCGTTAACATAGATAAAGTGGGTTCGACTGGCTCACCTGTATGTGATGTGCTTGTGCAGCCACCTCTGTCCTGTGAGGGCGTACCGTCGTTTCCTCACACTAAACCTTGAAGCTCCTCCTATCAGGTCAGGAACACCACACCTGGGCTTCTTCATCCACCTGTGAGAGGAGGAGGACACAAGCAGGGTGACATTGGTGAATACAGTAAAATACCTGTTCGACTTTTTCTTAATCTTAACATGCTTATTTTATTTCTACCATCAGCTCCACAGTGCGTATGAACACACACAAACACACACTGCCACACCTCAGACACTCACAGACAGACAGTCAGGTGTCTCACCTTATCGTGTTGTCACTGCATCATCAGAGCAGCAGAGGAGAGACAGAGAGTCAGACAGGTGTTAGTATGCAAGCACACCTCTGAACATCACACTCACGGGTAACAGACAGGTAACAGACAGGTAACAGACAGGTAACACACAGGTGTGTAATCAGGTGACTGCCAAGGGTGTAGGATCAGGTACGGGATCAGATGTATGATCAGGTGTCTTTTTCGATAAACTTACTCTATAGTGTTGCTGTCTAGGACTCCGGTGACGTTGAGACCGTAGCGGCGCTGCATGGCAGCGATAGCAGACTGCATGACTTGAGCTGAACGCAGCACAGACATCCTGGGGTCTGCAGATGGCAGGTAACCGTACCTCTGCAGCCATGCCTGGAGGGGAAAAAACAGAGAAAGATATTTTCTTTTTACACAAACTCTTTGTTTATATTTGTTACTGTTCTTGTGAGTCACTTTCAGTGGTTTGTCTGTATGCACTCTCCAAAATATTGTTTTTTAAACTCATTTTTGTAATTCACCACTACAATGTACAATTTATTATGACATGTGCTGCTGATAGGGATAGGCACCTTTCACATCTGAACCAATACAGATTCATGGAACTTAGGAATCAGTACCCATTCCTAGCTGCTGACCTCTTGGCCAGGTCACCTTCATAAAAGGGATCTAGATCTCAATGTGTTTTTGATCTGGTTAAATAAAGGTTAATAATATCACACAAATATTACAGCAGTATCAACAACGTGCATTTTTAAAATCCAGTCAGTTTGGATTAAAACTCCTGCTGCTGCTCACTGATGGAGCAGATGATGTTTTTATAAAACAACATCAGCTTAAAAGTGTTAAGTGTCCAATAGTTTATAAAAGCTGAGCTCCAACTACAGTCTGGCCCTTTTACTGCTCAGAAATGCCACGCTGGGATACTGTCCTCACACCCCCTCCATACAGTCCCTGTCCTTATATCACCTTTGCATAAATCTATCCCTAGACCGCCTCTGCATATCCCTGTCCTCAGACCACCACTCCAGAGCCCCTATCCTCAGACCACCTCTCCAGGTGTCTACCTACCCTGACGTCCTCAGTCAACCCCCCCCTCAGCAGGGTGGGCTGCTACCTGAGCAGCAGACAAAGTAATTATGCTGCAGACCATGAGCAGCTAAACTGTCCATTATAGATGTGCAAGAAAGCATTGTTGCCATGACAACAGGCTTATGACGTGCTCATGTTGATGTCTGAGTCTGAACAGCTGATCAGGTCAACTCAGGTTACACATGCATAACTCCAGATGATGAGCTTTGAGTCGTGGATGGCGGCAGATTAGAGAGCCTGATACTGTAAACATGATCCACAGTACCAGCCTCAATACAAGAGCATCAGACTGTCCACAGACTGTCCCTCTAATGCTGACTCTGTCCTCCCCCATCCTAGGACCCGTTAAATGAAACCAACACACTAAGCTAACAGATGCTGGCTACAGTTTCGATAACGAGCATCACACACCTCAGAGTGATGGTACAGGGCATCACGGCTGAGTACAACCTGAAGAAATGCCACAAAAAGGAGACAAACATGAAGAATTGCAACATGAGGGGGTGCAACAGTATCCCTTTATGGGACACTTTCTGTTGCACCCCAGCAGAAAGAGTGCTTTCAGAGTAAGTTTGAAGTGATGTGTTGTTCTTCGAGTTTAAAATAGTTTGGAGTCACCCTCCTGATGTCTTCTCTTGATGTAAGACACGTGTACACTGCATGTATCGAAGCCTGTCACATATTTCTCCATCTATATCTTTTTCTGTCTGTACCATAATTTCTCATCCAAAGCAGAGATCATGTGTTGTGAGTAAACACTTCGTGTATCTGCAAAGTCAGAATAAGAGGAGGTGGAGCCACCAGCAGGCAGAACAGGTGACTCATGGGAACACGATCCCTCCTCCTGAGACAACCAGCCGCCTCTGACCAACCTCAATTATTCATCACGCGCTCACTGGACCACAGGTGAGTCTGCCAGGGTAACCACAGCAACCACAGCCATCCTAACTACTACATTAACCATACACACACATAAACACACACCCACAATTACATCCATGTCCTTTGTCTCAGTGTCCCTATTAGGACCAAATGTCAGAAAAATGTCAGACAGAAATGTCATAGACTGATCACACACACACTGTGTGTGTGTGTGTGTGTGTGTGTGTGTGTGTGTGTGTGCTTGTGTGTGCCTGCTATATGCGTTTATGTGTTTGTGTGTGTGATGTAGGTCAGGTGTTGTGTATTTGTGCAGGATCTGATGAACAGACTGACACAGACTTCCTGCTGTCTCTGAAATCTGCTCTCTGAACATTGCCAACTGACGTCATGACCACTGAGTTATTTTGTTCTGTGCGCATGTGTGTGTGTGGTTGTGTGCGCGCGAGCAAGTGTTCACACAGACACGTTTATGAGACTTTTAATGTTGTATGTTCTTCACTCGCTTTTTAAACTAAGGAGTCATGAAATGAACACATGCAGATTCACTGTTTTCTCTCATTTTTTTTACTTGCTGTTTTAACAAAAAAACTTAATCACTATACATACTTGGCTGCATGGTGGCTCAACGGTTTGCGTTACTGCCTGACAGCAAGACAGGCATCAGTTCGAACTTCAGCTCAGACAAGGTGGGTCTCTCTGTGTGGAGTTTGCATGCTCTCTCTGTCTCTCTCTCTCTCTCCCTCTCTAGGTTCTCCAGCTTCCTCCCACAGTCCAAAAACATGCTCATGCTCAGGTTAAGTGGGAATTCTGAATTGCCCATAGGTGTGAGTGTGTGCATAAAAAGTTGTCTGTTTCTATGTGTCAGCTTTTTTTTTTGCCATTTTGAGTCTTTAGAAGAACCTAGATGAATGAGAATCATGGGCATTTGTAGCTTATGCTTTGGCAATATTGTCCTGACTTTGATGCCAAAAAGCTGTTTTGAACTTTGAGAGAATGAGCAGGGCAGATACCAGGAACAAGCTAACAGTGGCTAAGCTAGCACTGAGTGATAGCGCCTGAGACGTGACCATAGACTGTAAAAATCATGGAATTCACAACACTCAGCTCAAACTGGGGTCTCCACAAAAACTGCTCCCCCTGGTGACTGGCTGCAGTAAAGGTAAAAAACTGTGTTCTGTCATTCATTCCAGCATGAGGTGGTAAAACTTAAAAAAATTAATCTCTTTGAAATGTTTCTCACATGCCTTTGCTGTGCTGATATGAAGATATTATTTGGCTGCATGTTCAAGTCCTCTTTCTCTGAGAAGTCATTTTTTCATTGGTTGTTACACTTTAACAAATGGGTTTTAAGGTACGATGATTGAGAGCTGACTTTCTTGTGTAGTTTCTTTCTGAGACAGTCAGATACTTCAGGAAAGGGAGCCAAAAAGAGACGAGACTTTCGGGGTAAGAAAATCAGCTTTTTATGTCACCTGACCCCACACAGATTCTCTGTGGCGTCTACTGCTTAGACTCTGGCTGCACAATGGCTTCGCCAGTGACAGGGCTCTTTTGGCTTCAAACTGTGCAATGGTAAAAAGCAAAGCCATGCTGTCCTTTCTATATACAGTCAATGGTCCTGACGTTATGAGGATGAATGAAAGTCAAGTGATGTTAGAACTGCAGCCTTGTTAGTTAACTAACAAAGTGTTATTTGAGAACAAGTGTAAAGGTTAACAAATAAGTGAAACAGATGTTAGATCAGTGTGTAATCCTGTTAAAACATCCTGATCTTATAGAGCAGCTCTGAACAATATTTAATCAGATACCACTGCTCATCCCATCAGTGCTATAGTTTACATAGCCACCTCTTCACTATGCAGAAAGCCTCCGTCTTTGTTAAACATGAAGCTGAGCCGTAATAGTGCAGGGAAAGTGCGCTCAGACAAACTCTACTGACAGTTAGGCTCAGAGGAATAACAGCTTACATAACCAGATCAGACACATTAAGACCCATTATCTCTGATATCACCAAATCACCAAACCTGAGGCTCAAAGAGGGAGAGAGAGAGAGAGAGAGAGAGAGAGAGAGAGAGAGAGAGAGAGAGAGAGAGAGAGAGAGAGAGAGGGAGAGAGAGAGAGAGGCTGGAGCAGAGGACGGGGTGAGGAGGTAGGTGAGATGAACTCATGCCCATAGACAATGATGGTTCAAACTAAAGCTACTGACTGAATCTCTTCATTTCCACAGACTGAAGACAGTTTGTGACTCTCATACATAACTTAGGCACACACAAACAAAAAACACGCAATAGCTGTCTGACTGCTGGAGTGTGTGTGTGTCTAATAAACTCAAAGCAAAGAAACATGGAAGGCCTGAGAAACCTGTATTGGTATGTTTCCTGACAAAGCAGCGATTTGAGCCCTAAACCCTAAATATTAAAACCTGAACCCTGTGGAGGTCCTTTTTCATCAACAGCCCCTTGCACGCAGACACAAGTAGAGATCCACAGACACCTGCTGACACAAGCAGAGACAAGAACACACAGACCCAAACAAAAAAAAAAGAAGACACATATAGCAGACTAATGCAGACACAAAGAGACAGACATGAAGACAGGGTTTTACAACCTCTATTATATGTCTTTTTCTTTTTACTGCTATATAAATTTATTTAAGCAGTGAGTGGGCACTCTTCCTTCATGATTTAAGGCTGCTGGCAAACAACTGTCAGACAGGCTACAGCCACTGTTTGGCAGGACTCCTGTATTACAACCAGGAAAAAATGTTCCCCAGATTAATACTATTTGTGTTTCCTTTCCAACTTGTTTTAAAAAAATCTCTGCTTGCAGCATTCAGTTCTAAAATATGTAACAGAAAATTGAGCAGAGGACAAAACAAAAAACAAACAAGTAGATGATGATAAGAAGTTGATCTATCTCATGTTAGACATAAATAGTTGTTATACTCTGGTCGTCTTCTCTCACTGTTTCTGAACAGGACAGAGAAATCGGACTTAGCTGAGATGGAGGATGGTGATAACGATGAAGGGGGGAGGAAGAGGAAGATGAGTGTGATAAGGAGCACACCTGAGGTCATCCTTACTACAGCTGACAGGACACATGTTAGATCATCTCACAGTCTGAAGGCTCTGTTTGTCATGGTCATCCATATGTGCCAACTTCAAAAGTACATTTTGGCTTTAAAGGATCAAGTTTGCAGAATCAACTAACTGAATTATCATCCTATTGTGTCACTTCAAAAAGAAGGGACAGACTTTTCATAAACACTTCAGAGCCAGAAGTTGGTCATTTCAAAGTTAATATTCAGATTCTTGTTTTTGAAACAGAGTGAGCTGAATATGGGCTCCTGAGAAAGAGACTACAGGAAACAGAGGAACCATGTTTCTTTAAAGCAGAAAGAAGAGGAGGAGGAGAGCGGAGGAGAGTGGAGGAGAGCGGAGGAGAAAAGGAGGATGATGAGGAGGAGGGAGGATAGAAGAAGGAGGAGGAGGAGGAGAGGAGTAGGAGGAGGAATCAGAGGAGGAGGAGGAGGAGGATGGAGCTGCAGCTGCTCTCACAAAGACTCTGTTGTTAGATGATGACTGTCTGACCCGGGTTTAACACGGTAATAATCCACCATAAACACGGATATCTCCTCCAAACACTCAGTTAACATCAGAAATCCTCCGATGAGCAGAAACAAGTCGTGTCTCTCAGCAGAAATAAAAGCCTGTCGCCGTGCTCCGGTTCTTACCTCCACACTGAACGGCTGCTCCTCTCCGTTAACGAAACATAGGATCCAGATGAGCAGCTGCAGACAGACCGTCCGGACCCAGCAGCTGCTGCCCGGGGCCGAGCCTCCGCTGCGGGGCCACAACACCACCATCCTGACCCCCCCTCTGCGGCCCCGGTCTCTGATTCAGTCTACACGGTCTAACGGACACCGAATAGATCCTACACGGTCTCCATCGCGCTGAGTCCGATTCTCTCTGAGGAGGAGCAGGAGGAGGAGGAGGAGGAGAAGACGCGTCTCTTCTGCCCCTCAGACCTCAAGAGGAGCTGGATCCCCGGGGTGAGAGTTTCCCTAAGCGGCGGTCAGCAGGCTCTCGGTCCCCGGGTCGGTCCGTCGGTTCTCCGACCGATGATCGCGAACAGCTCGAGTTCTGCAGCGCGCGGCATAGCTGCCCGTTTTCTATCGTGTTTCCCACCGAGTGCGCATGTGCGGGCTGGCACGAGCGCCCCCTTCCTTCTCCATCCAAACTGACCAGTCACAACAGAGACAATAAGAGGGGCGGGGCTAACAACATCTGACGTCACATCGATGGTTATTAACCAGTATCAAACTTTAATATAATTAAATTTGAACATATATATCTATGGAGAATAAAATACCCCATATTAATTAAATTTTACATTATCAAAGACATAAGAGTTCTATACATGAATAGAAGTCCTGATAATGTCATTTGTAACTACATTTTAATATCTCTTTAACTAAAACTCCCAATAACTTATTAGAAAACCAAAGTTCTTAAAAATATTGTATAAAACTGAAAGTCAAAAGATATATCTTTCACTAAAACATCTTAAAAGCATCAAACATTACTTTTAGTCTTGATAAGTCTTGTTATTATTGTTAAATCCTTTATATCTTCATGTAATGAGCTACACATCTGGTGTGAAGTTGTCTCCGAAATTTTTCAAACTTAAGAATGAATGGGCAAATGATTGAGTGTATGAATGAAATGCCTTATTTATTGGTTGTATGGCATTACGGTGTGTATACCCTTGAATATTATTCAAGATACTTTGTATTCTGATTCTGAATTGATTTACAATTTTATTTTGTAGTTGTTTTTTCATCCTAAATAAATATATACATACATACATAAATACATGAACATATATATTACATAACATATTTTACTAGCAAAATTATTCTTATCTTCTATACAGCTTAAGGTCATTACAATAATATATAGCACATGAAATTTTGATGAACAGAGGCAGAATGGGTGCTGGACCATAAACTGGGCTGGACATGGTTGTCATCAGACTGCGTGTATGATTCAAACATAAAACACTTCACTAAAATATAATTCACTTTAAATATACTAATAATTGACGAGTCAAACCAATGACATTTAGAAGGAGGTACCAGCCGTGGATCATAATCAACAGATAATAATCAGTACTGACAATGACTAAGAGAGACCCACACATCCTGTCAGTCTGTCTTCATGATGGAACAGTGGACTGTGCTTTCATAATACTAATGACATCATGATGTTGAACTATCTGTCTACCTATCTATACAGCTTTTATCTATCATCTACCTATCATGTGCTTAAAAACTGTATTTTTTTGCACCCCTATTTTTATTGACTAGTTGCATTGATAATATTCTTTCTCTCCAGAAGAGGGCACTGATAAATTCAATGTGTGCAACTAAAACCTGAGGCTCTACTGTCTCTGTTTTCTGTATGTGATGATGGTGATGACAATGGTGATGATGATGAAAGTGATGATGATGATGATAATGATGATCATGGGGATAATACTGTTCTCACAGTAGAGTTCCTGGTAAATGCATTAATCGACATTGACAGTTACATATACTGTGTGTGTGTGTGTGTGTGTGTGTGTGTGTGTGTGTGCCACAGACTGCATTATAGAGGTGTGTGTGTGTGTGTGTGTGTGTGTGTGTGTGTTTGTATTATAATGATGATAGCTCTGACCCAGCTGCCTCCTGGTTTAATGAAACAGAGTTCATTTCACATTCAGTGAAGAGTAGATGTAACCACGGTCAGTTGCCCTTCACAGCAGCTGGCTGGTTCAATAAACCCAACTCTGTGTTGTGTTTATAATGATGACTGGAAGTCTTGCCTGTCTGTATCTGCTGCAGCTTATGATCTGAAAAGGAACACAGTAAGTTCTGGTCAGTCACACAGTTGGCCCAGCACAATGCACCCAGGGAACGCATTACAAAGTATAAAGACTGGTTAGCTAGTTCATTCATATGCAGTATTATTATATTGACGTTAGCTCTTACAGGACATACAAAGGGATCTCATACGAGTCAACATATTAAAGCGTATTCATGACACCATAAAGTGGACCATTATGGACTTAAAAGGGCAGCCTGATAAAAAAGGAAATACAGTCCCAAAGCCAGAGGTAACCGAAACATGGACCACTTCTTTAACCAACAACAACACTTAAAAATACAAAATAACCCTTAACAACCACATTTACTTATCGTTGTGTGACCCTTGGATGACCCTTGTGAATTATCTATCTAGGGTTAACAGTCACACTGGTCAGTTACATTCTCCCACTCCATGTGTGAACGTTACATGTTTATACAGACAAACTCACACTCACACATACAAATGCATACACACACACAAACACGTACACAAATATGCACACACACACAAACCATGACTCCAAGGAACTATCATGTGACCTTATAATCACGAGTCTGTGTGGATAAAGGCATGGTTGTTCTCTCTCTCTCTCTCTTTCTCTCACACACACACACACACACACACACACACACACACACGCACACGCATTTTAAGCAGACTCATGTGCTGTGTTTGTACAAAATTAACAGTATGTATGATGATGAGTCTATTTGTGGTTGTTTTTTCTTTTCTGTCTGTTAATCTGTTTAAGTGTCTGATGTTTGTGTTTTTGTGTATCTTTCTTTGTCAGTGTGTCCGTTTTTGTACCT
This sequence comes from Thalassoma bifasciatum, assembly GCA_008086565.1. Lineage (NCBI taxonomy): Eukaryota > Metazoa > Chordata > Actinopteri > Labriformes > Labridae > Thalassoma > Thalassoma bifasciatum. Next base: position 185,183 of record RPOG01000730.1, on the reverse strand, counting down.
ATGTGTTAATTTATTGTTTATTTGTTGTGTGTTAGCATGTTCTCTGTCTGTTTAAGAATTTTTGTTCATTATTGTCTGTTTGTGTGTCTGTATGTCACTTTGTTTGACAGTCTGTTAGTGTCTGTTAATTTGATTGTGTGCACACAGAGATTTTATAGTCACATTTTTCGTGTTCATGATGTATAAGTGTGTTTGGACTCCATCTTAAGGGTTTATTAGTGGTTTTCTCAAATGCCTGCTTTGAGTTTCTTGGCTGTGATCAGTCCCTGATACTTGTGTTGTTGAAAGTTTGACTTCTTTTTATCTCTTTGAACTTGTCAGGCTTGTCAAATTTGTTTAATCATCTTCTCTTCCTCTCCATCTCTCTTGCTTTGAAATGATTTCCTGTGTCCTTCATCTGTGAAAGGCCCCGAACTTTTCAAACTTGTCCTACATCCCCAGTCTCTTCTCTGCCAGAATCTGAGAGCCTCTACATGCAAACACCACTGAGAGTGACATCCTGCTGCATCTGCTGCAACCAGTGCTGCTGCAGGCGACAGAACCTCCATTTGTCTGCTCCTACCAGGAGGTGGGTGTGGGGGAACGGTGGAACATATAAGCAGAATATGTTCTCGTCCTCCTTAGTGCTCAAGTGGACGCTGTTAAAGCAAGTTTGTGTTTTCTTATCAGTGTGTGTTGAGGGAGAAACCCCAGCTCAGTCTGAACTGAATTTTAAAGGTAGGGTCTGCAGGAATTTTTGTGACTGTTTGTAAACACAACACCAAGCTGAATTCCTGCAAGTTATTCTGGAGGTATCCTGCAAATGTTGTATCATTCTTTCTCTGTGTTATAGTAGCTATTGTAGCCGCTCAGTTTGGAGTCTTCCACTCCCTCGCATTAAAACACAAAGTCACTTTTTTATTGGGCGCTCTGTGATTGGCCGAGGTCACCATGCCTGCTATCCACCCAAAAACATCCAGAGACAACCAAAACACCCAACATACAGGCAGAGGAAGGGGTTGAGGCAGACACAAACACTAACACTCATGTAAAGAGGCCCATATAATGATTGGATTATTGTGGTAAAACTTGACTTTTTGTGTGTGTGTGTGTGTGGGGGGGGGGGGGGGGGGGTGTCTCTGCAGACCCTACCTTTAAGATGAGGATGAGTAGAGTCCTGCAGTCTGAGGAACATTTCTCGATGAAGCACATTTTCACAGAAGCTCTGTAAATAAGCACAACAATCAATTATCGCAGCTCAGCTGTTGACTGTTTCATTAGTCATGACTCATTATAATATTACAAAAAAGTGAAAAAAAGTCAAACAACTGAGTCAGACAAAGACTGAAAGTGTAATGAATCACGTTAATGAAGATTCATTATTACGTGTCTCAAACATTGCACCAGTAAACGTTAATTTGATAGTCAGACAGCAGGCAGAAACTTCTTAAGGTCTCACACAGAGTTGTTCAGTCGGCTTCTGTTCAGTGCTTTGGGAGGAGGATCATTGGGAGCAGCAACTCTGAATTGCATCAGAAACATTAATATTCTTTAAACACATGTCACAATAACACTTTTTACTGTACATCAGACAGCCTGCACCATGTAAGATTATCATGTGACTCTGAGATAACCTACCTACCATTGCCAATAACTTTCACTGAAATTTCGATGAAGCTCATTCTGTATGAAGCATTGAGTCTCACTAGATGTGGCCTAAAGCTTGTTTACACACAGGAGGTTTGTGACATACTCTATTATTACAGAGACCAACATCAAGGCAGATTCAGACCAGTTCTCACAGGCAGGACTTAGGCTGATCTCAGAGCAGGATGAGGAGTAGGATGAGATCACTTCACTTGAACCATCCCTCTGATATAATTATAGATATCATTAGTGTCATGTTGCATAGTGTTGAAGGTCTCTGTCAGTCTCAGATGATGGAGCTGTGAGTCATCTTTTGCTGGTTGCTGTAACAAATTAACCTTATCACAATCTCAGCGGCTAGTTCTTCAAACTGAAACTCTGCCACCATTAAAGTTCTCACTCTGCTCACTGTCTGAGATATCTTACTCTCACACTCACCCTCTGCTCTGTCTGTGATGAAAACTGACTCTGAATCAGGTCACAAATTAGGCCAGCAGGTGTTTTACTTGAGGGCTGGACACCTGTGAGTTTTCCTCTTTAAGATAAAAATTTTAAGGATCAGCAGTTCAAACTGTGATCAGCATGTTTGACATTCAGTCTGCCCTCAGAGCTTTAGTTCATGTCAAGCAAAGGAGGACAGATTAAATTACAGAGAGAGCCAAAACCAAGCAAGAAGGCTACAGCTGTCTGTGACTCTACCCCAACAACAGCGAGCGGCTCACAGCTAACTCTGGTTACAGACAGATGGGTTATAGTTTTCATTGGTTCTGGTTCTGTTTGTTTTTGTTTCTGGCTCTGGGCTCTGGGAGTTGGCAGCAGTTGTCCTTGCTCAGGATGGAGCGGGGTGCTGTATAGTGTGATTCCCACTCTCTCAGACGTATTAAAGGCTTATTTCAGTGAGTCAGGGGATCTCTTTAAATCAGAATCAGCCACTCTAAGATCTTCAGTCCATAAACTCTGTCCAAAGCCCAGCCTCCATTACTCTGATTGGCTTTAACCTGAGATCAATATTTATGACTCAGAGCAACTGAGCGACAGAGGAATAAGCATTTCTCCTCTTTCCCCTGACTCTGATTTGATTAAAGACACTGCAGCACAAACACTGAGCTCTCTACTATGAAACATCAGAGGGACTCATCCTGTCGACTCATTTTGAAACTACAACTGTTCACACTCATTCTCTAAGAAAGACCCACTAATGCTCAATTTACATTAACTCCTCCTGACAAAGCTGTGTGGAACTTATTATTAAAACACCCCCTTTTCTTATACAACATAATTTTTTGATGTCATACAGTATTTCAAGTAGACTGAGCAGGGAGCATGGGTGCCGTGGCATGGGCTTCCAGCGCTGTAGCCCAGTGTTTTTCTCCCCAGCTCTGAACATCAGAGTTTCTTCTTCTCCTTCCCTACACTGTGCTTTCCTGAGACTTGTTGAGAGTATCATCCTTGCTGAAAGTTCATTCCATAAGTTCTGACGGGAAATGTTTAATACAGTCTTAACTGTTCAGGACATGCACAGCTTTACCTTAGTCTTTGAGTTACTTTCTTTGGTGAGCTAGGACCAGAGAAATTGTATTTCCTTGTCACAAATGCACTGAAATGCTGAAGCTGAAGGCTTGAACTGGAGAAATATACTGTGCAATTTTTTTGAAGTAGTTATTGAAAGATAAAAAGTGTGAGTCATAGAAGTAGAATAAGAAAAGCAGAGTTTTAAACCCTTTTAAACCAATATGACACCAGTCAGAATAAGTGCAGTTAAAACACAAAAATGAGCAACAAAGCACAAATATGGACAGCTCTTCTGGACTATGATCCTGCTCTCAAAAACGATGGCAGCTGGTGATGCCACGTGTCTTTTAATCATGGCTATGATTAATCATTTCTAAGTTCCCTTGGTTCAGTGCAGTGAACTGTGGTTCCAAAACATGACATTTGTTAGTGGTCAAAGAAACAGGGTCTGTCTAATAAAGGCCAAACTAATAAAGCTCATAGCCATGTTGCTTTTATCCTCCGACTAACTCACAGAGCTCCTGTTTCTCCTTCCTCCCTGATAACTCCTAATAAGCGCCAGACTGTGGAGGAAGCCACTAAAATAAGGAGCCAGAGGACATGCATGATACTTTCACTGCTACTTCCATTATACTATTCTAAATGAAAAAATACAAAAATAATTAATATTTTCCCTTACTCTTATTTGATAAAGCTAATGCCTATGTACTAGTTAAGGGATAGTGAGTGGGTAGATATGTGACAATCAAAGGAAGACAATGAAAAGCTGCAGTATTAAACAGCACCACATAGTATTGCTTCTTATATGTGTTCTTATAATGTTGAACCAATCTGCAACATGGATTAAATGTGGATAAGGGCTAAGAGCAGACAAGAAAGAAACCTTCACTCTCCTTACAATAGTGTGGAAAAAGCCCCTGGAAGTTTAATAAAGGCCTTTAGGAATATGTCAGCAGCATCAAATAATAATGTACCACATAAACCATTAAGAGACTTCACTTGATAAATCGAAATTGTACCAACATATCTGATGCAGGATTTTGTGATATTATCCAGAAGGAAGGTAAGATGTCATGTTTCCTGTTTTCTGTAACTCATCATTCATCTTGCTCTGTTTTTCATCAACTGGCGCAGATAACACGACAGTCTTCTGGTTTCACCTCTTTTTACTTCTGCTCCACTCTCTGCTGGTTTGTACCTGAGTAAAGTGGCAAAACCTGGCACCTTGTCTAATTGATTAAAAAATACCATTAACCCCTCGATAAGGGGACAAACATTAGAAAAACGCGGATCTCTGGAATTGACCTGCCACTACCAACATGGCGGAGGCGTTGACGTATCACTGTCATCAAGATTCCTCCATGTCCGTCTGTACCACGGCCGCGGTTCAGACTGATACTTGCTGCTGATTGGTTTATGTGCTGTTATGGCAAACGAGCTCCACCAATAGAATCCCTGTTCCCACCATGCTCTGCGGCTCAAGATTTTCAATGTGATCAATTTGTGCTGCACATCAGCAAAAACCGACTGTTTTTTTCCTTTAAATATAATTTAGTAGAGTAATGTTAGAAAGTTGGAGTTGTTATACCTATCGACACCAATAGTGACACATACATCAGGTCTGGTCTCATATAGTTGTTTCCCGGTCGAGTGATTCTCTTCGGTTGGTCCGATGGCGGTGAGATTTCAATTGATTGCTACAGTGAGTTACAGAACCTCTACGTTTCTTCTCTCCCCTCCCTCACCGCCGACCTTGACCAGCTTTTGCTTCTCTGCGTCAGAGGTCTAAACTAGTGTGTCAAATACAAGTAAACAATTTGTGATATATTATTTTTTGTTAACACTGCAACCTAGTTCCTAAATCATCTGGCTCTATTCCTTTTACTGAGTGGTCAAAGCCCATAATCAGTGGTGTGCCATACTGACAAAATATGGTACTGATCCGATACAAAATAATCCTAATAATCAAGAATAATATATAACCACTGAAATAAGTGTTTCTATTCATTAATGAAAATACATAACCAATTTGTCAATTAGAAAATACTTATGTTGATAAACCATTGCAGAAACATGGTTTCCTGTTGTGGAGCCGATGGATTTATTTATTAATTTGATACTAACATCAGCATTGATATTTTAGATTGATCCACCTACCACAACCCACAACTGTAGTTCAGTCAGCAATTAATCTGTTAATATTTATGATTCTATAATTATACTCCAATATTTAACATGACTCAGCCCCTATATTTTTCTTGGGTATGAAACAGTCATTTACACATTAATCTTAAAAAGTTATTGATAATGAATAAGATAACCCATATGTTAATTGGTGTAAATTTTGTATGTAGCAGGTAATCAGATAGTTTTTAAATAGCGAATAGACTCCTTCATTGTTTAACTTTGGGGCCAAGTTGTGCTCACCCTCTCAGGATTCTTATTCAATATGACGTCTTCATATCCCTAAAATTATGAGCTTTTCTATAACATGCTGCAACAAACTCAACTAAAGACATCTGGAGACTTGAAGATAAACTTTTCAAGAATCTGAAGCAGAAAACATCTGTGCTGAGTGAATTCACTGGAGATTAAAAACTAAGAAATGAGACAAAATACCTGTGTGAAAACAATATATAGACATCCAACACATATGCAGACCATTCTCATACAGACATCAACTGAAGTCAGAGTGGAATGTTTTCATCATTTTATTTAACAAATGTTTACAGATGTGTTAAATGAGAAGCCGTGTGTATGTATGTGTGTGCGGGCCTGTGGTTTTATTTCACAGCAGTCCCAGTTTGTACTCCGTCATCATGTGAGGCTCTCCCATCATCTCACTCTGGGCTGGATCTGTGGGGTTGGGGGCAGAAAAAGGGGCAGGGGTAAGATTTCATACACACAGTTCAATTAATAACTGTCAATCATAATAAGAGGTGGAGCTTCTCACCATTCAAAATGTCCTCAAAGCCGATGAGATCATCACTTCCTCTGAGCGTGTCCAGAGCCAGATTAGAGCTCGGTAAGAACGGCAGCCTCTGGATCTGAGGGGGGCAGACACAAACGTCAGACACCAGCAGATGTAATGATGGTGAACTTAGAGGTCAACAACTTGTTTCAGTCAGGAGTGTCCTCACCTGTCGAGCTGCTCTGTACTCCATCTGCAGTTTGAGTGGAGCATGAAGACCCTGAATGTTGCGGAGTGTGGACAAGTTCATCTTATCCTGATTCAGTTGGAACTAAAAGCACACAAACACACAGATGAGTGTGATGAAGATATCACATGTTGACATTTCTATAGAGATGGCTGATCACTCTGACTGATCGCTGCACTCACGTTTTTCTCTGATAGCTCCAAAGGATGACTCGGGAGGAGCTCATTCTTAACACTGCTGAAACTGCAGAAAGAAAAGAATTGTGAAGGAAAACAAAAAGCTATGGACCCGAATGTTTGTTGTAACAAATGCAAATATTTGTTGGAACAATGTAGCTACTGACCTCATTCGATATTTTGTATCATGAATTAACTTTTTAAAATTTTCTAAGGTACTAGTACACATACTACTTTGCAGAAGCTGTGTTTTTCTTTTATAAATTCTTGACCCAGCTATCTGTTCACATATTTGTGCACCTTACTCCCCTTATCCTCTCATGGTAAAGGTCTGTTTTCTTTTAATGGTCCTACTAGTTTGACTCAGTTACCCGCTGTCCCTCAAAGCTGTCATTTATAAAATTCACTCTGACACTCAGCAACTCACAGAAAACACAATTCTACACTAAAAGTTTGAGTGACAGTAAATGCATGGTGGCACCCAGAGGCACTGGCTCCATCAGATGATGCAAAGAAAATGTATTGGCGACCGAAACAGTAACATTTATACAAAAAATCAGAAGAAAATTATACATATAATTTAAAAAAATGAGTGGAGTGTGACCATTCACGGTGATAAGACCTTTTTTGCATTTACAGGAAAGTCAAATATACCCAACTTTTCGTGAGTAGTGTGCATACTAAAGGAGAGTTTTTAATCGAGCTGCATCGGTACTTTTAGTTTAAAGCAAATGTGATCTGTTTGGGCCAAACTAAAAATACACACACACACGCATATCAAACAAATGTTTTTTGCGAAACATGTTATGACATGTTTCTTGTCAAACATGGATGATATGAATGTATGAGGTCTTACCCTGATCTCAGGGAGTCCTGCAGGCCGTAAGCTCCCTGAGGACACAAACCTGCCACAGGTACACTGTCCTTCAGCTGGGAGCGCACACCTCTGCTGTTCTGTTCACAAAACACATGTTCAACATTCAGACTTTTCATAATCAGTAAAAAATAACATTATATGGAGTAATAACCTAGAATTAATAATGCCCAACCCTGCTCTTAATAAAACAGCAAATTATTCAGTTAATAATACCAATATCTTTGTATGCAAGAACAGAACCTCGAAGCTTCATCCGAACTAACCACACCACATTGATTAATTCATTATGTGAATGTAAGCTTTATCTATTTCAAAACGCGACTTTGATTTATTTTAGTTTGCCTAATTTTCTGTTAAGAGGGAGTTAAAACCAATGGCTTGAACACAGATGAAGTAAAACCCTGTCAAACCTGGCAAATAAACCTTTATACTGAAAATAAAGGTGTCTGTGTTCGCCTGAATGTTCACATGTTCACCTTCATTACAGCATAAACACAGGGAGGGCTCCATCCAAACATCAAATCCCTTATATATTACATTTTGCGCATTATATGTTTTAAACATTAGAATCATTTAACTCAGGGGATTGATTAGACCCACGGCTAACTCTCAGAGCTACAAGCTAACATTAGCTCTAGTGACTAATCATATTTACAGACGCCGGTTAGAAGAGCAAAAAACAGACTAAATACACGGGGACAAAAACAGATTAACATTAATATATCTGCACAGACAAGGGTAAGGACACATTTAAAAGAAGGAACGTGTAAGTAACAGTTAAAATTAAAAAGAAGCTTACCATTTTGATTCCGCTTCTTCCACTTTCTGTTGCACTGTAATTAACATCCGGGTATTCAGGTTTTCATGACGTAGTTTCCGCTGTAGAATTAGACGCGCTAGATCATGCGGTATCGTCGCCGCCATGTTGGATGTGGCAAACGCAGAATGTTTTCTATGTTTCACATGCTTGTTCCTATCTCTATTTCTTCCCCAATCCATAGAAATATACACATTGGACAGGAACTCAAACATAGTTTGACTTTTTCTGCAAAACAACAAAATAGTTTCTTAAAGCTCATTGCAGACAATACAAAAGAAGGGATTTGACCTGTTTTATACAGTCTATGGATTGGACCCTGAGAGTCGTTTTTAAAACAAAAAAGCTTCCCCAGTAGCAAAGTATTTGACATCACTTTCTGTTTTTCCTCAAAGAATAGGGCACGAGACAGGAAGCGCCATCCGCAAAGATGAATACTTTATTATTCAGCTAGCTTCTGTATCAAGTGTGACAATTTTACCTGACATCAGGTTTATTGTTACACAGTTCCCCATGTCCAGCTTAGGCAGTGATATTCCTATCCGCCAGTAGGAGTAAACAAAAGCATTATAGTGCTGGACCTGACACAACAACATTTTTTTTCTATGACAAATGTTTAATAGCTGCCATGTGCTTCCTTTTTTATTCCAATGAAACAGCCCCCAAAAATCGTTTTGAGCGTCAGCACATGGCACCTGAAACAATTGTTACATTGAGTTTTCCTCCTTTCATGCAATGTTGCACAACTCCGAAAATAACTTATCAAAATAAGGAACAAAAAAAAAAAAACACTTAAAATACTTAACCAACTGCTTCGTTTGTTAAGTTCGAGTGTGTACATGGCATTGATTTAAAGTACTTTAGAAGAAAGGCGCTGTATGAAGCACAGTCATGTCCTTACACCAGCATACGGGGAAGATCTGCCACATCCAATATGGCAGACACGCTGCCGTATCCAGCGCACCCACACATACGTCTCTACGTTCATGTATCTATTCTATTCCCGGTTGCCTCTTCGTGTGTGCGAATCGTGCGATTTCTCACAGCCACAGTTTTCCTGGGCTCCTGAGAAACATCCTGTTCTTTTTATGCGTTTATTTTGCAGTCCCCGTAGAGCAGCTTTGTTTGAATGAATCTGTTCTTTGAACCCCAACATGAAATGATAATGGAATCTGAAAATAACACCTGTAGAGGCCACAGAGAAATGAGCACCACCACGTGACCGGGTTCCGTTACATCGGTGATGTCCATCTGTACTTTAGAGACCTGTTGATATTTTGTTTGATTTCTTTAGATTTATTATTAACTCTATGTCAATGTGAAACCAAAATCAATAGCTTACATTGAGATTATTAAATACACTGCACACCGGCGATATGAGGTATCGGGGGTATAGCTCAGTGGTAGAGCATTTGACTGCAGATCAAGAGGTCCCCGGTTCAAATCCGGGTGCCCCCTCAATGATAACTTTTTTTTCTTTCCACCCACAGAGATAGTTATCGTTTGGTTCTCTTCCTTCAGTCATGTTTCAAATATAAAAAGAATTTAAACTGTTAGTAATACAATCTGTTTGATCCAACACAAAGGCTTGATGCAACATAGAAATAAATGAGACAGATGTCAGAAACTATGAACAAACCAAATATAGGGCAGAAATTAACTTGACAATTCAGTAGTAATGAACAAGTAATAGGCTTAAATAGGTTACAAAAAATCAGCGATAATTTTGAAACAAACATAAAATAAATCAAATATGAGACTTAATGTAACTAAACCGTAATTTTTATTATTGGTGTTGAAAAGAAATCACACCTTTAACAAGAAATTTCAGCACTGGGAGAACAAACTAATGTGAACTAGCATGGAAACATGATCTGTATATTTTCTAGCCTGATGTCTAGTCTAATAATATAATCCAATTTGAACGTGTTTTGAATCTACATGGTTTTTATGCTTCTAAAGTTTGAGTATTATGAGATCTAGCAGCTTCAATGAGTCTATGACACATGCTACAACCTGGCATGCTAATAGATCATCATATTTTATACTGAGATACTAACACTTTCACTCAGAGGGTGTGTCAGAGTGTGTGTCCACAAGTGTGTCTGTGTGTATATCTACAGCAGCAGCTCCCATGTGTCTCCTCCAGGCCTGCTGTATGACGCTGGCTGCTGCCTGCTGGACCTCCTCACTGGGCGCCTCTTCACTGTGGGTCTCCTCATCTTGGACCTCTTCAGTGTGGGCGTCCTCACTTTTGACCTCCTCACTGTGGGCCTCTTCACTGATGGCCTCTTCCGGGTGGATCTCATCCTTGTGGGCCTCCTCACTGTGGCCTTCCTCCTCATGGACCTCCTCATTGTGGGCCTCCTCACTGATGGCCTCTTCCTGTTGGACCTCATCTTTGTGGGCCTCCTCGCTCTGGACCTCCTCCTCTGTGTGGGTCCCCTCACCATCAAACTTCTCACCATGAACCTCCTCCTCTGTGTGGATCCCCTCACTGTGGCCTTCCTCCTCTACGTTGGCCCCCTCACTCTTGACCTCTTCCTCTGTGTTGGCCTCCTCTGTGTTGGCCTCCTCTGTGTGGACCTCCTCACTGTTGGCCTCTTCCTCTGTGTGGGCCCCCAAGCTGTGGAACTCCTCACTACTGGCCTCCTCACTGTGGAACTCCTCATTGTTGGGCTCTTCTTCCTGGACCTCCTCTTCCTCCTGCTCACCTTTTTCCCGCTCCTCCATGGTTTCCTCTTGTTTTGCCTCCTCCTTCCTCAGTGGTGGCTGCTGAATGTCCTCCTCATCCAGCTCCTCCTCCTGCTGCACTTCGTCCTGTAACAGGGAGCTGGTAATGAAGAGGGTTATTTATATTAGACCGTGTGTTGGTGTTATAAAACTGTGATGGCACCAGTCTGCACTGGAGTCTGTCTTCTGCAGGGGGTCAGTGCCCATAGAGCCTCGTGTTAAATAAACTGCAGTTCCCTCAGTGTTTCTCAAACACTGTGCAGTTGATTGTTTACGATCAGAGTTTGTTCTGACCCTGAAGTAAATAATGAAATAACTGAGGGAAAAAAATCTGCTGGTTTAAAATTATTTGTGGAGTCAGACTTTTTGTTGCACTCCATGTTGTTATATTTTACCCTCTATCTCTTTTCAGTTTTAATAAAATAAATATAGGTTTAAAAACGGGGTGCACAACAAAAATGTCTTGATTAAAACTTTAAACAAGACAACACAGTACCATGAGGTGCAGGGTTTAAGAGCAGTAAACAGTGTGAGGAATTTTTAATGACCTAAAAACTGTTTAAATATAGAGAGTTCAAGTTCCAAGCTCCGAAACAAGAACTGGTTATAAAACAGTCCACAGGATTAAATCCAATATATATCTCAAGTTATCTCTAAAACAGGATCTGGATAAAAAGTAATCATATGGATTAAATCTTAAATGTTAAATTTAGTTTTGTTCCGCTTTGACTGATTTTATCTGACTTAAAAACAAGGAAAACTTCAAAATTTAAGCTCCAACATACCTCATGTCTTTCTCTGTCTCCCAGCAGGTCATTAACTGGGATCCCACAATTATTTAATTAGGTTACCTAGCAACGAAACAAAGTGACGTCACAGTCTTTACCGGTCCGTTCTTTCACATTAAAAGCCTTAAAATTGCCCTTATAGGATCCCTCACCAGTTCACTGACCACAACACACAGAGACAGGTATACACAACCATAGAGACACAAATCAATAAAGATTAATTAGAGCAGCTTTTTTCTCTTTGACATCAGAACAAAGAACAAAAAAAAAGACAAACAACACAGCTCAATCTCTTTGCACAAAGCTAAGAGAATAGTAAACCTGTGAAGGTTTACACTGTGTAAAACTTTATTTCATGCTTGTTTTAATGACATGATGTATTCTATAAAACTATAACCTTTAAGTATCTTCAATTTTATTCAAGTATTTCATCAAGTTTAGGTAGCTCAAAGGGACAACTGTCTTTCAAGACTGCTGAAGTGAAAAAAAAGTATGAATTCATCCAAAGTTAAAACTAAAATAATAGTATTCATTCATAATTTTACTCAGCCATAATGTCTGCTGCCCTCTGCTGATCATCTTTAGCCAATACCTCAATCCATGTGTTGTAATGGGAGGCAGATAGGGGAGAAAAGGGCAGGAATCATGTTGTCATGAAACTGTGTGTTAACACAGCCAAACCTGCTTTTATAGATACTGATAATAGCAACGACTGACCCTTTTGACATATACTGTCATTACCTGTGTTATATCATGGTATTCTGCTGTGTTTTCAATGAAAGACAAAGTGATGCCTGCTCATACTCGTAGAAAAGGCACAACTTTAAGCATTATAGTGGGGATGAACTTCATGCTGGAGGAGATCTTGCTGGTGATGCGTGATCCCTGAAATAAGCTTCAAATGTCTTCCCAGGTCGCAGTGGATTACCAGTCTGGCACAACTTTTCCAGTGCACTGGTTAAGAAGAGAAGGAGGTTCCTCCTGTCTTGTGTTGTAGTTGCAGAAACCTTACAAGATTTTAAAACTGTCTGAATAAGCTTGTCCATTGTTTTGTATTCTATAAATAGTTATTTTCCAGTTGGTGGACCCTGACTCCTTATCAGCTGTGTGCCAAATTGATGCCATCTGCAGGTCTACTTTAGCCACAAAAACAAAAACTTCTCCATCACCCACAACACAAATATTAAAAGGTTATATGCTCCTCTGTGGGTGGGAATTTGAAAGCAAATCATGAATAACAACGAATCACCACCTTATTGTTCTTCTTGAGTAAGTATTTATTCTTTTTCTCTCTTCATGGATTTACAATTCACATTTAGATTGATTTAAAATAAAGACACAGTGGTTATTTAACTTTAAAACATATATCAGAAACTGTAAATGAGTGTGTGTGTGTGTGTGTGTGTGTGTGTGTGTGTGCGTGCGTGCGTGGAAGGGATTTTTATTAGCTGCTCCAAGTGAGTCTGAATCCTGAGGGGAGGGTGGAGTACTGCCCTTGGAAAACAATGAAAACATGATGGGAGGAGGCTGTGAATGGAGCAATGTTTGTTTCCTGAAAAACAAAGAGAGGGGATAATAATGTTATGACACATTCAAAGTCTTCAGTAAGATTCTTTTTGTTATAGCAGCTATTCTCAGCTATATTTAAGACAAAGTGACAACAATAATGTGAAAAAATTGACATGCAAGTAGCTCTGTACCTAAATATTCCCTTATGATGAAAGATATAATGTTTGTATTACAATGAAATGCCCTTGAAAAAAGTAATACACATGTTTTTGCAGGGTTCACTTAAATTACCTACCCTAATTAAAAAAGCTGTGTTGATGTCACCAACACAGTTTATCAGATTGAAACCATTCTCTTTCAAAACAATTAAAGACTAACAAGATACTTTATTTATCCTACGAAGGGAAATTCACAATAATAATATTATAGTAATTGGACTCATTCATACGTCTCATCTTAAAAACTACACCAGAAGGGGTGTAGATGTCTTTATTAATATCCACTATCAGTCATTCTTACCACTCCACAATAAGGTCCAACAACTGCAGATGAAGAGTCTGGGCCGTCATGCAACTTCAAAAAGTTGCTCTGACAGCTTCCTGGGTCATCGATGCTGATTTGAGCAAAAGTGACAGTCACCACACGACCTCTGGGTGCTGTAATGAGCCATTCACAGTGGGTACCATTGGGATAGGTGCCTGGGAAGTTGGGACTTGCGAATGAGCCATGGTCTCCAAAAAGAGTACCACCACAACCTGATAAACAGAGAAAAGATGCTGGAGTTAACAGAAAGCCACAAACCCTCTGAACCTCTTCAAAGTTACTCTTTAAACAAAAGGACCAAAATTTCTTTGAGTGTAGCACATAAAGAGCATGACTTCATCTAATAGAAACACTGAAACATCAATTTATTTGCAGCAGAGTTTGAAGGCTACCATATCTTTAGTTAAAAAGTTTAGCTCCAAAGTTTATTTTATTAATAGTGTGGCATTTGTTAAGTTCAAACAAATAAAAAATATGGGTGTTTAACAAGAGCTGAGAGTCCAAATGGTTACATTTCTAGTGTATGTAATGTCAATATTTTGGTTTGAACAACAAATTTGACCACTAAATCAATGCCTGAGATTCACATCATAGAAAGATTAGATGTATATGTACATCTCAATAAGTAGAATACTTTGGATATTTTAAATTAAATGTTCCATATTTTTTGTGTACTGGATCTTTATGATATGGGAGTTCACTTTCTGAATTGAACAGCTCAGATAAATAAACTCTTCATTAAGGTGTACCTTTATTCTTTTTTGTCAGTGGTTGTAATGAAAAGCTTATGACACTCAAAGCTTTTCATCAAAATCACTGGAATGACCAGTTCAGTTCTGACCTTGAGGTGAGGATGTCCATGTGGCCTCAAAGCCATCTCTAGCGTTGGAGAAATCACTCTTGAAGCGAATGTAGAGCTCATTTGATTTTGGGAAGACTGGATTTGGCACAGTGCTGCCACAGTACCGATCAATCAGCGGCGAGTCTGCTGCACTACCATTACGAATCTGACAAACAAAATAAAAACAAAACAGCAATTTTAATCAGGGATCACAATCAGCAGCTATGTCTATCAACTCCAGCAAGATGCCTCTCCAAACACAGAAAGATTATAAGATCCCCTTAAAATGATAAAAGTGTGAAAAAGTAGGTGTTTCTGGGTGTTTTACCTCAAGGAAGTCAAAGTTACAGGTACTGTGACTCTCCATATCAAAGTTGTTGAAAAAGAAGGAGATATGATTGTTTTGTGGTGCCCTCAGGATAATGATGCAGTCCATGTTGTGGGGGTAGATGTCAGGCCAGCCTGGACTCTTCAGATAACCATATTCTTGTTCATAAGTTCTGCTACAGCCTGGAAACCACCACAGTCAGAACTTTTCATGAACTCATCATTAGACATTAATGTCCACACTTTTAAAAGGCTTTGTTTCGAGAACTGTTCCCTTTTTAAAATAAATGAGTCATCTCAACCTTTAAATTTTTCAGAGGAAAAAAAGATTTGAGATTTTTTATTTGGATTATCAAAGCTTTTAAGTACAGGGCAGCAATAATTTCACTGTCCTTCAAGTTAAAAAGTCAAAATAAACTTTAAGTACTCACCAGCCACCTGATAAGTAAAACTTAAGCCATTTCCAGGCATGAAGACATCAGATTTGAAGTGGACGTGCATTGTTCTGCCGTAGCTGTAGAAATCAAGTGGACGACTGTCTGTTGGACAGGTTTTATGTGACTGTCCATAATCTCCCTGAAACACAAGAAACAAATGTATAGCACTTGGTTCAGGCTTTAAAATCAAGTGAGCATGTTAAAAATAACTTAGACAGACACACAGGGTTACTCATTTCTCTAAAGGTTTAAATTTGTTTTACTATGATTCAGCACACCCCTGATCTGATCCCTGTCTGAACTCACCAAAGGCCAGTCTTTCATTTCAAGGTAGTTGGACGAACAGCTCTGACTGGGCTGGAGGACAAAAGTCTGGACAGACACTTTGATGGTTTCTTGTGCAGGAGCATCAAGGATCCAGCGACAGGAGGTGGGAGAGGGGTAAGTGCTGGGAAAAGAGGGTGATGTCAGGGTCTGGACGGTGGCTGTGGCATTCACAGTCCCACCACAAATCACTAAAAGAAAGCAGTCACATGGAGAGGGTTGTTAAACACGCACAAATGTAAATAACTCATTCATATTTATAATGGTTTTTTTCAGTTTGAACAACAAATATCTTGTTTTAGAGTGTACTCAATTGAATATGGGGACTAAAAGTATTTGAATATTGTTGTATTTGCTTTTTTACGTTTTACACAATGTCCCAACTTCACTAGAGTTGGGGTTATATACTAGAAAGAGAAACTTACTTGGCATAGATCTGTAAGTAGCATTGAAGCCTCGTCTCTGGACTGAGCTATCGGTCCAAAAGTGGATCGTCAGAAAGTTTCCAGATGAAACGAAATATGAGGGGATGGTGCTTCCACAGAATGTCCCAACCAGAGGGAAATTGGTGTTATCCCCATCATACACCTGATAGAGAAATTTTTACAAGAAAATAGGCAAATATTAATTTGTTACTGTGAATGGTAGTGTCTTTTATAATTAAACTTTATCTTTGCAGAGGCACATTGACACAGAAAAATATCTAATGCTGTAGCCTAATGATTATTTGAGGCAGAGCATTTCATTCACACTAGTATCCCAAAATTAATCATCTGATGCCAAACAACCAAAAAACTGATCTGATGATCAATTCACTACATTGGATAATATCAGTCACATAAACTTATCCAGTTGCTTGTGAGTTTTCTCAAACACGTGTAGAAACAAAGCTTTATATTGTGTAAACAGTGCTTAATAAAGTGATCCTACTATGAGAATATAAGTCTTTGAATTGTGGTAAGTTCTTTACTTTAACATAATCATAGCGGCAAGAGGAGGAGCTCTCAATGTCAAAGGAGGTGAAGGTCAGGTTGATAACTTTGTTGACTGGCATCTCAATGGTCCACATGCAGTCCATTCTGGGTTCATAGAGCCCGTCCAGGTTTGGATCTGGAGAGCCAAACATACCCATGGGCATGGACAAATAACCTCCACATCCTTGTGCTGGACCTGAGGATTTTCCAGAAACAGAAAGTTATAAAACATCCTTTAACATTCACATGCAATAACACAGGAATATAGATTTTCTTCAGATTTTCCCCTCAAAGAAGTTTCCTAAAACAAGTTAGTTTCACTCAACTCTAGATTTTCTCATCTTTTTGGTTTTTATTTTACTGAGAAAACTTGGAAAATGGTCAGAAAGAAACAAACTTTTCAGAGGCCTGACACATCTGTTTAAAATCTACCCTTCTTTTACTGATCTTATGATATATTCTTATTTTCTGAGATACTGAATTCTGGGTTTCCATTACCTGTTAGCCATAATCATCAACATTTCAAGAAATAAAGGCTTGAAGTAATTCACTCTACATCTAATGAGTCTATATAACGTGGTTTTCAGTTCTGAAAGAAGTTACTTTTTTTTTTCAACTTTTTCATGATCTTCTAATTTTTGAGCTGCACCTGTATATGTAAACAAGGTCTCTTTTGTATATTTATTTTGTTCATTACAAAATCCTACTTTTCTACCTCATGTACTTTTTTTTCTCACTCAAAATGAGAATAATAAAAAGTATATCATTTTTTTTCAATATAGAAATTGATATGTACAACACAAAATAAGGAACCAGAAAATAATTGCAAAACAAATCACGATTGCAATATAGAAAAAAACTAATTGCAATTAGATTACTTTTGCAATTCGTTCAGCTCTAGTGGTTGGTGTGAAAATTGTTAACCCCAATTTATATACATTCGTAAATCAAATACTGTGAAATATCATTTACCCACCTAGTGTTTCAGCATAAACAGCCCTCCAGCCAATCCCGTTCACTGAGGAATCTGTCCTGAAGATGATGAACAGATGGTTGGTCGTGGAGCGGAGATCTGGTGGGAGCGCTGTACCACAGAATTTTCCAAGCAAAGGTGCAAGGGAGTCCTGTCCATCATACACTGCCACATAGTCATAGCGACAGGAAGAAGATGCTTCCAGGTGGAAAGTGTTAAACCTGAAGAGACAGACAACCACAATCTTAAAGGTCCAGTACATGAATAAATTCTGATAGTAATATTTTGCAGCAGTCATACATTTACAGAGCACCATAAGAAAATAATAAAACCCTCAATCTTCTAACTTCAGTAACAATCTTACTGACTTCCTGCCTTATGTTCTGAGTATTAGAATCTGTCTCAAAAGTATTTTGTTCATTAGTCTTACTTGAGATCCACCACCCTGTTTTCTTGAACCATGATGTGGTAGGTACAGTTGATGTTGTGATGGTAGTTGGTCATGGATAGTGCAGGGCTGCTCACTGTTCCCATCGTGCTGTTAAAGAAACCTCCACAAGCTGCATCCAAGACAAGCACACACAGACAAAAAAAAAACAATGAAAACAGGGATTTTTTTAAGTTAACCAATCAACTTCAGAAATATTTATCTTTCAACTTTTTAATGAGTTGCAGTAGAAAATTTAATGGATAAAGGGGTTTATATTGCTTTTTTTTGTTGAATAACCCTTTGATAGCTTTGCATGTCCATTACATTTCCTCTTTCTCTTCTTTGTACTTACGAACAGCGATGTACTCCGCCAAGAAACCACTGTCGGAGACAACGGAGTCAGAGTAAAAGTTGAGCAACATGGGACCAAAAGAGGAGAAGGGACCTGGGACAGTGTGACCACACAGGGTGGCAGTAGGAGTTGCACTGCCCAGCCTGTAGATCTTCACACCATCATACATACATGTGGAGTGAGCTGAAACAGACAAGAAAGAAAAAAAACAGCACACATTTACAAACAATTACTTCCAAAAGGGAGACTCAAAGTATTTATCTTTCTCCAAATACTTCCCATACCTACCTTCAACTTGAAAAGTCTGGAAAGTTAGGATGACCACAGTCTTTTCTCCAGCATTTATGGTATAGTTGCAGTTGGAGTGAAGAGGATAGTCAGCTGGATAATTTGGTGAAACCACGCGACCACTGGATGCTGTAAAGTTTGCACCACACCCTGACAAACACAAAACATCACAGTTTTAGAATTTCATTTGGGTATGTCACTTTGTACCTTTATCCAAAACAGAGGAGAAGATCCAAATCATAAACTCTGCAATTCCATGTCAAAAATGATTATTCCTAAGTAAACAGGTATCACCTGAGGAAAATGGTTACATTCAAACCAAATAATAAAAAAAAAGTCTCAGTCCTTTTCTAAATTGAAACTTGAAGCTTTCTTGTCTGCTTGGCTCTTACTGGTGATGAAGGAAGCAGAGAAGCCTCTGCCAGGAGTTCCAGTTGCTTGGAATCGGCTTGTGATGATGTTATATGGAGCAACAACTGGAGCTGGGGCAGTCGACCCACAGCCTGTTGCCAATAGAGCCTCAGAGTTTTCAGTCTGACCAGACCAAACCTACAAGGAAACGCACACCAGTTCAAGTGCTGTCTGAACAATGGACAATAATACTTACTCTGGGATCTGAAAGTGCTTTTAAGCAACTTTTCACAAGGCACGTTCATTGCATACATTTCAAAGCCAAATAGCTTTTTGTAAATAATTTTGCACCTTGATGTAGCTGCTCTGGCAGGTCCCTGAGCTGTCTGGAATCTGGAAATCACTATTGAAGCTCATCTCCAGATGGTTTCCCTCATGAGCAATGATCCGCCAGGAGCACTCCACATTAGCTGGAAAGTTTTGGGGATAGTTTGGAGACTTGATTGTGCCTGAATCAGCATGTATGACGCCGCCGCAGCCTGTTGGAAAACCCAAACATGTGATGGCACTGTACAGTGATAGTAAAGGAATATCACACAAGAAATGCGAAATGAAGACAAACAACACTGATGAAAGCATTTGAAAGCACCATTCAGCACACATGGAAAACTATGGGGGATCAGAAAATACTGTAATCCAATATTAACAATTACAAAAACAACATTGATAATCATGAAATACAACAAAAATGTCATAATTTGCATTAGGGCCTGAGCAAACTAGCATCCGTTGTAGCTTGCTCATTTACCTGTTGCATGGAACTCACACAACACCACTTCAAAAACTGAAACATCTCGATGAAAAACAGACTGAATTTTCATTTTGCTTCTGTGTTTACCCACCTGAGGAATCAGCAGACCAAGTGGCCATAAAACCACCCCTAGACACACTGTGGTCTGCCAGGAAGACTACAGCGAGCTTGTTAGATCCTGAATGGATGCTCCCAGGGGAAGTAGTCCCACAGTATTGGCCAATAATGGGGGAGCCAGGAGATCCCCCGTTGAATATAGTGACTGAGTCCCAGCCACATTCAGAGTGGCTCTCCAGGTTGAAGTAGCTGAAGGTAAGCTGAAGCAAGACAAGGTAAAGGAGGAAGTAGTAATTGTTGAAACATCCCATCAGGCATATCCTTGGAGCACAACTTTAATTTGTTGGGTTTTGGACCAGGTCTTAGTAGATGTAGATACTAACCGTGATTGTGTGACCTGCTGGAGCCTCTAGAAGCCAAGCACAGCGACTGGGACTTGGGTAGATGTTGGGGTAATTGGGACTTGATAACACCCCTCCTTCACCAGTTTGCCATCCTCCACACTCTGCAAAGTTGAATTGAACACAAAAGAGAGATGAGAAAAACTCTCGCTACATGTTCTTGTACACTTTACTGCAGTTTTGAAAAAGTCAGTTTCCTTCTTACCAGAAAACAAATACTTGGCTTTGAAACCCAGATCTCTATTGGAGGAATCAGTCTGGAAATGGACATACAGCTCTGGGGTAAACACCACAATTGGAACAGGGGGGATGGTCTGCCCGCACAGTTTTGCCAGCATCTCTCCATTTGCATTACCTGAGGAAAGAAGAGAAGTATAAAAGTTCAAAGAGAGCAGACTTTCTCTGCTGATCCTGGTTTACATAAAGATGTGTTTTCAGAAAGAATAATGGTCTTTTCTCTCTATCACAAGATCAAAAACCTATTAACAGTTCAAGTTATTTAACATAATTATAATAACTTTTAAAGTCTATTGTCAGTGCGAAGTTCAATAGATAGCAACCATGTTGGTAAAGGGAAATTTTAATAAAACTGCCAATTCTCTCTGTGTGAAACTCACCCAAGCGAAACTGGAGATAATCTGACTCGCAGGTCTGGTGGTTTTCTATGTGCAGATCTTCTATCAGGACCACGATGGAAGAATTGATGTGATGATGGTTCCTGATCAGCCACTCGCAGTTGAGGTTGTTGCTGTAGTTGGACATGGGGTACCCAGGGGACGTGAAGTTCCCACCAGCTGAGTTACTCAGCTCACCACCACATTCTAAAATGTGGAAAGATGACATTTCTAGGTGAACATTTAGATTTACAAAACAAGTTCAACACTTTTGTAGAAAAAAAGTTTAACTTTAGTTTAATCCGTCTTAGAAAGAATTATTAAACACAGGTAACTGTTATTTTTCTTCATTCAGGGAAAATAAAAGACCCAATAAATATGGTATACATGTGTGCCAGAACATTTCTTTGTTCTCTATCTGACACAAATCTATCAGCAGCTCTATGGTTCCTTTTTTTTGTTTGTTTATTTCTTGCTTTGGAAGCCATATGGACTTATGCACACTGGTTTTGGTCCATTTAAAAATCTGCCAAAATCAAGTTGACACTGAAAAGCTTGATGAAAATCAGGCTACCCTAAATTCAAATCGAAAAAAGGTTAAAAATTGATTATCTATCTCAAATTTTCATATTCACATTTTACTTTTCCATGTTTAAAAGAGTGTAGCTCATTGTGGCATTAGCCCTCAACGTGTTTTTTGATCAAACATTAAATGATAAAAACTACTTCATAGACATGGACACGTTTTAAAACTTTCTTCTCTTTGATATTCAATCCTTTCAAGGGATTAAGGAGCTGCAGTTCTGTTACTTTTTAAAGGAAAGTGTCAAACCTGCAGGTTCATCTGAGGAGTAAGTGGCCATAAAGCCACCGTTGGACACAGAGGCATCAGTGCGGAACAAAACAGTCATGGTGTTGCCGGAGGAGCGGACTTGGGTTCCTGCTGGTACTGAGCCACAGAAGCGCTGAATGCGAGGAGCATCCTCAGCTAAACCATTACGTACCTAACAAAAAAGTTAACAAAGACGGGGATTCAGGTGTCATAATCAACAGCTCCATTAAAAAGTACAATTCTGTGAGTTTAGACTCAATTGTAGACTTAAAATATAGTATGTGAGTTTATGTGGGGGGGTTTTCTTACAAACTTTATAATGCAGTGATTTGTAAATATTTTTTGAAGTTGCAGTAAAGTAGGACATTGTTTAACAGCCAATTGTGAAAAGCCCCAAACCTACACAAACTATGTCACTGCAAAAAAATAGTCTATGCAACTTTGAGGTTGTTTCATAAAACATTTTCATTGTCCCTCTGCTCATAAAAGTCTTTGAAGTCTTTTGAGCTGATATAAATGAGCTAAATGAATATAGACTGCTCCTGTCAAAAGAAACGCTAAAATGCAACTTTTTCTGTTCCAATCCAGCGGCAGCAAAAGTTGCTCACCTTCAGTCTGTTTAAGCTCTTTAATTATCAAAACAGCAACACTGATGCCAGGAATTTGGATTTTTTTTAAATCATTTCAAGGATTTAACATATTTAATAGATATCATAATTAATTATTTGAGGTGTCCTAAAGTTGATACACAGAATACATTGGCAGAATGTGACTCACTTCAACATAATCGTATATGCATGAAGAACCAGAATCTTCCAGCCGCAGGTCGTTTATGGTGAGTGTTACTCTGCGGCCTGGTAACACGATCAGATCCCAGCGACACAGTCGGCTGTGTGGGTAAAGGTTGGGGTAGTTTGGAGAGGAAATTGTACCAGATGGAGCATTCAGCTCTCCTCCACAGACTGTGATGGGGTGAAAACGTCAAACAAAAGAGAGAGAAACCCATTTTAAGAAAAAAATAAATAAATGAAAAATGTAACATACAGAACACATAGTAAAAATAAGAATCCTTTTAATAAAAAGAGTCGATTGAGAAATCATTTCTAAGAGAATGAAATCTTTATCATCACAACAGTGTTATTCCTGCAGGTGCATTTTTTAGACTTTACTCAAATCATTAGCACTGAATTTTTTTCACTTTGCTCAGTTGGTCCTTTTTGATCCTCTTTTCTTTTCTGATATGGTATAGAATAGATTGATGGTAATTCTTTATCTGAAGGTATCACTCTAGTACCACAGTTTTAGGTAACAATGCTCACAAAATGGGTTCTCTGCATGAATAACTATCATTTACATGTAATATGTCATTTTAAAACAACCAGAACACCTGAAAATGATCTCACCTTCAACACTAGCTTCAAACGACAGACTGAAGCCGGCTGCATTTCCTGCTTGGTTGCTGAAGAATTTGACATAGGCAAAACTGTCAGATGTGTCCAAGGGAGCTGGAAGACTACTGCCACAGTGTCGGCCCAGCAGACGCCCTACACACACACACACACACACACACACACACACACACACACACAAGCACAATTTTGAAAGACATTGTTAAGCCCCACTCAAATCTATCTTAGGGATTCAGAATTTTGTATTACACGAACAAAACTATTCAGATTAATTGCCAGTAAATTGTGCTTGTAAAAATAATTGGACACAGGTAAACATTGCTCTGTCTGAACAACGTTACTTATGAGCGTCATATTCCACAAAATACTGTAAAAAACAATATTGGTGAAGTGATTCTCTGGTTTCCTCACCTGAAGCGTTGTAATCTCTGATCTCCACATAGTCATCAGTGCACCCTGAACTGGTCTGCAGGTTGAAGCTCTCATAGCTTAAGGTGAGGTAGTGGCCTGTGGGACCCTCCAGGTACCACTCACAGTTAGAGTTGTCAGGATAGTTGGATTCTGGGAAGCCAGGGCTGCGAAGCGTACCCCCCTGACCTATGTATGTACCTCCACATGTTCCTGTCATGATATGATGACACCAAAACCAACAGAGCCAGAGTCAGAGTCTTTTCACAGTATCAAAAACAGAAAATGACCGTCCCTGAATTTGTTGTGCAAATCTTAGTATGAAAAAACACTGTGATTTGCCTACCAATGGAGTACTTTGCCTTGAAGCCTATGTGGGTTAGGCTGGTGTCGGTACGAAACCTGAGCAGCATGGAAGAACCCGTGGAGTGTTGAGTAGATGGTCGCGTGTTGCCACACAGACGAGAAATCAGGTCAGCGTTGGAATCAGAGCCATCACGCAGCTCCAAGTAGTCGAATGAACAACTGGAAATTAACAGATCAGATCAGTGATCACACAACTCTTAATTTCTCTTCTTTTTCTTTGTTTATTTGGTGGATATATATTTTTATCTAGCTGCTACTGTAGCACAAACTTTTTGAGTTAAACTCAACACTCACACTGCATAAAAGCAATACAGTAAAGCTCAGTTTATGGCAATAGAGTAAAGTGGGCTTCAGCTGATTGTTGCTCACAGCTAACTCTTTGTAATTGCAAAGTGATTGATTGAGTGTTTGATGTTAAACACAAAAACTCCACAGAAAAACAGACACCACCAACCTGCTTGACTGCTCGATGTAGAAGTCACCCTCAAAGTCAATCTGGACTAGTTCTCCATTTGGCACAGTAATCACCCAGATACAGTCGATGTTCTGAGGGTAGTTCTGAGGATAGTTAGGTGATGTGATGTAACCAGGAGGATCATTATCATTTAGCTCAATGAAGCCCCCACAGGCTGTGGAAACAGGGACAGAGAAAACACTTTCATGGTTGATCCCAAAACAATATTTAATCATACCAGGTCTTTATATTGCAGATATCCATCATGAAAAAACATATTAAAAGACTTGGAGGTTTTACCCTGACTGTGGGCTTCAAAGGTCAGTTTAAAGCCACTGGCCTCGTTTGAGGAATCTGACACAAAACGTATAAACAGGTGATTATCAGTGGTCTGGAGGGTGGAGGGTGGACTTGAACCACAGAGTCGCCCCCCGAGAGCTGGGGATGAGTTATCGGGACCATTTCTGAGCTGTGGAGACAGCAATAAAAATGTATTAACTTTTGCTCAAAAAATCTACAGATATCATAATGATTTTTTGATGAAAAAAAAAAACAGGTAAATTTAGAGAATGACGCTCTGAGGATCAGTTATACTACTCCATATCAAAGCAGACAAAAAAAAACACACATCCAGAACTTGATAACTTTATACATCCTTTACCTCCACATAGTCTCCTGAGCTGCATCCAGTCCCATAGCCTTGAATCTGAAAAGGGCTCTGGAAGGTGACAGAAACCCTAAAGCCAGGTGTCACCATCACATGCCACTGACAATCAAGACCAGCCCCGTAGTTCTGGGGGTAGTGGGGACTCGTGAGGGTCCCCCTGTCTACATGCAGACGGCCACCACAACCTGAAAAATCAAGTACAAAGGTGAAATGCCACAGAACCACAACTTATTTACCATTCACTGTTTCTTTTTTTTTGCATTTAGTAGGTTTGTTTACTATGGTAAATTAATGTTATATTGTGTTGTTTCTTTTGTGATAGCATACTTAAATGTTACGAATGTGTTTCATCAAACAGGCCTGCACAGGCTTTAATGAAAAATAATAATAAAATACATTTGTGGTTTTATTTATGGGAAAACATAAAGAGGTTCTCAAATATCATATGTCTAGTTTCTTCTCTTACATATTACCTCTGGAGTAGGAGGCATTAAAGCCTCGGCCGCTGACGCTGCTGTCAGAGGAGAAGTGGATGTACATTGCGTCTCCTGTTGAGTGAAGAGGGCCTGGAGGTTCTCGACCACACACAGTGGCGAGCACAGGGGAAAGACTTGATGGACCTGGGGGAAAAACACACAAACAGAAATAGGAATTATTAACATATTAAAGCAGGGTTTTTTTTTATACCTGTTGACCTCTCTGAACTAGTTTCATCAGTTTCTCCATCTTATTCATCTATTGTTTTTTGAGACATACAAACAAAACTAAAATTAATACATCCCTGAAATCAGATTAAAACTTTTACAGGCTAACTGTGATGTGTGAGAAATTAGCAAAATACTTGTAAAACCCAGATTCCCTTTCACCCACACAGAGAGAACTTTTTGTTATAATTACTCCGTCATCCTGTGTGTATGTATGTCTCACCATCTCTAATGACAAGGCTGTCAAAGTAGCAGGTGGGGTAGTCTTCCATGTCCAGATACAAGAGGTTAAACTCGACGGTTGAGTCTGGAGAACGAATTAACCAGGTACACTCCTGACTTGGAGGGTAGGTATCAGGCCAGTCAGGGGAAAAGAGGAAACCT
The DNA here is from genome assembly GCA_008086565.1 of Thalassoma bifasciatum. Lineage (NCBI taxonomy): Eukaryota > Metazoa > Chordata > Actinopteri > Labriformes > Labridae > Thalassoma > Thalassoma bifasciatum. Next base: position 159,040 of record RPOG01000730.1, on the reverse strand, counting down.
GGAGTCTCCCCTGTCATGAGTGCTCCACCGCAGGCACCTAACACAGGCAGAACAGAAAAGTACAACATATGATCAAAATCATCTAAACATCCATGAAAGAAATCGTTCATACATTTTTTAAACTCATATAAGCACATAGATTATTAAACTTGTTTAACCTTGTAGAAATTTGTCTCTACTCTTTTTTGGTTGTGCAATTAAAGCAGTTCAGTTTTTTATTTGGATGAGTTATGTTAAAAGAAACAAAGGGATGATCTGTGTCTTTTTTTCCTCTGACCTGGTGGGACAGTGGGTGGTGGCCCAGAGTTCTGTACGGCGGTCCATTCCACTAGAAAACCTTTTCCTCCGACCACGGTGTCTGACTGGAACTGCAGAGTGACGGTGCTCCCTGTGCTTCTCAGAGGATGTGGGAGCCTCACACCGCAGAACGTCCCGAGGGGATAGTAGTGAACGCTGGGGCCGTCAAACATCTACAACATACAGGATACAGGGGGTTAAGGGCAGTGTAGATGAGGTGATGTCACATCTATCACTGCCAACATCTGTCTCTCACCTGATTCATATACATGGTTATGGTCAGTTCAGTTTTTGTTTCATGTAAGCAACAAATTCCCTGTGACACACTGCTGTGTATTTTTTTGTGACTGAGAAGTGAAGTGGAAGTGTGTTGTACACTCACTTATTTTTGATTGACTTTGTATTAGGGCTGGGCAATTAATCGCAAATTAGATTAAATCACAAAATGTAGTGCAATGACTCTTTAACCTGAAATGTGTCAGAATATCAGATGAATTTTTGGCAGTAGATGTTTTATGCTCTTCACCAGTGTTACTCAACCCTGCTCAACCAAAGAACCAACTGCTGAAAACTAACTTTGCAAGAGCAGCAATGTAAGTGGTGAAAAGTGACAAAACAGCAAGAAGTGGCTATAAATAAAAACAAGATTAAGGTGGCAAAAATGGTTAAAATAGCAGCAGAAATGGATAAAAAGAGGCAAAACTTGGGTGAAACTTGGAAAATGGTCATTAAGTGGTTCATTTGAGTGTTCGTTATCTGTACCTCTCTTAAGCCAGAATGTGAGCACCAGATATTCTTACCTTGAGATTGTCATAGTAGCAGTCGGACAGGTCCTCTATGTCCATGTCCAGAAAGCGAATCTGGATGTAGCTGTCTCCATCCACAGTTATGGTCCAGCGGTAGTGAGCGTTATTTGGATATGTTCTGGGATACAGAGGGGATGCTATTTGACCAAACTCCCCGGTCAAATCATTTCCATACACTAAGGGAAGATGAAACAGACAAATTAGATTCTAAAAAATAAGTTTCTTTCTTGGGTATGAAATTAAAACCAATGACTAACAAATTTGAGAAACTTAAAGTAAAAGTATCAAAAGTGGTTTTATAGATTTACTCACAGTGTGAAAAGGTGGCTCTAAATCCTGCTCCACTAACAGAAGCGTCTGAGACAAACTTAATCCACAGGATGTGCCCAACTACAGAGGTGTAGTTGGAGGGGAGAGAGCTTCCACAAAAGCGTCCAACAAGAGTCCCAGTGGAGTTTCCTTCTCTGATTTCAAGGTAGTCATTCTGGCAGCCATAATCTCCCTGAAGGTGAAAGGTACTAAAACAATACAAAGACATCACTGTTAGTATTCACTAATAAGGTATCCTGCTTACAGAGACGCAACAAGGGAAGGCAGTAGACCTAAATGCTCAGATGTACTAACATAAATGAGAGCTGGAGGCGGTTTCCTGGTGAGCTTGTGATGGTCCACACACACTCGACATTTGGTGGATACGCATCTGGATAATTGGGACTGTTAAACGCACCACTCTCCATCACCATGTCTCCTCCACAACCTTGAAAAAAGAGATGAGAATTATTTGTTTTCTGAAAATTATGGGAACGTTATGACTAGGACAGTAATTTTGTCTTCAAATGTAAGCATAGGGTCTGAAGATCTGGCTTACTGGAGGTAGATGCTGAGTATGTGGCTCTGAAGCCCTTTTTGGAGACAGAGCTGTCAGATACAAAGTTGACCACCAAAGCGTTACTGAAAGAAGTCACTGGATGAGGTATTTCAGAGCCACAGTAGGTACCTGATGAAGATGATTTTAAAATATGAATTAAAGACAGCAAAAATTTTCACTGATTAAAAAATGTTTGTGTACATTTATAAAGCACAGTAGTAACTGTGGCATTGTTAAACTGTGGAGTTTAAAAGAATACTGCCCTGTTTCTCTCTCACACACAAACATACACAATTGGCACTCACAAACTATGGACTTACCTATGGAAGGAGCCTGGTAGTTGTCTCCATCCAGGATATTCACAGCATCATGGGAGCAGTCTGAGTAAACCATCTCTAACTCAAAGTCGGTGAAGGACAGGGTCACATGGTTGACTGGCCAAAGGAAGAAGAGTTAAAAGGTTTGCAAAATACACTTTGAGGAGCTGCAGCGTGTGATAGAAAGGGTCTCTAGTAACAAGGATTGAGTCCATGAACTCACATGGTTCCTGTGCTCTGATGATCCAACTACAGTTCTGATTAGGAGGGTACTCTGCGGGGTACCGTGGTGATGCAATGGCTCCTCCAAGATCATCAGTGGTGATGGTTGCACCACAAGCTACAAAACAAAACAAACAAAAAGAAAAAACCCACAAAATTTCATAACACTTTACATTAAAAATGTGATAGTGGGTTTTTTCTAACTCCATGTACTTTCTATGGAAGCCCATTCCCCCCAAAAAATATAAATGAAAACTTGGTTTTGTTGGGAAGTGTTTTTGCTCATATTAAGTCAAAGTTTTTAAATAAAGAGTCAAAATTTTGAGATTAAAATTCAAAATTATGACACACAATGTCAAATTTTAGAGACAATGTCAAAGTAATGAGATAAAAGCCAAAATTCAGAGATAAAAACTCAAAACCTTGATGGTCCTGCTTATATTATATATCTTAATTCCATAAAGAACCCAAATATTTTGCTAAAGAGATAACTTTCCACACATCCAAATACATTGAAATCATATCTAGTTGTGTTATTCCGTGGAGTAAAGGAAACTCACCCTCAGAAAAGCGAGCACTGAAGCCACGGTGGCTGCGGCTGGAGTCTGACCGAAAGCGAACATAGATGGTGTTCTGTGTTGACGTGATGGAGGGATGACTGGTTCCACACACTTTGGCAAGCAGAGGAGATGACATGGTCGGACCATCGTAGATCTATGTTGTGAAAAACATGTGAACTTAGGAATGATCAGTAGCTTTTTTTTTATGTAAGGCTGAAGCATACATCTATAGAGCTTATCTATCTTTGATTAACTGACTAAGGGACCCATAACATATTTTGTTAATAGAATAAGTTTTTCTTCAATCTGATCAATTAACATAGCCATTTTTACATTTACATTTCTATCAGTTACTTACAGCCACATAGTCCCACGCGCAGTCGCTATGAGGTTCAATATCCAGGTCGGTGAAATTCAGGAAAACCCGGTGGTTCTGATCCACACTAATAATCCAGGAACAGTCCACATTGTTGGGATAGCTGTTCGGGTACGATGGAGAGTGAATCTCCCCTGATGGAGCTGTTACTGGACCTCCACAGCCTGCAGGCAGAAAGAAAAACTGGGAGGTGCTGTTGAAAATGTCTGTAATATATTGGTATATCAAGGAAAATCAATCTATTTCATTAGTGTAGCTTATAATCAGTAAACCAAATTCAGTAAACACAGTGAAATATTTTGAGCATTTATTTCTGATGATTGTGGCTTGTAATCTTGGTTAGTATATCATGCTATATGTATTACTTGAGAACAAGTCACTAATGTCCACACTCACCTCCTTGGGCTTCCACCCAGCTTGCATTGAAGCCTCTACCACTGACATAGGCATCAGACTTAAAGCGCACAGTGAGCAGGTTACCAGTGCTGGACACCTGCATTGGGGTTGATGTGGTGGTGCAGAGCTGAGCAAGCCGAGGGGCTGACAAGTCTGGACCACCATACACCTGAAAGAGAGATGAAGGTTATTTTCAAAAAATACAGTTTCACCATTTGAACAGATACTGAAGACATGAGTAACCTAAAAAAATCTATAAAAGGCTAAAAAAAGATTGTAGTGTATTTTTATTGTCAACACAGAAACCCTGGTGATGGAGACTGGGCAAGTAGTATTAACACTAAAGAGAGTTAGAGGTTTTAGATTGCGTCTTTTGAAAGGAAATCTGAAAGAAGGATCATTTAAAGGAAAATTTAAAGTGTCTGTTTGCTTTCTTTCTTTATGGCGAACTGAATTCTAGCTCAACGTACAGGTTGTGTACTTTCAGCAAAAGCGTAATTGACAGATATATAAACATCTTACTTCCAGCACGTCATAATTGCAGTCTGGGTGAAACTCCACATCAAACTCATGGATGGTGAGAGTCATGCTGCTGCCAGCTGATGTGGTGATGTACCAGATACACTCCCTGTTTTCAGGATACCTGTCTGGATAATCTGGACTGTTGAAGGATCCACTGGCACCAGAGAGGTCACCACCACAACCTAAAGTGGGAAGGGATAAAAGTGTTTGTATCATTGTACCATTGTATCAAGTGCACAAAAATGTGTAAATCAGGCTTCTCCTATTTTAAAAAAGAAAAATGCGACTGGTTTAGGGATGAGTAACAACACAACCAATAACAGTGTCACCAACTAACTGCAAATTACAAACCTTTTTGTCTTTCCAATTGTGAAAAAAGTGTTTTTTCGAAGTCACTTTGTCAGTGATCACATTGGTGGGACACTATGTCAAATTGCCTATGCTAATTGCCTCATAATGTGGGACAAGTGCACTTTCTTTTCTCATCTTTCTCTCCTTCCTGTGCCAAACTTGAGAACAACTGACCAAAAATATGACCCAATGTCCCAAAAATAACCAAGGACCTGTACCATTTCCTTACCATTTTGGTACCACATCATCTGGAAGCCAGGCATCGTTACTGAAGAGTCTGATCTGAACACGATGGTAAGTGCTGAGCTTGTGGTGCCACTAGCTGGAGGAGGGGTGTAGCCACAGTACGTCCCAATCAGAGGAGCTTGTGTGTTAGGGCCATTATACAGCTAGAAGAGTGATATTAAGAGAAAGTAGCATCATGTTTATTTATTTATAGCCAACTAAGTTAAACAACATGTGAATCTATAGTAATGAAGAGTGAGTATGCAGACTGGTCAGGGTCTTTCTTTTCATTATATTGTTGAACATTTTTTGTTTACCTTGATATAGTCATATGAACAGCTACCACTCTCTAACTGGAAGGCAATAAATGTGTAGTTGATGGTGTTTCCAGTGCTGCCCTGAATGGTCCAGCTGCACAGGGTGTTGGAGGGGTAGTTGTTTGGGAAGTTCAGTGACTCTATCACACCTCTGTGTCGGCCTGAGATGAGTATGTTGTTACAACCTAAGCAGACAGACAGTTAGATAGTTAGGGGATATTCAGTTGGCAGCAGTCACTTGAACAACACTTCCTGCTGGCAGTGTTTTACTTGAGAACTTAACACAAACCCCTGCTACTAAATGTACTAAATTTAGATCCCATATTCAATGCCATATTTAATTTAAAACAATACATTTAACACAAAAGAGTGAATTCAAACTCAGGAGCCTATCAGACAGTGTGTAAGTGTGTTGGCTTACCGGATGTGTATGATGCGACAAAGCCTCCAGCACTGATACTGCTGTCAGTGCGTAGTTTGATGTAGAGCTGATTGCTAGAAGAGTTGATGGGTGCGGGCATTTGACTGCCACAAAATTTGGCCAACTCTGGTGCATTTGTGCTGTTACCATCATAAACCTAAAATCACAAACACACATGATCAGACAAACAAACTCACTGATAAAGTTTGAGTGAGTTTATTCTGTGAACTAAGTAAAGCTGTTTAATATATTCACATATCTAATTTTATCACTCACCGCCAAGTAATCAAATGTGCAGGACGAGCTGGACTCCAGGTGGAAGTCAGAAAAAGTGAGGAAGACTTGGCTTCCCTGGCTGGTCTTGATGGTCCAGTAGCATTCAGCATTAGGGTGATAGGGCAATGGATAGTTAGGTGAGGAAAATCCCCCAGATGCAGTTGTCAACATTCCTCCACATCCTTTAAGAGAGAAAATATCAAAGGCACAAGAGTTTCACAACGTCTGTCTGTCTGTCTGTCTGTCTGTCTGTGGCTAGAAGATGGTTTTGTTCAATTAATCTGATATAAATATCTGATCAGTCATTGCACTTGAAATATAATGAAAGTTTTGTTTATAGTTAATTATCAAAATAAAAGACATACTTTTCATTTGTTGTTAGTCTAAGCTATAGGTCAATTTCCATCCATCCACCCATCTATTGTCCCGACTGCTATTCCGTCTAGGATTAAGTACATTTCTTTTGGCTTCTAAATGGATTTAAAGGAAACATACCACTCTGCGTTCCATCCCAGTGAGCCAAGAACCCAGGATTTGTGACGCTGGAATCAGATCGGAATCTTACCCAGAGTCGGTTGCTATGAGATACCAGGACTGGAGGTTTCTGATTGCCACAGAATTTACCAATCAGAGGTGATGTTTCATAGCCACCATCCCTGCAAAAGAGAGATGAAATTTAAAATACAAGTGATGAATTGAATGACCCAAGAGACCAAGTTTCACCACACAAGACACTGTTGGCTACAAAGACAGCGTGCAAATTGTTCACTGTTTTTTTTCTGTTTGAGTTCTTTTACACTTTATCTCAGAAGACATAGTTGGTCTGTATTTAACAGCCTTTTAACTGCATGTTTGAACTTCTAATATCTTGTATTGAACAGGTTATAAACTCTACCACCATCAGTCTTTCCTTACCTGATCTCCACAAAGTCAAAGCTGCAAGAAGGGTAGGAGCCCTCCAGTAGAAAGTTTGTGAAGTTTAGCATAATCTGCATGTTGATCTGCACAATGATCTTGAATACGCAGTCTCTGTTTGTGGGATAATAGTTGGGGTAATTGGGTGAGAAAAAGGATCCTGTAGAAGTGGTGAAGGTCTCTCCACAATCTGATGAGAGAAATATTTTAACAGGATTTTATAATGCGTTTAAAATAAATAATTATTCTAATATAGAAGAGACACCTGACAAACCTTTAAGAAACATTAGTTTGGGATTTACAAAACAGATTTTTCCTCAAAATATAAATATATTTGTGCATTGAAATGAAATATATGTCAAAAAAAGCTTTGATAATCTCCTGACTTCATTCTAATGGATAAGGAGGCTGAATGTGCAGTGCTTTGATCAGTCTAAAAGAGGCTCCTATGGACAGAAATCCCTGTTAGATTACATGCAACTAATGCAAATCTTTTCGTTCTGTTCTAAAAAATTAATTTTCCAAGCTAGCCACTATAATGTGTACCTGTGGAAGCATCAATGGAGATGTAGCTTGCAGAGAATCCTTCAGAACCTAAACTTGTGTCAGTCACAAACAGCAGGGACAGCTGGTTATCTGTACTGGTGATAGATGGGGGCACTGAACGCCCACAGTACCTGCAAGAACAAAGCAACCAAACACTTTTGGTCACAAGTATGCACACACACTTACTCACACACTAATAAATGAAGTATCATGTACCTTCCAATCTTGGTTCCTGTCTGCACAGTACCATTATCATACACCTCCAGGTAATCATAGTTACAGTTCATGTGGTACTCCAGGTTGAAGGTGTGAAAGGTCAATCGCACCAAGTTGCCTGGTTCGACATTGATGTACCAGGTACAGTTGGCACCGTGAGGGTAGTTTGAGGGGTGACCAGGGCTTGTGATGCTGCCTGAGGGATGGGTGAGGGTATCACCACAGCCTTAAACCGAAAAACAAGGACAAATGATCATCTTTAGTTCAAATGCATGAAGAAGCTGTGGAGGTGGTGGAGGTTTCACGGGTGTTTTTTCCACTCACTGGACATTTAAAAGCCAATTCTTCAGTGAAGGAGGTCTGTTATTTTTGAGCAGCATAAAGCCTTGGGGCCTTATAAAAATGTGTTTTAACTCTCATGATGTATTGATACCATACCCACCTTCCAAGGCAGAGCCGTAAGCTGCCTCAAAGCCAAGGTTGGTGACAGAAGAGTCAGTTTTGAAGTAGATGTACATGGATCTTTGAGTTGACTGAAGCCTAGGGGGAATATCAGCGCCACAAAATGTCCCCAGCAGAGGAGAGCTGGATGTAGAACCATCTCTGACCTTGAACATGGAGGAAACATGCATCTTTAGTAGTCCACTATCCCCTCTTAATAAATAAATTTCATGATGCGTTAACAGGTGGGAAGACTTAAACAAGGATTTTCTAAAACACCTGAATGAAAAAAAAGCCTGTTTTTGTTTAAAATCATGTAAAGCTGCTGGAAGACAACCAGAAGGACAGTATAAAGACCAGAGAAAGCAGAATATTAGGAGCAGTTTTTTATATGTAACCTCTTTCTTTAATGTTATGATGGTAATAATACCAAATGGTGAAAATAAGTACAGTGGAAGGGAAATGTTGTGGAAAAAGTAGTTCAGTGTTTATTTACCTCCACAAAGTCGTACCGACAGGAGCCCCCTTCAACATCAAACGACAGGAAGTTGAGAGTGACCACGTAGCCCTCTGGCTGGTTGATGATCCACTCACACTCCTTGTTGTGCGGATAGGCGTTAGGATGAAAGGGAGAGCGAATCTGCCCAGTTCCAGAGAAAGTGCCACCACAAGCTGGGGAGAAAGAGGGTATGTGGTTAGTTGGTAACTAAAACACCCGACTGGTTAAACTTACCTATCTCCTGAATTAATTCTTCATCTTTTTTAAATTGTGGCCCTCCATATTATTGTTAAAGTCACATGCCCAATAACTCAAAACTGTCCAAAAAGTTTATTAAAAAGCTAGTCAGAATGCAAAGAACTTTTGGTTTAAATCTAGGATATTTGATCAGTCACTTGTCATACATGATGTTATTCAAATATTCTATTTCTGATGTGGTTAATTTGACAGTATTTGTGTTTATTAAAATACCTGTGACCCAGAAAATAAAACAGGTTGAGTTGAGGGAGATTAAAACAAACAGTATCTGAATGTATTTTAATCTGAGTGTGAGATCTCACCGATGGTGTACATGGCCCTGAAACCCGCCCGGCTGACTGAGCTGTCTGACCTGAACCGCAACCAGAGGTAGTTGGAGGACGAGCGAATGGGAGCTGGCAGGGTGGTCCCGCAGTATCTCCCAATCAGAGGATCAGTCTCTTGTCTTCCATCACGAACCTTAGAGGAGGAGGAGAGAAAGATGTGAAGTGAAGACCTTTATTAAGATAAAAATGGTTTAAACAAGTCAGTTACCTTTTAAAGATGACACAACTCAAAACATGTTGCAAAAGCTGATATGCCCCGTTCCACAATAAGCACCTTGAATTTTGTAACACTGTCGAATAATATAATCTGACCTTGGATATTGGGTGGGACAGTGTTCCAAATATGCAGGAGAATAAATCAATATTATAAAATGACATGATGACACATTTTTCTGTGGATGTGGGAATGAGGCACTTGTCTTATCCATGTTGGAAACAAATTAACTCAGATCTAGATCAAACTTCAGTTGTAAAACTCTGTAAAACTCATTTTACAAGGACAATCAGCTAATTAGCTGACATTTTAGCTGAATCCTTCAAATTACAGTGTTATAAAAGTGTTTTTGTTGAACAAGTGATTTAATCCAGATCCCTCAAGTCACTCAACAAAAGAGAAGAGAGCATATGTGTAGCTGTTGTAATGCTGTACGCAAAAGAACCCTATAGACAGACTGAGTTGGAAAGATAATTTGCTGGGAAGAAAGTAACATACATTTAGTTTAGTATCATACAGAAAAAAATGTAATCAAACTTAATGAGGGCTACAACTCCATAAAACAATAGTACAGGACATTCTGCTATTGTTTTATGAAGTCACTTTTTCATCCAAGGACATTTTAACACATTTAAGAGGTACTTGTATATTTCTGGGTCACTGACTCTTCCTACCTCCACATAGTCAAAGGCACAGTTGCTGTGACTCTCCAGGCTCATGTGAGTGAAATTGAGAGACACCTCCTCACCCACAGGCAGTCTGATCAAATAGATACACTGGCGGTTGTGGGCGTAGTCATTAGGCCAGTTAGGAGAGATGATGATCCCCTCACTCTCAGTGAAGGTACCACCACAACCAGGGTCACCTGGCACACAAATCACAGACAGGTTAGGAGTTTTACTTTGGAGGCAGCTGAACTGCTCCTGAACAATTCATACAGCCAAAAGCAATCTTCCAAAAACAGAGTAAAAGGTGTCTCTTACTTGGTGATGTGGTGTATGTAATGTGGAAGCCTCGGTCTGAAACACTGAAATCAGAATGGAAGTGGATCCATGCAGCAGGACCAGTGGTCTGCAGGGGGGGAGGTGATGCAGTGCTGCAGTATCGACCCAGAACTGGGTCTTCAGGTAGGAGACCATCCCGGATCTGCATCATTTGACCATGAAGAAAAAGCCGTTAAATGGCAGTTTGAGTTCAGCACTAGTGTCATATATTATCATAAGCAACCCAGAATTGAAAAAGGGTGTTTGGTAAAAAGAACATTTCTCAGTTAAAACACAAAAGCATCTCTAAATCAGATTGGGTTGGTAACATTATAAACAACCAACTCTAAACCCCTTTTGCTGATGTACTGTACAATAATTTGAAACATCTGCAGCTCCTCTCACCTCAAGGTAATCAAAGTTGCAGTCAGTGTGATGTTCCAGACTCAGCGTGCCAAAGGCAAAGGTGATGAGCAAGCCTGGGTCAACAGTCACAGTCCAGTAGCAGTCACGGCTGGGTGGGTAGTTGCCAGGGTAACCAGGTGAATTTATGTCGCCATAAGGAGCAGTTAGTTCATCTCCACAGACTGAGACAGAAAAAGAGTTTGTAGTGAAGTTATGAACTCATGTTTAGAGCTTGTCAGCATTTTTATCATCTAAAGAAATAAAAAATAGATAATTTTGGATTATCATTTTTGCACTGTGTCCTGACTTCCTGTAACAACCAACTTTACTAATAAATAAGTAGCATCAGACACAAAACAACTTAACACATTAAATACAACACAATATCAATCAATGTGTATAAATGTACAAATCCTCTACTATTCATATACAAAATCTCATGCTGACTAAATATCCTCACCTGGGTCCTGAGACTGCCAAGTAACAGTGAAACCTCCACCACTGACAGAACCATCAGAACGAAACCAGAAATACAGGGCATTGTGGGAGCTGAAGAGCTCTTGTGGGTTATTTTGGCCACAGTATTTTCCGAGCATGTAAGCAGAGGCACTGTCTCCATCGTGAATCTGAAGAAAGTCGTAGTTGCAGTTGGTGCTGCTCTCCAGATGGAAAAAGGGAAAGGTAATGCGGATGATCTAGAAAAAAAAAAAAAAAACAGAATAATTCAAATAATCAATACATATGCATTCACATTTTCCTCATTTTTATTTTTCTTATGTTTTTCTTTCTTGCTGAATTTAGGGATTTCACAAACAATAAAGCACAGCTACTGTGCAATTCAGCTATTATATTAGTCTATGAATGATCTGCTCAAATAAGTGAGAATAATGTTGACTCCAGAGAAGTTAGTTAAGTTTTAAGTCCGAAGAAGAGCTCAACATTGCCAACCTATTCAGAATGAAGACAGCAATAAAGCAAGTGATCAACAAGAATATGGGCATTTACGAATGAAAAGAGAGAGCTGACCTTATTTGGGTCTATACGGATCACCCAGGCACAGCTGACCAGGTGATCATATTCATCATGACCAGGAGTATTGGGAAAACTGAAGGAACCAGCAGGGCCAGTCAGGAAACCTCCACACTCTGGAAAATCAAGATTCACCTTTAGTACCATTTAATGGCATTAGAGTTTAACACTGTGTATAAAACAAGTAGAAGGTTAGCAGAGGGCTGTGCCTCTAAAGGAATGTTAAATAAACTTTTACTATGAAAATGAACATTTATATATACCCTCAAGCTTCTTTTTAGATACCCCAAACAATCATCATACTGGACATACATGATCCCAACAACCTGAAACTAAGCCAAACTCTGCACTTAATTTTCTTATATAAGTTAAGAAATATGAAACTTAGGCTGAAGCATTTAACACCTTATCCCAAACTAAACTCACAGTTTTTTGTGTAAATATTTAAGTGACTAAACCAGGCTGTCTTAAAGTCTGGGTAACTGTCCTCTTATTGGGGTATTCTTCTCTCTTCCGCTCAGAAAAAAACCTTTACAAAATTCTGTAAACCACAAATTGTATCATGTAGGTGAGAGAGGTTGATAACTGGTTGAAGCAGTTTCTACACTGACCAAATGCTCCACAATTTTACCAAGGGGAAACTCTTCTCGAAGAAAAGTTCATCTATCAAGGAGAAACTTTAACCCCATGAAACCAGCCATCGTAAAAACTAGTCAAATGACTCTCATGAGGCAGGAGATGTCAATAACTCCAAGTAAAACTAGGACCTTACAGACTTTGTTCGCAAAAATGTCCCTTCAGTGTCATAACATGCCCTGTTTCCTTGCTGTCCTTCCTTCTTCTTTCAAGCTGTCTCTTCTTCACATCTCTCTCTTCATCTTATTCCTCAGTTCCTTATCATAATACCTTGCTGTGCAGTCTGGCAGAGTGGGCCTGTCCACTGTGCAGTGCAAGCACACGTGAATCCATTGATGCCATCTGTGCAGGTGCCTCCATTCTGACAAGGGTTACTCGAGCATTCGTTTATGTTCTGATCACAGTTTGTCCCCTGCCATCCAGGGTTGCAGTTGCAGATGTATCCAGGAGCTGAGCTGGTGGACTGTGAAAGCAGCACAGCACAGTTCATGCATGAATCTGCTGTTGTGTAAGTTGTATTTAAGTTGAGATTAGCTATTTTTGAGAATGCCGCCAACAATCAGAAGGTAGTCTGAGGAGGAATTCACAAAGCTTACACACTTGAAAGTATTTTTTGTGGCAACCTTGGAAAGCACACAAAACTCAAGTTTGAATCATTTATCTCTTGACTGGAAAAATGCCCCTGAGGTTTATAGTTTGAAATGTCTATTTGCCCTTTCTGGCGACCACGTCTGAAATTGTTCTTCCAAGGGCATCTTAATCAGACATACATCACACACACTCACCACACATTGTCCATTAACACAGGGGTTGTTGGTCTGACAAACGTTGCTGGTCTGGGTACACCCAGTTGGTCCATAACCATTGCCCGTGTAGCCTGGGGGGCAGGTACATATAGGGAGGCTTGTTCCTGGTGGATGAAGAAATTTTGAAGAAGACTGAGAACACAAACATATCTTAACTTCACATGTACTGTATATCTCAGAGCCATTCATATTCTTCAGCGTTTATGTATGTATATGCATGAATGTAAGTATTTTTTGCTCAGGTCAGCTGACAAAGGCACATGCTCAGACCTCCCCAAATCTTACACATCCAGCAATCATCGATGTAAAGTGAGTATGAGAGAGAGAAAGTGTACTTAATCATTTACATCCTGTAAGAAAACATACTAATCATATCTTAGGAATAGTATAAGTCACATACCATTGAGATAAATTATATAAAGCATGTGTGTGTTACCTGGGCTCGAGGTGCACGTAGCTAATGGGTAACAGCCTCCATTGTTTGTGGCACAGATATTGGTCTGGGTGCATGTTTTCCCATTCCCCTCATAACCTGTACAGAAACAATGACTATTGTAATATGCAGATGATATTTTACTTTCCTCGAGGGCCTTTAGTGTTGCTTTTGCTCACAGAAACCTCATTCTCCTTAACCTAAAATAGCTATCTGATATCTCACTGATCACCCACAGTTTTTCTCTTCATACCTGGAGGACATGGACCACAGTGGAAGGAGCCCATAGTGTTCAGGCATTGCACCATTGGTGCAGTGGAGCAGCCACCATTGTTGGTCAAACATTCATCTACATCTTGACAACTATAGCCATTTCCTTGCCAACCTGAGACAGAAAACAATCAGTTAGGATTGAAACACACTTTACAGTTGATACTTTAAATATATTCCTGTGCAGAGTAAGCACACTCAGTGGTAAGTAACAAAGTTGCAGTCACACTTCACGTGTTTGAGAAAATGTGAAGGCTGACACTTTAAAGTGGGTTCATGTTGTCACTCCTAGATCCCTGATCCTGCAGCAGGTTTTATCAGACTTGTAATTGTTAATGCCGCATACATTCATTTCGAACTGAGTCTCTGTAGCTTCCATTTAAAAATCAAATCTTACCAGCAGGACAGGCTCCACAGTAGAAGGAACCTTGAGTGTTGTAGCAGGGGACAGCAGGGTTGGTAGAGCAAGGTTTGTTTGGCAGGTTACACTCATTCACATCAGCCACACAGGCAGGGTTTCCAGCTGGAGCCTCCCATCCACTCTCACAAATACACTGGTATTTAGGCTGGATGTGGGGAAGGAATATTTTTCACCAAGAAATATCTACCCAAAGAAGTCAGCTCTTCAATTAAATTTAATTCTGAATGTACCTTTACAAGAAGACACATTTATGAAATGTTATTTAGGAACTGCTGCTTGCAGCCATGCTAGCACGGTAGCATCTAAATGTCCAATAAAAAAAAATCTATTGTTGGAATATCAAATTTAGTACAATAAACTTTTAAAAATCTATATATTTTTTACCACTAAAAAAACAGATGTGTTGAAATCCCAAACGAACTTGTATAACTTGTTAATCCTGTGCATTGCTCAGTGTCATCTCCTGTAAAATTCTTACTGCATTACTCCAGTACTGTTCACAGTCTATGCTTATGTGCATAGTTAACCTTTTCAGCACTTCTGTAGCAATTTTTTATGTTTATTTTTCCATTCTCATCATTTATTTCATGAAAAAAAGTTTTTAAGTACTCATATCTTGTTTTATTCCTACTTTCTATTAATGTCCAAATAATACTGTGTATGAGATGATTGGTATTGACTGATGAATGCAGTGCATTGGATTCTGATTCTCTACCATTGATGTCACTAAAGAGGGAGTACACCAGAGTATAATGACAACTCTGAGTGATAAAATGCTTCCAATGACCTGGTCATTTTTTCAAATGGTGACGAATGAAACACTGACTGGCAGCAAAAGAAAGGTTAAGGTTAAATGGATGTTGTGACTGATTACCTGTCCAGGTGTGATCCGATCTGCATCGATGCAGGTGCCATGTACACAAAGATCCTGACCTGCATTTCTGCAGTCATCGTACCTCACAGTACAGAGAGTACCAGACCATTCTGGGGAACAGGTACAACTACAAAGACACAGAATCACCATTAAAAATACTGAAAAATTATTAGTATGAGCTTTATTAACTATTGGACTTTTAAATCTCATAATTTTGATTAAGAGTCCCATAATGTGGACGAAGTCTCTCATCATACTGATTATGTATCTTATAGTTTTGACTTTTCTCATACTACTGACTTTTTATTTTTTATGATCAGAATGATAAAGATTAAAAGTTACACTTGAGAACCAGAGGGAGAGGTAAGAGGGGGCTAAGATGCTGAGACAACTGAGATTTTCTGAAAACTTTACTGTCAAAGGACTAACTGTTGACATTACTTTGATTAATGCAAAGGAAGTATAAGAAGAAATTCAGCGTGTTCTTGATAATATTTTTTAACCATGCTCAACAATGTCTTCACAGTAATGCAGCATGGATGAAAAAACACATTCCACACATACAGGATTCAATGCACAACAAAGTGTAAATGGAAGTCAAAGACATACGTGAAGGATCCAGGGGTGTTGACACAAGTTGCACCATTCTGGCAACCTTGAGCTGATCCTGAGTAAACCTGACATTCATTCACATCTGTCGCACAGTTAGGACCCTAAGCCCACAAACACACATGCAGACAAACACAGAAAGAGGGAGAAATTTTTCAAACTGGGGCAATAGGTTTACAATCACATCAGCAACTTTGTTTGTGGCATAATATTTAAAAAAAAATAAACATATATGTTTATTACTACAGTAGTATAAAGTAACTTATCTCACAATATGTCATTACCAAAGAATGTATAATTTTTAGTGAGGACCAATAAATCAATATAAAAAATAAAGTGAAACTCACAGCCCAATTGTTGGGACACACACAGTGATATGAGTTGAGTAAGTTCAGGCATGTTCCTCCATTCTGACAGGGATTACTGCTGCAAGACACCCTCTGCACTGTCTGCAGAAGAAAATAAAAAAAAGGTTAGACTAAAAACTCCTGAGCAGGAGCTGTTGCAAATGGCCATTCCTTTGTCTTACCGTTTCAAGTGAAGTCACTTTCTGCTCCAGTGTTGTCACCTACAAAAAAAGAGAACTTTTTATTATGTTACTGTCACTGTGTGTACAGTCCAGTGTAAATGGAAATGTTATAACAGGTGAGTTATTAGGAAGATTACATTTTAAAAGCTATGCTCATACAAATGAACAGAGAAGTTCTAGTGCAGCACTTTGATGACGTTACAGTTTTGGATATAACATGGCATATAACTGATTTTGACTGGTCTAGCCTCAATAAAGTGGTAAGGACAAAGAAGTAATCTTTTCCATCGTACCTTGGTATCAAGCTGGTTAAGTTTGTTAGTGACATCAGGGGGAACCCCACCTCCATGAGTCTTGATATCTTCAATTTCTTCCTTGTTGGATTTGATCTGAAATCAGTTTTAAACAGTTCATGAATAGAGACTCCAATACAATAAACTCATACACTAAATCTGGTTTTGGTGATTTTACATTTTATTTAACATTTCAACTTTTGATTCCCATTTTTTTTTTCATCATTCTAAAATCTTAAAAACACATCAGCCTCTTCCAGAGTGCTGCTTTTCGCTTAAGTAGACTTAATTTTCTGGTTGATGACATGTGACTCATGTGAAATAAATGCATTAAAGATATCATACCATATATCTCAATTAAAACCTTTTTTATACTTTAATGCTCTGAAATAAGACACACCTGCTATCATACGTGAATCCTGATCTTTGGTACTCTCAAAACTGCTGTGTCTACGCTGCATTTGTTAATCATTCATGGTCTCATATGAGCAGTTGCAGATTCTCAATTAGCTGAGCAATTTTCTGAACAGAACATCCATGTGCAAAACAACACAAGGCTTGTTTTATAAAATTTTCAAAAGTTTGCTTTTGGGATTTTTCTCAACCATGACATGCCTTCTCATTGCTTCTCATAAACCCAAATATTTTAGAAAAGGGAGGAGAAGAAAATTTCTGCAGCGTTTACATTGTTCAGAAAACTTTAGAGCTGAAATCACCTGTAATGCTGGTTGTTTTGAGAGAAAAAGCACATGAATCTAACCAGAAATTAATCTGTAATGCCACTTTTGTGGAACAGAAACACAGGCGTGCTGTTCATAAGTAATTTACGCTTTTCTTTGTGATTCAGTAGAGTAACAACTATGGTAAAGCTTACTCGAACTTTTAATCAAAATGTCTTTTTTTGCCCTTTTTAAACTCAGATTTTACTCATAAATGTCAACTCTCAAGATCAATCAAACTCTTGACTTGTTAGATGCATGTGCTCACTCTTGGTTATGATTTTGAACAGTTTAAATTAAAAAAAAAATCTTTATTTCACTTAAATGAAGCTTACCTGATTCAGGAGTTGGGTGAGGTCTTCATTATTTACTTTAATCCTACCTGATGCTGAACTTTGGAAACGTATTTCTTTATTGTCACCAGTTGTGAAAACAAGATGACCATTGTCTGACAGCATGCGGGGCCTGAGGGTCAGATCATCAAATGTCTTATGAAAATTTTCTAAAGTCACTCACAATTACATTCATCCTGTATCACCATATTTTGAGGATAGTTGTAAATAAAGCACCACTCACTGGTCATTGCTTATGTCCCTCTGGTTTCGACTCTGTGCAGCATCCTTTGGCTCTCCTTGCAGCCCCACCAAGAGTAAAATTAACACAAAAAACGGCCCTGAGAGCCGCGGTGTCCCAGCCATGGGAACAAGCTGTGTTGTTCAGACTCTCTGAACACTTTTACCTTGGGTCTGAGATGCTGCTGCACTCCAATGCTCCCAGTAAAGACTTTGACCTGAGAGCACCACAATAAAGTGCATCATTTCAGCAGAGCTGGTTAACTTTATTATTTGAAGAGAATGTCTCTCACATGACACATGTAGATCAGTAATCGGCCATATGAACGAGTGTGTGTACACTTGGTAGATGCCAGAAGAGTTTTGTTTCTTGGAGGAATCAGTTAAACTAGTTTGTGTTTGCCGTCTTTGAAAGGCATCGTGATAAGATCACAGCAATGTGATGAACTTTTTGATGTTTCAGCTAACTTTCTGCAAAAACTTCTTTCGTCAAAAAAGGGTTCAGGTTAGGTTTCTATCTAAATTAGAAGTCTTTTAGTTTTTAATTTTTAGGTTTCCAAGAGGAGGCTTTTCTTTTTCTTTATATTTCTAAATATTCAGGTATATTCAGTCTGACACTTGTAGTCAAGATGAAGACTCTGGACTAATGTAACCCTATCACATGTAACAATTATGTTTATGATTTACTCCATTTATGTCCTCTTATGCATACAAACAAACACGGAAAGTAAGTGATTTCCAGAAATCATGTGAGACAGCCTGTAAAGTTGATAGCTTTGCTAAGTTGGGAGGTTTTTATAGGTGAAAAAACACGGGTAACACCAGGGAAAAGGGTCAAGGACCTGCTGAGAGACTTGTGGTTCTTTAATGCAACACTGTGATGTTATCAGTGACCCAGCTGGCCTGATTCAGAGTTCAGTCATTTTATGACCTTCGCAAAAACAGATGATCAAAGATTTACAATAGCATCCATGTGATTTGAGCCTGTCCAGACTGCAAGTAGGCAGTTGCCTTCGGTGTGATAAGTGAAATCATGGTTTTCATACCATGAAGCATGCTGGGTCCATCTCTGCTTTATTTGAATAGGCTCTGTGCTCTCTCTTCAGAGCACAGCACAGAGAACCACCACTTGTCCTCTTCTGTCACAAGACCAAGGAATGACAGAATCAGTGGTTTTTGTCCTCCATGTTTTCTTTCTTTTTTTGTCAATGGACCACAGTAAATCTCAGACTTTTTTCTAATCCTGACAGTTTTTTGATTTCATTAGGGAAACAATTTGGCACCAGCCAGTATCTCACTCTGAAAATTGACTGTAACAAACAAAAAATGACAACTGTGCTAGTCCATAGTTAGGGTGATTAAACAAACCTTAGAAGTCTCGACAGAAAATAAAAATTTGGATTTTTTATTAAAAAATATTCAACTGGGGTTCTTTCTGTGACAAAAATGTGTCCCGTTAATGTCCAAAAAAGGTGATATATGCACCTCCAAGTCCAGCACGCTGTAGAAAAATCCACAATGATGAAAACAAGTCCTTCTCTGATGAGTCCTCAGATCTACGACACCATCAGCTGCAGGAGTCTTGTCACGACTACAACATTGAGGCTGTTTCCCAGGACTTTGTACTGCTGTTTGATAGAGACGTGCTCTGGAAAAGCTGAAAATATATTTTAGCACAAATTGAGATCACATTTCATACTTGGGCATGTTTTTCAAACTCAATACAAAAGGGAAATAGGAAATATATCGCAATTAAAGATTAAAACTCAGACAGAAGATTGATCCCTTAAAAATTCTCGATTTTTCAGGATCACTTCAAAGACCAGAATTATTTACAATTACTGGTTAATTTAAAGTGTTCTTAAAAAAATATGTTTCAGGAGAAGCTAGTCTTGGAACCACAGAATTTAAAAGGTCAAACGGTTTTTTGAATAGAGTAGACCAATCATAGCTTTTTTCTTTATGCTGATCTGATATCTAACATGAAAAACAAAATGATTTGAGAGGAAAAACTCTTATTTGGACACAAAGAGTGACTGCTATGTTCTAACTTACAAAAGTTTTGAGGGAAACCCATGAGGTTGGCAACTTCCCTCGGAGTAAAATAACGGAGCTTCAGTTTTGAAAGCCGCTGGAGTTTCTCCTCTTCAGAGAGCTGGTCCAGACCCCTAAACACACTCTCCAACTGCAGTGAACACACACATACAAAAATAAACAAAGACTGTTTACAACGACGCAGACCTAAATTCTTATTGATGTATTTCGCTATTTCGCTTGGTTTGTGAGTGTTCGTGGTCCTTGGTCTGAAACAATTCGAGAAACACTGCTTTTTACCCACCATACAGAAATCCTCAGAGCGAGTCTTCAGAGGAAGAAACAATAATGAGTTTGTCCCAGTGAAAATGGTACTACAGGTTTATTTTGGAATGACAAAGCACACACCTGTAAAAGTTAATAATTCTGCTATTTAACGCCTGAGCTCTTAGAAGTTATCTTTACTGCTACGCTCTGTGCATCAATTTACCATATCATATTTATATGACATGACCCTGTATCAAGATAAGCTAGATAAGATATGATAAGATAAGACTTTTAATTTCTCCCACAAGGGGAATCATGGAATTATAGTAGAAATATAGTATATAGCTTTTACAAATTGCAGTAAGAATATAAGGTATTGCACATTCAAGGCCAACTAATCAATTAAGACCTGTTAACAATGAAAATGAGGGCAAAAAGTGTTGTTTTTTAACAATGCAACTAGAGAGTGTTAGGATCATATATCTAGTTAAGGTAGAGACAGGAGCAAACATTCACCTCAGACATGCCTGCACTGAGGCCGACCTTACCTCCACTTCCATACAGCTCTGCAGGACTGAGCCAGTTCCTTCCACATATCGACCATAGCTACGAGTCAACACATCAACACAAACAGCAGCATTACCACAATATCATCTGGAAAAATGCATTCATATTTATGTTAGAAGTAGCAGCTAGAATGCAGAGATCAGCTTAAAACTAACCATGTACCTGTATGACTGTATGTATGTAAGTCTACACAAACACTGATCTGCCTGAGTGTCTATTTGCTGAAGCACACAAAATAGGAAACAAGTGAACTCACTAAAACCGAGTGAAGTTGTACATTGCACTCACCCTTTAGTAAAGCAGACAGATCTTCTGCACGTAGGAAGAACAATGTCCAGGAGCAGAGCATAACGCAGCAGCGTTTTAGGAGGTAGAAGATAATTTTCAATGTTCACCTCCATTTGTGGTTGTAAGAAGTCTTGAATCTGCCTGACAGACTGATCCTTGTTCTGGTTTGTCTTTCTCTGGGCATCCCTTGCTGTCTCGAGTTTGTACAGAACATGATTCTCCTGCACATCATTCTCAGGTAGAAAGGTATCCTGTTCAGAAGGACGGGGGAAAGCAGACTGCTCCGGGGAAATACTCTCAGCAGGATGAGCAGGAACAGGGGAATCATTTTCAAGAGAAAGTGGGAAGGCATCTGTGATCTAGGACAACAAATTTTGTCAATACATGGACTCAAGAGAAAACAACACAAGTGTTGAAGTAAACCCCGGGTTAACATTTAATATAGCTTGGAATTCCTCTGATATAATTCATGATACCAAAATTACTGTCATTATGCCTTACCTTTGAACTGATCTCTGAGTTGAAGTTTTCTGCTGAAATCTTGGCTATGAGGTAATAACGCAGTCTTGAATTTGGGATCCCAACCTAGAATCATGAATACAAAATTCATCAATTCTAGCTCTCAGGGTATATAAGTAACAGTGCAGAAATATTCAATAGAATAAAAAAACTGAGTCTTACTTACACTTGTGGGTGAGATCATGATCTCCTGATAAGCGTATCCACATTCCTTTAGTGTTGTTACCAAGCGTTCCCTGGAGATAAGAAATAGGGCATGAGGTCATTGTCATGAATACATTTTTTTAATCATTTAAAACACAATTACATGTTTTAACAACAGTTGATTCAGCATGGTTTGTAATCAAAGGTAAGTTCACTTGACCCCATGAGACGTTAAGTTATGAGGCCAGCAGCTGGTGATGTGCCCAAATAATGGCATTGAGAGAAAGCTCCTATTGTCACTCAGAACAGCAATTAGTCTTTGAAAATTTTTGTGACCCCAAATTAAGTGTGCCCACTTTCTACCTGGCAATAGAGCACTCAAAGCCTTTCACATTCTCCAGAAGGATGAAGCGGGGAAGCTTGTGCAGCCTGGCCAGATGATCATATGTAAGATGGGGATAAAAAATGAGAAAGTTTAATAACACACATCATGCTAGTATTCCTGGTGCACAACCGAAAGAACTCTGCCAACCTTGGAAGAAGCTCAAGGACGTAGAGGAAGCTTTTGGTTCTGGGGTCAGAAATGTCCCCCTGAAGTCCGATCCTGTAGAGAGGAGAAAAAAGCAAGAATATTTGAAAATTATTCATGCAAACCAGTCCGCAAGCCTTGTGCTTATTCTACTTGTTAACATCATATTTCCACCTTACATTGGCAGTAAATTACATCCCTCAGATGGGTCCGATCCATATATCTTTGAAGTGATTGCAGTATGATCAACTGCTACTCAACATTTATCAGTTCCAACTCAAACACAACATGCTTGGGAAACATACTTTGAGGCGCCACATTAGGGATTTACTACTTATTTGATCACAATGCATAGAGCACATGAGACATACCTGGTAAAAGGCTGGCAAGGTGGGCTCATCAAGATCATGTCAAAAGATAATTTGTTGAAGTCATCTAGTGATATTCCCTTGAGATGAAAATCAATCACAAGATAGAAACATTATTTCTTCAAAAACTTAATCCATAAGTTAATGAATACAAAAGGCATTTTTAATTCTGATTGCGAAGATTAAGCCTAGAACATTAGTTTTGATCTGTCTGCACTCATTTACATGACTTGCTATGTTAATGATAGACATCACCTGCCCTGTCATCACAAGTATTTGGCTACTGGCGTTTGAAAAAGGGCTACAGCATCT
Source organism: Thalassoma bifasciatum (assembly GCA_008086565.1). NCBI lineage: Eukaryota > Metazoa > Chordata > Actinopteri > Labriformes > Labridae > Thalassoma > Thalassoma bifasciatum. Next base: position 136,064 of record RPOG01000730.1, on the reverse strand, counting down.
TCATCAAATCTTGTTTGTCATTCACCTCTATGGTCTTGTTCCAGAGACAGGTGCTGGGGAAATTGTGCCTGTAGACTTGATTGGCTGTGGGGTTAATGTCAATGGCAGCAACTACCTTGGAAGGTATACCACTATCTGAAGAAGAAAATCAGGGTTACAAAGGTTCAAATATGTATTTTATTTCATTTTCAATGCACATCTACCTGTTCGGCTCAACATCTACACCTCATGAAGACATTCAGTCAAGAATAATAAATCACAAAATAGCTTGAAATATAGCATTTATTGTGTAGCTGTCTATACTGAAAGGTGTCTTAACTCATGCTTAGATATCTTAAATGGAGCACTGTGCAGCTCCACTAACAGCCCAGACTTTTAAGAAACCTCCATCACAGAGTCTACAGTCCAGACACGACACAAAACTTTTATTATAAGACAAAACTTTATTATACAGTCTATGCTGAGACATACTACTGTTTGTTCTGCCTGTATTAGCCTATCACACATCAGACAGAACAGAGAACATAACCATTCCCTGTAGATAGAGAGCCCATAGTGTCTAAGTCCAAAAATGAAAATCGTACCCTTTAAAGCGTAATGCATCCCTCCTATCCCACTGTAGAGTTCAAGCACCTTTAACTCCTCCATGCTCACTGATGCTCTGTGTCAAATGGTCAAATCACCACCACGTTGTTTTGTGTTTGGTGTTGTCACTTCATCTTCTTCCCTCACGTCCCTCACATTATTGGTCGTTACAGGTGTATTCCGCCACCTACTGGGCCGGAGGGTGTACTGTCAGGATGTGTGTAAAACCAGGAAGAATGGAAAAGAATAAATGAAAGAATAATAATAATAATAATAATAATAATAATAATAATAATAATAATAATAATAATAATAATAATAATAATAATAATAATAATAATAATGAATATCTGACAGAATGCTTGATGTTGACCACTCACATGTATTTTGTCAGTGTGTAAAAATTTCTGAATACTGGCTGAAGTGTGTTTAGGTCATGTACTACCTCAGTCATGTAAAGTACTGTATCTGGGAAATCTGTCACAGGAAAATAAACAAAGTCAAGGAGCCTGGCTGGAATACTACTGGTGTCGTAAAAAGGAATCTTTATTTAAAAAAACGATGCAAGGGAGACCCTCCTACTCAAAAAACAAAAACGTGTTGGACATTGTAGAAAAACTAAACACCATGGAACTTTTTACTCACAATTTAAGACTTCAGCTATCTGCCTGCCAGAGAAGATGGAAATAGTGGACTGAATATAAAACTGATCAAAAAAATCTGAAGAGAATGGACAATTTAAAGGAGGATAATTGAACCATTGTTGACAAACAAGTTCGTATATGTTGTTTTCCATATTTCTCATTAAGAAAAAAAAATGAGTTATAAAGAAGTATTGCCTGAAAAAAGGGCAATTTTTTTTGTTACAATGAATAAAAGTTATCATTTATTTCCTCTTTACCGTTTGTTTTTGTTGAAATTTACCATAATGTTTGTGTTCAATCACTTTCATTTATCTAAAATCATTTTTTTCTTGAAAATGTTGGACTCCTCCGGTGGACACGTCACTAAAATACAAAACAACTTACAATTCTAAGATTTTATAAATCTCGGAAATGTAGTTATTTCAGTTTTGTTTTCCCGGTCGTTGTACAGTGCAGTGTAAAAGTGTAGAGCAGATATTCGTGTCTGTAGCTGCAGCAGCTGTGGTTGTGTCTCAGCTGGTCGCAGTTTCAGGACGGTCTACTAACTAGGAACAGGAAGTTTCCTATTATGGCATGGAGGCTCTCACATAAACTTCCGGTAGGGTGTGAGCTGTAGGCGAAGCTTCTTTTCTGGGATTCAGGAACCTTCACATTTTTCTTTTCTCAATTCTTTGATTAAAATATAGAAATTACAGAAAATTTCCGGACGTTGCCTTAAGCCGTGTCAGCTTTTTTCTCTTTGATTCTGTTGCTTTACGTGTGAGTTGTAGTTTTTTCCTCTGTCGTCGCTGACATTAACTAAACCTCAAGAAAACCAAAGAACCACTTTATTAACTAAAGGTTGATCCGTTTTCGCAGTAAAAATGTCCAAATCCTTGAAGAAGATCGTGGAGGAGAGTCGAGACAAGAACCTCCCAGAGGTGGAAATGTGCGACAGAGGCATCTCAAATATGTTGGATGTCCCAGGACTGTGTGAGTAACTTCACTGACTCCATCCACCAACACAACAACTGTGATCAGCAGGAGAGTGGACACACAGACATGCTTAAGTTTGTTTTAGAGGTGTTTAAAGAGGATTAAAAAGGCTGATGTGGTGGTACTTTGTGGTGATAATGTTACTGCTGCTCATCTATCTGGGGTCTAAAAAAAACTTGATGTAAACAATACTTAGTCTAGTCAGTCTCTGTCTGATATACACAGGTTATTACATTTTAATCAACCACAGAGGTTGTAGAGGTGCAGAGGTTATATTTCACCTCACTTTTTCTTTTGGATTTATGTTTTATTTATTTGTGCATCTTAACATGTACATTACATACATTTAGGACATGTCAAAATTTATTGAACATATTTAGGTTTTCCATAATGTCCAGAGTTCTTTTGCTCTTTTGTCTTCCATTCTTCAATTTGTCTATTAAGCGTGCTCATATAATAATCTATTCCCTTTTTTGAAATGTTGTATCTTTTGTAATTTCAGAGATCATTTACATTTATGAGTTCTCCTAACTTGTTAGTGACTTTGCACCAATATGTCTGCTTATGAAACAGTCATAAAATGAGACAGACAGCAGCTGAATTCATAATGATTGGTTATTATTATTATCGTCACCACCATCATCATCATTATCATTATCATATTATTATTATTATTGCTGACAGGACATGAACTCTTTGCTCAGGTGAGGTGGGAAATATAAGAGACGAGAATTAAACAGGTGCTTTTAAGTACAACTGGAGACATGTCTTACCAGTTCAATTAAGACGTTATCTAAGAAGCAGAAGCAAATGTTATTATCACTAAGCTTAATAGAGTTTAGTCAAAGTATTGTATAAGTATATGTTTGAGCTGGGGGTTAGATGCAGTGTTTTTCAAGGGGCAAAGTGGTCTGTACATCCTGGTAGGTGAAAGTTGTAATATGTTATTGTAGGGTAGGAGTCAGTTTTATTTCAATCTGCTCTAATTTGATTTTCTCGGCCTGCCCAATTCCAAGGCTGAAGGGTCAGAATACCAACCCAAACAGTTCATGCTTGGTACTTGAAATAATGTTTTCTTGCTCCATATATTTTTAGATTTCTTATCAATTTATGAATAAAACAACTTCAATTACCCGCTAAATTGATAGAAGCATGTTGGCATCTTTTATTGCCCTTGTTGTCTTGTCTGTTATGTGTGTTTCTGTTTACATGTATCTATGAATCTATGCATCTATGTGTATGTATCAAACACACACACACGTCAGTGAATTGCTTGAATGAACAAAGTGCAGAGTTGGTTGCAGTGCTGCTCTGATGTGATGTTCTTGGTCATTTCAGTCACTTTATCGAACATCACTCAGCTGGTCCTCAGCCACAACAAGCTCACAGGTAAGCTGCTCCCTTCAATCCTTCACCTCTCTGAGACACTTGGATGCAAACATTAACTGTCAGACAGCGCTGAGGTGTTCACCTGCCTATCACATCAAGCAGGGAATATGCCAAATGACATGTTCTAATATTGATGATTGTTGGTGATTCAAAAATATTAATAGTTAAATAAAGACAAAACATCAATATCATCATATTGAATGAATGTATAGTCAAAGCTGTTTTTACTGTACTTTATTTTATTTTATTTATCATCATTAATAATTATAGGCAATTCCCCCTGAGATTGTTGTAGTAAGCTACAAGAAGAAAGTAGCATGAAAAGAAAAGACTGCAATGAAGTAGTAGTTCTGTAATTTTGTATTCCTTCACATTTATTACAATGCAGCACATACCATCACTGTGTCCATAATTTTCAACACCAACTATGGTCTTTCACCTTTTTGTCTGGCAAATGCTGAAAATTTTATGTTGAAGTTTGTCATGTCCAGCAACAGTCCAATTTAAAAGAGGTGTTGTACTTCTGGTTATTACCAGCAGAGGTCACTGTACATCCATCACTGCTGCAAAGCTTCATTCATGTATTCTTATCACCATAAGGTGGAGAAATAACTGAATTATCAATAAACTCAATTACACCTTTCAAAAAAATGCATTATTGTACAGAGTAAAATCTAACAGTTCTTTTGCATTTCTTACCACTTTACTGCTACTACAAATGTCCGTTTGTCACTTTCCCAATGGAAAAGTTTACCACATGAATCATTTATTTGACATTTAGCATAGCTGAGAACATTTAAATGTATTTTCAGCCACTGATAAAGATTTCTCAAACTCAGAGTCACTGTTTAACCCATTCTGATAGTTGGAAAAAAAACCTCAGAACAATATTAGTGACACACTCAAGTAATAAAGACCTTATTGAGTGAACATTTGGTTTCTTATTTATTTATTTTCAATGAAATTAAATTTATATGGTATACTTTTTAGATGGTTATTGCTTTTAACCTCCTGGTTTGCTTTCTAATCTTTTTCTTGAGATAAAAAGATTAGACACATCTCACTCTGCCGGGTTATTTTTAGCCTAGATCAGACAAACTGGTGATAACCTAATCGGCGTTGTTACCCTCCTGCAGGCACTCTCAAGAAATACGCCGGAACCCCAGCTTATGAAAATAACTCCCAACTGTCTCACCCTGTCAGCAGGCTGTAAACACAGCAGGACGTAAAACTGTGTTTTGTTCCATCTTGTCTGTTAAGATTTAATGAGCTTACAACTAGTGACAGGGTGGAGGTAATGTTTATTGTCGGCTGGTAGTCGTGAGGTACAGTAATATTTGGAAGTTTTCTATTAGATGGTGCAGAAGCTTGTTTAAATTGCTCCCCGATATCAAATTACCGTCACCGTGCTTGTGGCACAAATCACACACCAACACTAAGATCCCCGCTACACCCATGTCTTTACACAAGGCTGCAGGGCTTTTCTTCTTCTAACACCAACATACTGATCGTCTGTCAGTCCCCACAAACTCAAGCAAACTGCAGTGGAGCCAATGTGGAAATCAATATCAGATACCGTATGAAGGACCGTATAAATACTGTGGTTTGTATACCTGGATTGGTGGTGGGACTGGTCAATTGATTTGGCTCTGGTCAGTGGCCTACAGAGACGGGGACCAGCTAAATGAAATTGATTTCTGACATCCTCAGTGGACCATTGGGACCTTTAAAACCAGTAGTATACTGGAGTGGAGCCACTTACACTCCACTGTGAGATACCAAACACAAACACTCACACCAAAAACAAGAACAACAACAACAGGGCAACAGAATCTTTACAAATTCTTGTATTTGACCATAAACAGAAAGGTGCAATGAAGCACTGGGACCATTTAGTTCCAGGAATTTCTCTTACAGGAGCTACATGGTTCCCGTTTCCAATTGCAGTCAGCATTGCTGCTATAGCCTAAAGTCCCATAAGGATTATGCAACTCAGGCCAGTGATGTATAGAAACTAATACAAGAAATTGCACATCACCACCAAACCAGTAAACAACAGTAACAACAAGACAATAAAATGAGAAGATGACTCTGTAGAAGGCGACAGACAGGCCAGTATCATCATGTGCTGCACTCAACCACTGGTGTCAGAGTGGGTTCAAAATGTCAGACAACACTTAACTTTGAGCAAGGAGATTTCAGGATCAGACTTTTGAGGATGCTCAGCTCCTACAGAGATCATTATATGCCTCAACATTTAACATTAGTCAGTTTCTCTATAGGGTGTGAGTGTTGTTTCAGCATCCCAGAGACAGTCTCCTTTCTCAGAGTGTCAAAACACTCAGCATGGTTAATAACGCTCCTATCACTTGGATGGTCAGCGAGGATATCTGGCGACAGCCCTGTTGGCACCCTGACAGATGTGTCAGCCAAAGTGAGATTTTTCACTTTTTTCTCCCTTTCTTATAAAAGTATCCGATCAGAATAGTTTTAGGCTTATTAGGTGTAGAATCTGCCATGTGTCTTTGACCTTCAACCTTCAGGTGGTTTCATTTCATTTCATGGATTTTGGTCTATTTTGGTATTCTACGAGGGTCCTGGAGGGGAGTTTGTTTTTGAGTAGATTCCATTTTTTTTTTCACTTTAAGTCAGAAGGATCAGATGCTTGAAGTTTAACACAGATACTCTGCCAGGAATGTCATCAGTTCAGCTGTTTTGGGGGCCTCCCCAGGTAATACAGTGCTGTCAGGGAATTCCCAAGAAAATGTATAGCCAGGTCAGTATTACGCATGAAGTTGCTCTTTGACATGTAAACAAGCTGTTGTTGTGATTGAAAGCTAAATTTCAGCTTTCTTCTCCTTGTTTCTTTTTTTTGTGGTTATTGGTTTCAGTGGTTCCAACTTTGTGGAATATTTTTGGGGTAGACCTTTGCTTTGCCATCATTTACACACGGCTACGTATACAGAGACGAGGCTGGTTCAGTTTTAGGTGTGGGATATACACCTGAACACAGCCATGGCCTTAACCAAGACCTCAGGGAGGAATGGGAAGTCACACTTGTAAACTAGATCCTTGCATCCAACAAAAGTCACTGACCTTCAAAAGACTTTTTATACACAGTTCCTCACAAACACATCCTTAAATGAGACAAACCTACTTTAAAAGAAGCAAAAACAAGAGCATAACTTAATTTTGAATCAGTGGTATTCCAAATGTGCTGCTTGCTTTCACAGGTTGATCTTTTAATCAAAGTTCTGCCCAATGAAGGAGCAAAGTGAGTGATAAAAAACTTAGGGATTTTGTGACTGTCTACTCTAGAGTAGAATCCAGAGCCTTATCATTTGTATGATTTGCACAACGTAATTGATGTGATAATAAATAGCAGGTTAGAAAATTCCTTCTTGAATCTCCAAACAAACATAAACACATGCAGGTACAAGTGATACATTTTGAGCTTCAGTTAACCGACAGACTCTCCTTACAGCATTCAGGTCAGGCCATGGCTGGTTTACACTTCTCCTGTTCCTTCTATTGCCCTTATCTCTTTCTCTCACCATTGATCTTGTGATAATCCGATAAACGTTCTGCTCTGTGTTATCAGCTCATTGATCTGTGTCCGCCTCTGTGACCACAGACCACAGGGGCATAAGACTGGTGAAGAAAATGAAAAGACAGAATTTAATGTGCTGCTTTTTAAATGTTAGTTTCATTAAGTATTGGAACCAACAGAGAATCTAATGCATTTAATCACATGAGGCTTGTCAGACCAGACCGAAAAGTGAAATATTGCTTGCTTAACACACCTGTAATGTTTTTTTTTCTTCTTTTTGTGTTTCCAGTGGTGCCGGCTAACATCTCTGAGCTGAAGAACCTGGAGGTTTTAAACATGTTTAACAACCAGATTGAGGAGCTGCCCACTCAGATCAGCAGCCTCCAGAAGCTGAAACACCTCAACCTTGGGTATGCTGTGTATTCAGATGTTTAACACAATCCAGAAGCAGTAACCCCACCTCACACATCTGTATTCAAACATTATACTCAACAGCAGAGTCAGCTGCTTGGCAAAATTTCATGGGCACAACACGCATGCTCAGCTCTGGAGCATTGTTACAACAAATAAATCATCTGCTGAACAAAAATTGCCTTATTTTTGCTGAGTTTCGTGAGATACTCATCATTCAAAATAATTGTGCAGCTCTTGACCTGTGAGAGTGAGTCAGTAAGACATCCTCTCATTCTCAAAGGGTAAAATGCCCCACAAATGCACTGCTAAACAAATATTGCCTGTGCATCAGAGTTGTTTGCATACATTTAAATGAGCCTTATTGTGTTAATTTGGAGCCAGATTACTGCTATGTAGACAAGCTGTATTGCCAAAAAACACCTGATTCATTGTGTTTTACATTGTATCTCTATTTTGGTTATATAGTGATTATGACGTGATAAAATAAGTCTGGGACTTTCTGTGGCTCAGTGTGATCAGGATGAGAGTGCACAGTTCAGCTTTTTGAAGAGAGTGGAGTTGCTGGACTTTGTGGGCACTTTTGCATTCAGATGTCAGGAGAGAAAGTTGTGAATTAGACCTTAAGACTTAGTAGAAGAGGCAAATATGCATCATTCTTGGTGCAATTAGTGACCACACCCTGTTCCCACTCATAGGTTGCTGTCATTTTTCTCTACCAACATCCGTAGTAGAGGTTTGATTCCTCACTTGTTGGGAAGAAAGGCCTTTGTGCATGTTTATATGTGTGCAGGCTGACACTGACAGGGTGTTAGTGAGAGAAGGATTAGGATGGGAGCTTTTGTTGTGTATTGATCCACAAACAAACATCATCTCAGCAGTGTAAGCCTCATACTGATATTCAGGTTGTGCATTCACTTTTCACCGTCTGTTTGTTTTCTTGTGGTGTGTTTTTGTGTGTGTCTGTACGTGTGCTTGTTTGTGTGTGTGTGTGTGTAAGTGTGTGTATGTGTGTGTGTGTGTGTGTGTGTGTGTGTGTGTGTGAGAGAGAGAGAGAGAGAGAGAGAGTTGTTAGGCATCTGTGTATTTAAACCTTGCAAGTGCTTAATCTCATTTGTCTAACACACATAATAGAATTGGAATAGAATAGTTGTCCATATGACCTGTCAATTGTAGACAGACAGACACACACACATACACATAGAGGCCTGTAAATGCATCCTGTCTTTCCTGTCTGTTAATCTGTCTGCCCAGGCCTTTGAGTCGCTTCCTTCTTGTTTGGTTGCTTACGTTGGCGATGATAAGACCTCAAGGACAAACCACAAACACACAGCAGAAACCTGTAACTGAGGGGATAAAAGACTGGCCACAAGTTCTCATAACTACTACAGTATTACAAGATGTACCGATGTTTAAGGAAGCTGTAAAATCCTGAAGATTTGTGACTAAATGTGACTTTTTATGTTTGTGTTCGCAGAATGAACCGTCTGAACAGTTTGCCAAGAGGGTTCGGCTCATTGCCAGCTCTAGAAGTGTTGGATCTCACTTACAACAACCTGAACCAGAGCTCTCTGCCTGGGAACTTCTTTTACCTCAGTAAAGACACACACACACACACACACACACACACACACACACATCATAATCACAGGGGCAGTTTTATTAATTAGCCTTGACCTGACTAACAGAGGTGCTTGTTTTGCAGCCACTCTCCGTGCTCTCTATCTGAGTGATAATGACTTTGAGCTCATGCCTGCTGACATTGGGAAGCTGACCAAGCTGCAAATTGTAAGTTCACATCAGCGAAATATTTTTTGAGAGTTTTTTTAATGTCTTATTGTTTTGTGAATAGAGATTCTCCAATTTTATTTTGTGGTCAAAAACTTGTATTTATGGTTAATCTGATCAACCAAGTCAAAATGTTCTTTATTTTTTTAAGTTTAAATGTGCATGCTGGTTTCTGTGTTCAGGTTGTGTTTAATGGTTAAATATGACCCATAATTTTTAGAATCTAGTTTAGACTTTAAAAGAGGAAAGCTCAGCCAATAGAAGACAGCACCTTTTAGTTAAAATATTTTCTTCTTCCAAAATTATGTTTTGAGGCTTTTACGGATCAAATTTTCAAATTATTTTTATATAATTCTTTATGTAGTAAAATTGACCTCAACACAAGAAACCAACACATCTCAGTGTTTTGGGCAAAGATCTCTGATAATCAAGTGTTGCGCATTATAGTGCAGAAGCAGCAATACAGACAAGTATGCAAGTTCAGCCATTAGTGATGAGAACTGATCATTTGTACTGAAAGTGAAAACAATATCCATTAACAGCATGCATGGGCCAAGTTAATGCCCCAAAAGGGCATTAAATTTAATGGTAGTAGACCCGGCCATTACTGATGCTAATAGCACCTGTAAAGCTGTTTAAAGGCAGACATTGTGCTTGTGCATCACTGTTGAAGACGGATATTTAGAGATGAAATTAATCCTTTGGAAAAGTATGAGGATGTGGAGCTAAATGGCAAAATTGTTTTTAGGAGACAAGACATTGTAGCGGATGAGATAAGGGAGACAATCAATTAGAGTCTCTCATCAGCAAGGCTCACTGCCGTCAGTGTCACAAGTTTGCTTGGCTCTTCTCTTTAATGCGTCTGGGTCCTGCCAGGATGTGTGAAATGATGGGATTCATCAAACAGCTGCTTGTAGAGTTATTCATTGAGTTACTTGGGCATTGCTGCAGTGCTTGTCCCACAGAGCAGCCTTAATATTTCTTTTAAATTTTTAAAGCCTCCTGTGCACTCGGAAACACCACACACATTAACTCCATGTGGGATCTTCATTTCCCCTTTTTTCTTTTTCTATCTGTGATGATTGACTCACTGACGGCTGGACATCTGTTTGTTCATTCCATATTCTTGTCATAAAATGTCCATTTCTTTAACTGAAACATGTTTTTCTTGATGTTGTAACATACCACTCACCATGTGAATTGCTGTTTGTATTTGGATAGAGTTTTTTTTCCAGGAGGTTCTCCTGACATATATTATAATCTGCACCTACCTCACCTTGCCTGATCTGTAAATTTGGATATCTACTTTGGAACACTCATATTACAAAAATGTCATGTGCTGTGAAAAAATTGCTAAGCACAATGTGTGTGTTAATAATTTTGTCCTGTTCTCTTCATTCATCTTATTTGCTACTTCCATCCAGCTGAGTCTGAGGGACAATGATCTTATCTCGTTGCCCAAGGAGATTGGGGATTTGGCTCAACTCAAAGAACTTCACATCCAGGGGAACAGACTGACTGTTTTGCCACCTGAACTCGGTACGAACTATTCACACACAGGCCACTTTTTATGCTTAATTTTAGAGACACACAAGAAAACTCACAGACTCAGTTCTTGTTAAGTTGATGGTGCAGTACATCCATGAAATATAGAGGCTCTATAATCTTACCACTGCACCATCACAGAGACTTATGCTCAATTCCTGGACCCTTTTCTTTAATTTCTGCTTGGTTATAATTCTTGTTTTAACTACAAATCAAGAAGTGATGAGTGCAATAATTTCATGATTTGTGCCTCTTTGTCTGCAGGTAATTTGGACCTGACTGGTCCTAAACAGGTGTTCAAAGCCGAGAACAATCCTTGGGTCACTCCCATAGCAGACCAGTTCCAGCTTGGTGTCTCCCATGTTTTTGAATATGTTCGCTCAGAGACCTATAAGTAGTAAGTAGTAACACAGAACTGCATGCTTGCACACAAATTCATATGAACTAAAACAGAGGGTATGCACTGATGGAAAATATGACTTAAAAACATCCTTGATTAAAAACAAGTAGCAAATCATCTTGGTACACTCAGGCAGGACTGGGAGCAGAAAAAACATTCGTTTTCAGCTCTGAAACCTCTAAATCAAACCCAGAGTGCTAGCTCGTGTGCAGAAATGTGTTCTCTTAGAGAGGTAAGTGTTGCAGATTGCACACTAGCAGAAATTCTTCTGGGCAGAAGGAGATGCTGCAAATCCTCAGAGTGAATTCCTTAAACTGCTGCTCTGAGGCATGCTCTGGAACTGATCCCTGCTCTGTTTGACTGTGTGTGAGCAGGCAAAAAGACTATTTCTCAACCATATGCCTTTCCAATTCATATTTTCTTTCTTGTGCGAGTATTGTGTGCACGAGAGTCCTCTATCTGAATGCATATCAAACAGTGTTGTTCCATTTGTCTGTTTAGCTATAGAGTTGAATTTGTAGGAAATTATTTGCAATCTGAGAATGATTAATTCTGCAAATCCCAATATCATTTTTTCGTCAAAACTAACCCACCTCTAAAAGCAGCTTTCATAAAGACTCTAAACAAAAGTTGAAAGTAGTGTCCGTTGAATGGATAAATGATATCCCAGATGTCACTTTGTGTGGAGAGAAATGATAACATACAGGGCTCAACAAAGGAAGCAGTGTTTGTTGGTTTATCTATGATTCCAAATGAGAAATTTGGTTAGACAGCCTAGCTTTTTTAACTAGTCTAATAAAAGTGTGTATTTGGATTTTTAAGATGTTGATTTTTTTTCTAGCAAGGTAAAAACAGGAATGTTCATTACATCCTCAGTAGACTTGAACATAGCTTGTTTAAGCAAGGGACAAGTCATCAAGAGAAGCATTTTTAATCCATAATTATTTCCATAGGGACCCACAAGGATGTGATTCTGTCCTGCCAGCCGAGAGCATCTACCCCTGATTTTGTAATGAAAGGCTATACATTATATTTAGTGACAAGGAGATCAAATTGAACAGTCACCTGTGTCTGTCAGTCCAGATGATGGAGAGCCTGGCTACTCTGTGTCATGGACAGCAACTCTATCTTTGTGATCAGTCACTGTCATCATTAGTCAGCATTCATAAAAGCAACACATGCATAAATAATCTGTCAGTTTCATCAATGCACCTGCTGACAAACACCACTATTGACTTTTATTCTCATTTGCACAAACTATCCCCAATCTACCCAGTCTCAAGGCTGTGCCCATGAAACAGACCACATTTACCCACACATGCACACACACATCTTTTTGTCTGCCTCTTTAGATTTTAGATTATCTTCTCAGAAAGCCAAAATGGGGGACATTCTGCCCTGCCTTATTGCTTGAGACATAAACTTTTGGTATCTTAATTTGCTGAAACCACAGATTATTTCAGATGTTGTACAGGTCATCAGAAAATAATTGCATTAACATTATTTACTAACATCAACATTATCGCATTATTTGGCATTATTAGATGGAAGCACCGACAGCAAATCAACTTTAAGCACTTTGTCACACTCATTAAGGTTTTTACCTCTAGTCCTGATTCTTGTTTGTGTTGAATGTCACTCTGGACAAAAGCATTTGTTAAATTTATTTATAGAATTGCAGGATTGTTGACTCACTTTAGTGTCATGGCTGACACACAGAAGATACCCCCTCATGGTGGGAGAGACATGGTGAATGATGCTTGAGTGCATGTGATTAAGTGTGGGAGTAAAAGACTCACAGAAGAATTACACCCTAACATACTGACATCTAACAGCAGCCTGTCTTCAGACAGGTGTTAAATAATTTCCCAAAGAGATCCTCTTTGAGTCTTCACCACTTCATCCACGCCTCACTAAATGTCCTTCACCTCTAAACTCTGTCAACACCTTCATACAAACACACATATATACACACATACAAGAACACTTAGCATTCTGCACCACCAGTTCTCAGTATAATTTGGTTTCCTGAGTCTTGACCGTTTAATTTGGAAGAGCATAAGAATTATCCTCCATTCTTCTTGATACAATGCTGTCTCATTGGGAGGTGAGATACCGGGGTCAGCTACATAGTTCAGCGCTCACATACAGGCTAACAGATAGAAATGAGGCATTTTGAGAAAGATAGAACTTTTTGAAACAGAAAATTGATGATTAAATAAAATAATGCACTTGTATCCTTTCATATGAAATATTAACATGAAATATAATACAAATAGACCTACTGTCAAAAGGGGGAATTATGGATTTACACTTTTTGTAGTTTATTTATTTATTTTTTGGGGGTCTCCTGTCACAATTAGCACTTGCAACACATGCTACAGCTGTTTGAACAGCTGAGGAACCTCAGTTCACACTTTGTAAACTGTTTATTAGCAATTAAGGCTTTTTACTCTCTCTTACAAAGAACGAGTAAAAAAAACTCTTTAATTTTATGTCAGTAATATAGATCAGACTTTTGTTTTCAACAAGTTTACAGAAATAAGATTTGAAATGTTAAAGAACCTGTTTGTGGTGTCATCATCTTCACAGCAACAAGCAGCCATTTGTTGCGTCTTTCTTTCATTTAACATTATTTTCATCAACTTCTGTTTGGGCATGCTGAGTTGTGCTGAGTTCATTGCTCAGTCCTTTCCTCTCAGTCTAATTATATTCACGCATAAATGCTTAAAAAGGATTGCTGCACCAGGGGGCCTGCAGTGAGAAGATTTGACAATTGGAAAGCTGCAACCTTGTCTTATGTCTACCCCACTTCCCCCCACCCTCTTCTTTGCTTTTATAACAATGTGCTCTGCCTGAAAATAAGAGAATATCACTGCCTAGACTTAAAAGGAACTCACTTAACAACTTGCATGCATAAATCTGACCCTGGCGGTACTGAGTAATCCCAACAAGTCTTACATTTTCAAACAAAACTGGTTTGATTGGTTTATGGTTGACGCCTATGAAGAATATGTTTTATAGTTTTTTATAAACCACAAGCAATTAGTAAACTACATCCTGTACATACATTTAACAAGTCCAACAACGCCCTGTAGGTATCAGGCTTAACTGTCACACATTATGATACGATGGCACCTTAGATAACAACATTCTTCATCACCTTACCCCACCTATCACATACTTCACCGCCCCAGCATAAGGAAGTAACAACATGTCATTGTTTTATTTTATCTATCATGTTTGAAAAAAAACAGTGACAAAGCTTTAATGTGTGTCTGGATCCTCTGTCTTCTCTCTGGGATACGCCATCAGGCAACAGATACCTACTGCTTGGATTTTTCACTCCAGCTAAATATTGTTCTCCTAAAATACAAAAAATAAAATAATTCAAGGTCTTAGAAAATAATAGACTAACTTGTTCCCATCATGTGGCGTGAAGATGCAGATAAAGATTTGCCAATCATCACAGACATATCTGAAACATCAGCAAACAATATTGGGATGGTGGTGGATTGATTATCCTCCACAGTAAAATCCATGTTTGCTGTGCTCCTGGTTGGATGAAGATGTGGTGTACTCCTTGCTTGTGGCTTTCTGCTGAATCTGCTTAGACGTAGAAAAGTCTCACTCTATGTGTCAGTCGCTGTTGTTCAGTCTCTAAAGTGAAGTGCAGCAGGTGTTTGGGAATACGATGGATGTATTGTTTATCACTGGGAAATTAACTTAAAACTTTGAATCTTGCTGTCTCTTTTTCAAAATCACTATTGGGGGGTCAGCAAGAAACGTGAGTAACTTATGATGAAGGTTTAGATCTTTCATGTTGTCTTAAAGAACTTTTGTAGTTGCTTGTCATAATGAATCTTAATTAGCATACTTTTAGCTTCCTTTGCCTTACTTTCCCTTCTCTTCTCCCCATGTTCACTTCTCTTGCTTTCCAACTTTCACTGATGTTTCCTGGCCTGTAGAAGAAGCTCCTAAATTGCATAGCAGCTCTTGTGAGTTTGAGGTGGCTATGAGAGGAAGGCCCCCATCAGATCAATGGCCTTTGGCCTCCCTGTGCATTTATCACACACGCACTCACACATACAAATTTTTACGTTTGTAACACACACACATGCACACATGGTTAAAGGAACCAACTTTCATATCTCTTTGAACACACACACACACACACATACACACACACACACACACACACACACACACATAAGCAGAGAGAACTTTGCTGCGATTAATTAAGCCGTATGGAATAGGAGAGCTCTATAAAGACATCATCAGGAATCTGAATCCATTCGCCTCTCTTCTTCTGCCTTTAATTGGCCCTAACAGTTCATCACTGGAAACACACACATACACACACACACACCAAGAAGAAATGGGAAATCTTTATGTTGATCTGTAGCCAGAAGTGTTCGTACTCCGTATCGGTTGTACAACAGTATAATGAATCAGTTTTTTTTATCGGTGAAGATGCCTTTTGAAGGGCTGCATCCTGTTTGGTGTCCTGTGTTCTCTCCAACTCCAACCTTTTGAACAAACAAAGCACAAGGAACTAGAGGGCCCTAAATAGAATAGAATAGAATAGAAAAGAAAAGAGCTTTATTTGTAGAACATTTATACAACATTTCATTACAGGGAAGCTCAATGTGCTAAATAATTACAATTTTTCTCACAGTATGGACAAAGTGAAGATGTAGTAGTAGAGGAGCATCAATACATGCGCTTAGGACACAACGTGCATGTCATACAAGGTAAAACCAAGCAGCCGTCTCCATTCTTGAGAATGGAGGATGGCGTGGGAGTGCCAGAAAACTACACTGAGGTTGGTCTGAGAAGCATCGTAAACCACATACACACCCATCCTAGCAAAATAGAAATGTTTACAACAAAAAAATTGAAAAAGAAAAATGCTTTTGATCAGAATAGATAACTATGGATATGTCTTTTTTATACATTTTTTCATAACTTTTTTTGTTCCACATAATTATGGGCATGCCTGACTTGTTTGACAGGCCGAGCCCTAATTAACCAATCAGAGATGCATAATCCAAAGCACATAGTGCAAAGTAATTAGGCTGTGAACAAGTACTTAGTAGTTAAGCTCCGCACATTCTCAGCATCAAGTGTGGCTGCAGGCCTCAAGAGGTTAGGTTAACCCTTGTTACACATAAATCAAACTAATCAGAGTTTTACCTTTCACTCCTCTAAGGGTCAGGTGCCGCTACAGGAAGGCACATTGATATTTGCTGTTAAGAAACTGAACCGACGCTGGAGTGATTCAGCCGCTGGGAAGGGCTCCTCATATTCTCATCCTCAGTGTCTGATCAGGCTTTTCCTCATGTCTTGATGTTTAGAATAGACTCTATATTCAGAAAAGATGAACAACATGACATTTCAGGAACACATGCAGCGTATTCCAGTTGTGAAAAAAATGATTTTAAGCCATTTTAAAAATTGATTTTGGGGGGATTTTGCTTGTTTGAGTGATTACCATAACATTGATTAGGCTGCATCATACGTCCAGTTTTAAAATTGATTCATCTTTGTTCTTTATGACACACTGAGGGATAGTTCCCCTCCTGCACTCCTCCTTTCCTCTATCTCCTTCTTACCTTTAATCATCCGTCAGTGCTAGCACCAAATGATGATGCTGACATTAGTTGATAATGACAGCATCAAGTGTGCTACAGCCATGACTGAATGACTCCAAGGATAATCTTCCTTCCAAGAAAAAAGAAAAAGCACTTTAGATAAGTAAGCAAGTTAACTTTGCCTGGGTGTCTCTGGTTAGAGCATTATGGCATCCAAGCCGCCAGAAGAGTAAGGAGAAGTCTTTTCCTGCTTCTGAAACAATCACTGGTTTACTGGAAGTGTTTTGAAAATTGGTCATGGATACTCGATATTTAGAGGAAAAGGTTTTTAAGAATTTCAACGTTGTAATATCCAATATTTCAATGTTAAAGACTAATTCAGGCAGCAACAAAAAAAGGAAAAAAAAAACTTCGGCACCACCAGGGTCAGCTGGCAACATTAACTGGGATCAATTTATGGCAACTCAAATAATTGTACGCAAATTCCATTAAACAGATGTTAAAGTCTTTCAGTCTGGATTGATTAGTGTCAGTGATGTAAAATCTGGCTGACAATTCAAGCAGAAATCTTCGCCCCTTGAGACGTCTCGCTAACATGGTCAAAACTGTCAACTATCCCAAAGCCCTGCTGCTTCCAGACACCCTGCTCCCTGGAGTTGTTGGACACCATACCCCTGTCCTGTCTCTTCCTCTGGGAGGTGGTAACCCAGCTGGTTGTGCACAGCACTTCATAGCATTTCTGATCCTCACTTCATGTTCGCTTGGTATTCCTGCAGACTGTAAGTAATCAAAATGTGGTGGAAGTAGGTTTTTAAGGAGTGAAAATTTGCATCCACCTCCAAGAGAAATATTGGAATATTTCACACTGGAAGTGTTGTTCACGTGTTAAAAAGGAGAGAGGGAAGCCAGTTCTTCCTTGCACTGACTGTATTCATGTGTCTCCCTTCATCTCTGCAGCTCGTGTCTGTCTCTGCTGTAGGGGCTGGTGCTGTTTGACGGGCATCAGATATTAGAGAGTTTGGCAGCATTTAATTCCCAGTTGAAAGTGTTGACATGAGATGGGGGCAAAAAGGAAGAAAGAGCTGGTCATGTCAATTCAAGACAATTCAATCACAGGCTGACAGTGTGTCTGGAGTGTGTTTGTGGAGTGTGTGTGATTCTGTATGGTACACATTCTGGTTCATTCGATGCTTTAAAAACCTTACAACTCCAAATAACACCAGTAGTAAAGTAATGATACATTTAAAGAAATGCAACTTGTGAAACAATTATGAAAAATAAACAGAAGATATGTGCTTTTAAAGAAAAATGAACAATGTAAAGTAATTTTAAAAGAAAATCCTGGATGCAAAACAGATGATATTGCTATAATGTTTTGAAGCCCAGTTTTGAATTGCGTGTGTGGTGATGTAAATGCTGCACTGCTAAAGGTAACTTGTTGTTTCAGTGTAAAAATATGATATAAAATGCTTCCCTAAATCATTGTAACTGTCAAGTGACAATTCACAAAGACATTCTGGGCATATTTTAAAAGCTGTAGCTTTACTTAACAGCTGGGAGGGGCTAAGGTAATTGTCAAGTCAAGACATGCATTACTGATTTATTTGGACATAGAATTTAAATTTGAAACATGTTTTGGAGTTGAGACGATGCCAACTTATATCAGATAAAACAACAACTTTTGTAATTTTTTGTCATATTGACATAGAATAATAGGCTAGAGTAAGAAATGTGCAAAATGTGCATTTTACAGTGTGCTTTTACCCTCTTGTTTGACCCAAAGATGCTTTATCAATACTCCTCTGAGGAAATGAAGACCCTTGTATACTTAATGTTTTATGGCTGTTGAAGCTTTTCCCTGAATTGAAATAAATCTAGAATCATTTGATGAGACATTCTTTTATTCCTAGAAAATGGCAGATTTGACAAAGTGAACTTAAACACTCAAGCTTTTCTGTGTATTAGAAAATCTTGTGTTTGAATCCAGGCTAAGCATGGACATAGTGAGTGAAGAAAACACAAAAGTACAATTATCTTTGCAACAGGCTGCGGGGCAGAAGACAGAGACACCAAGATGAAGAAAAGTCTTTTCCACTCCACTGATCTCTCTCTCTCTCTCTTCTGTGTGAGCGAGAGACACCCATGGGAAAGAGGAAGTGACAGACAGGGGGGCATTGGGGTGGGGTATGGGGTGTATGGACTTGTCTACTTGTCCACTCCTGGGCAGTAATTGACACTGAACTGAATGTGGACTATTCTTCAGTTGACTAATAGTGACCAAGTTTGATAATCACACAGTTAACACACTTTGGAAATTGTGGTTTATATTTGCTCTGATTCCACTATTAAATTACTAAGGGTGTCAGTGATTGTGTGCTGATATGGTTCTGACCACACTTTGATATTGAAGTATCTGTTTTATTCATCTATTCCCATGTGGTGTGATCACCCCCTTTCCTTTCCCCCTTTCCTCAGTCTCTACGGCAGACACATGCAGGCCAACCCAGAACCTCCAAAGAAGAGCAACGACAAGAGTAAGAAGATCAGCCGCAAACCTCTGACCGCCAAGAACAAATGAGGAGGAAGATGGAGGATGAAGATGAATACTCTCTCTGCCAGTCAGACTCACAGCATGTGCCTTTATTTTATTTTATTTTTTTCTGAAAAATATATCACATCAGAGTGTATCTTTGATGTTTCTAAATGTTTCTGTTTAACATTATTTGGACTTTATTCCACTGTGCCTGAGTCCAGATAAACCTCTTTCTCTTTTTCTTTTTTTAAAGTATTTTTATCTTTGTTTTGAATTACTGCTGGTCTCTTACATTGTTTGGATGGACAGATGCGTTTTTGTTACACAGCCACTACAACTGTTATATATATATATTGATACTTCTATATGTCAAACTTCGAGGCCATGTGTACAAAAGTCTTCTATACTGTATCCACAATACTGTCAAGCATGATACCAAAGGCAAAAAAAGATTATGGGTGTGTCAGTCTTTCTCTGGAATGATGTTGAGGTAACTCGGAAAAAGTGAAGATTAAAAGTGTTCACTGTCCTTACCCTGTCTTGAAAAGTTTGGTCGCACCCTAAGGACAAAAAAAGCTCACTCTATTTGAATCCGGAGTTTTTAATGTTTATGAATGATTTGAGATAAATTCAGACCACTTTGTAAAGTGAAGGCAACAGTAACATACTATATGACTGTGCTTGACACTGTATGACTGCTTTTTTTCGCATACCCTCTAAATTATGCTGTACACTCCCCAGAGCTCATCATTGCTTGGAAATGCTTCTCTCTGTTGTTAAATTGAGACAAACTAGCAAAAAAAGATCCGGTTTTCTGTCTACTACAGAAAATTGCCTAAAAAAATCACACATCGTGTCTTTAAGGTCTGGGATGTTGACTAGGAGGGTGTGTTGGTAGCATCAGCAGTATTGTTCTTTACATATAAACCAGATTCGGTACTTTGAAACAAGCCAGCTAACACTTGCCACAAACTGTATCAATGCCATTTATCTCTGGGAGGTTGATAAACCTCATTTCATGTGTTCTTAAAGTTTTTTTTATTCAAGATTTAATGCTGCTTCTCTCTGTGTAGTTACTCTGAAAGCTGTACCAAAAGTCCATTACATTTCACAAAAGAATATATAAGTGTTAATGATTTTATCATACTTTTTTTTCCATGGCAACACTGTATTAAACATTTCAAATAAAGATCAACCTGCAATAATATACAAAATAAGCTTTGGCCGTGATTTAGTGAACTGGGTTTAAAAAGTTACCGTCTGCTTTCTATAGTTTGTATAGTTCAGTGATTTTATTTCAAACTGTTTGACCAGAAGACCAAAAACATATTTTTAAGTGCTTAAAATATTGAACTTTATCTCCTAACAAATACATAGTAGATCATAAACTTGGGGAATACAACATTGACAGTCACATGTCTACAACCTACAGCCAGCCCTGATTTATTTTGTCTGTCATGTGTAAAAAGAAAAAAAAAATCACTAATAGAGGTATGTAAATTGATAAAGAATTTTTTGACCACTGAGCCCTTTTAAACAGGGTAACAAACCTTCACCAACAATCTCCTCACATGTCAGTCCTGCCACAGACACTGCAGCTCTCTTCTTTTTTGGTGGATGTTGTTCTCGTTGGTTTTCGCTTCATCTCAATTCATCTCACACCTTTGCAAGGACACAATGAGTCCCAGGCTAACTAAAGCCCATTGATTTTTACAAGGTGATTTATAGATGGCGTGTGTGTTAGGGCAGGCTTGATTGTCTAAGGGGGGCTGCACTGTGCCACTTTAATGAGGGTGGTGACATAGGGCAGAGAAGCAATCACCTCGCCCACCACAGGATGAGCAGCTAACATACCACTGCTGCTTTACATAATCACCAACCCATTTATACAAGGTGCTTGAGTCTCAACTCGTCTGTTTAATAATCCTCTTTCACATTTCATTCCAATCTTTTGAATTTTTGTTTTGGTAAACTATTTCCTCTAAAAAACTCTTTTATTACTTTCTTCTGCACAGGCATCACAAATGCCACACGATAGAAGAGAAGCTTTAAATACCTTTATTTGTTTTCTATAATTTGAGTTAATTTCAATTTAATCCTGTATTGCAGTTTAAGTCATTTGTATCAATCATGCTTTTGACACCTAGTTAACTGCTAAATGAGAAACATTAGACTTTTAAGAGCATGGATTAGAGACTAAAACGCTCCCTTGCTTCTTATTTCTGTAACAGAAATGAACATCTATTGGAGGTTTTACTGTACAAGTAAACTGTGATGATGTTTTGCCCTACGCATCATTTGCTTATTTTGATTTTTCTTTTTTTTACCTTCTGTGCATGTCTTCTCTAAATATCTTATTTTTAGGTATTTCTAATTGTTAATAGCTGCATGATCTAACTTTTTTGCTATTTTTCAATGTTGAAAAATACCACTCATTACCATCTTCTTTCCAAATATTTGAGCATGTAATGGATAATTTTGAGGTATGTCACTCTGTATATACATTATGTTTCACATTTCCATTTTACGAACACTTTATGGGTTAAGTTATGTTTCATTTAATTTGATCTGGAAATGATTTCTCTTTTGCAATGCACTACTTTTTTGAACACCCTTTTCTTTTTTCATTAGCTTTTTGTGTTTCCCCTTTAGCAAAGGTTGACATTAATTTTACATCTGTGCTACTACTACCCAATTACTATTTCTGAGTTCTTATGTCAAACCTAAATAACACAAACTGCAGATTCTCCGAATTGGAATCTTATCATTCTTGAAACAGAATAATAAGAGAAATATTTGAGTTGCCACTCCTCAAAACTTCTGGGACTCAGAAATAGCTTTTAAAGCATGTTGTCTGCAAAATATTTTCTCTGCAGATCAGAGATGGGCTAATTGCTAATGTTTGTTACTTCACTCAACAAGGCCAGAAAAGAAGAAAATGTTTGTATAGGAGGAAGCAAATCATCATCACATTGTTTTGCTTTTACATTGCAGGTCACATTCACCCTGTCAAACTTACCATTCACTCCAATGCAATGTAAAGAGCAATTTCATGCCTTAATGGCACAACACTGGGGGCAGTTTGGATTAAGTGTTTTGCCCAAGGACTCTTCATCATGTGAACACAAGGACCTGGGTTTAAACCCCAAGTTTTCTAGTTGACTCTCAGCAACAGCCGCCACAAAGGATTTGAACATAGTCCTGTCATACCCCCTTCCTTTGAGATAAGATGAAAATAATAGATTTGATGCTTTTGTTGCCTTGACAATGCAGCTTTTCAACCATCCACTTTTCTTTGCAGAGTTCAGATGTTCTGACTTATGAGGTCAGACCATAGATGGATGTGAAGTGGCTTCATTTCCCTCGGTACTGGACTTCTGATGGTCCTCAGATCACTGTGTAATGAAGTTCAGGTCATATCAGTTGGGAGAAAGAATTCACTAGCACCTGTGGCAACCTCTACTTTGAGCAACAAATGTAGTGTAACCAGTAAAAAAAAAAATCAAAACCAAACCAAAAAGAAAATTCTGCAAATTATTCATGTTTAGCATATTTCCATCATCAAATGATCTTTATTCATATAGCACCAAGGGACAAGAAATGTTGTCTTTAGACACTTGTAAAGAACATTAACAGATGTCCAACCCAATCAAGTTATAACAGAAATCCAACATCAAGACAAGATGAGGAGTCTGATTTTATCTTAACCCATCATGACTTGAGCCTTTTACAATGGCAGGGCCAAACTTTCTTTAACAGACTGAAGTGCAGAGTGGAAGCAGACTGTGATGGTGGGACTAAAGCAGCTGAAGTCTGTCAGGTCCACAGCAGCAGTGTCATTAATGTGATATTCAGATCTAAAGTTAGTGGCAGACAGATAGAGGAGGTCACTGTGTCAGTTCACCCAAGCTCTACTAAAAAGGAAAGTTTTACAGATTTTCTCAGTCGCTTCAGTACATTTCTCAGATCAAAATTGAAATCCTCAAAACTGCTTGTTCAGTCTTCACATCATTGTGTCACTGATGAACATCAAAAAGCAATTTCTCATTTCTTTGAAAAAAATTGTAAGTGCTTTGGTACATACATGCAAATTAATATGCATAATTCTCAGCTGTTGCTGACATTATCAATTACTCATGTCATGTTCACTAAAATGTGTTAAAATTGGTCTCTGTTGAACTGTCTCACCCCTCACAACATTAAGGCATTTGTTAATCACATTAGTTTTGACGTGCAAAATGTTTGAACAAACTTTCAAAATGTTTCAGGCACTTTTCCAAATATTTCCAGTAGACTTTTTTTCTACATGATGTCCACATATGTGGATACCAGGTCTTAAGAGGTTAAATAACAACTGCCAAGGGTTTGTCTGTTTCTCAATAGTTGAAGTGACAACGTCACCAGTGTACGCTGACGTGTGAACTTAAGGCACTGAACTTATTTTTTATGCATTTGTATTCTAATCCGAGTATGATAGAATAAATAGA
Source organism: Thalassoma bifasciatum (assembly GCA_008086565.1). Taxonomy (NCBI): domain Eukaryota; kingdom Metazoa; phylum Chordata; class Actinopteri; order Labriformes; family Labridae; genus Thalassoma; species Thalassoma bifasciatum. The sequence continues at coordinate 112,163 of RPOG01000730.1, read as the reverse complement.
ATTGAAATAGAAAAGTATGACATATAATTATTGCATCATATTACCCTAATAATCAAAAAGCAAATCATAAGTCGATACAGCGCACAGAAAATTGCAGGAACAGATGCATCTCATGAACCATCAACAAGCACAACACAAAGTCTAACAATGGAAGAACAAGGAATTGGATGGGTTCAACAGCCAGAGAGAAGAAGAAGAGTAAGGCTAGATTATGGGGGAGTTAGGAGGCAAAAGAGGAGGAGACAGAAGAGGCAGAACATATGTGCATGTTGCTAATGAGGCAAGAGCCACTTGTAGACCATGTTCTCCACCATGGGCTTACAATGACTGAGGCTGGTTGAAGGGCAGAACTGTACTGTATATTTGAGATGATATCCCTCCTAATGATTCAAGCTTCCTCCTGTACTTCTGCTGAGAACCTATGGTCAACCATGTAAGCACAAAGTACTGAGTCTAGAAAGGTTGTAAGAGCCATTGGATTCGAACTTGAGAGTTTTGTTATTGGCCTAAGTTGTCACAGTACTCTTGATGAACCCTTTGTTATGGGGTGGTTATATGATATTTTCCTAATTTAAAATATCTGTCATGATTGATGTTGTATTTACCATAGCCAGAAAACCTTTGCATGCAGTCCGACTCACTGGAGCAGTATAGATTTCTTAACTGTAGCAAATTTCATGGTAAGTATTAGATTGTGGAGGACACCTCCAATAAACCGCGACATTTAAGTCAAATATCAATTTCTGTTGTGGATGGAGAAATAATTTGACTGGAGTCAGTACAAACTAGGCTTATTTTCCCCTAATACAGTGGGTTCACTCTTTTTGTTCAAATCAGAGAAGCAAAACCCACCTGATTCATGACTGTAGGTATAGTCTGTCAACATCTAACTATTTATGTCCTTAAAAAAAACAGAAAAACAACACCTGCAGCAAGACAGCATCAAAGAAATCACTGGACATTGAATAACATGAACCTTTGCTTTCCATCACAAAGAAACATGTCAGTTGATAAATACAGAAAGTTATTTTCGTCTTTAAACTCTGTAGTTTTACTTTCACCTAGCAGATCATGACACGTCTCCTCACAGGCTCAGCAGCTGTTATCATGAGAATCCGGATGAGGTAGGCTTTTCTGTCTATGTGTGAGATGTCTTTCCTCAGGGAAGTCTCTTAAATTTATGCTGCTGAGTGAACTCTAAATTACAAGCCTGCCCACCACACTTAAAACCTTTGTCATTTAATGAAAAGACATTATAAAATGTGTGCATCTTGTAAAAATGCTTATATGAAATAAAAGAGAAATAGTTTTTGATATAGGTTTGTGAGACTTGTTCCACAAACATGTCATGATATTATGAATCAAGTACATATAAGTAGCCTGTATCATTTTTAACTGTATCATATTTGCTCTACAACTCAATATATTTCTTTCCATCTTGAGTCTTTGCATTTACCTCATTTTACTTTATTTTGCTTGTAAAGCACTCAGAAAAAGACTTGCTTCACAGAGCACCTACTAAATAAAGTGCATGATCCTTGTTATCACTACTTTGGCCAGTCCCTCGCCTCTTTTGTTCCCCCCTGTACACCCTTCATAGCAATTCATCATTCACTATGCTGATATTGAGTGAGGTGCCAATTCAAAGATGCTCAGTTACCTTCACAGCTCATTTTCAGGGACTCTCAATAAGTGGATATTTGGAAGCCTAATGAAGCCAGAGAAGACGGGGCTGGTTTGATTTTAGCGGTATCAATACACTGTGACTTCCCCACGTTCTTGGGACTCTGAAGATAAATGACTTTTGCATATGGATGTTGATCTGTGGATACTTGGTCAGAACATGTGCTTACAACTATCTTTTTCACTCTATACTTTGTTTCCAGTAAGTGATAACTTATAGTTTCCAGATGGTGTAGACCTTAGAGAAAAGCGCTACTTAAATGCTGAGTGAGAAAGAGTGGGAAAAAATAAATAAATGGTCTGGGACAGTGAGGCTGTTCTGTAACTGGTCCCAGTACAACTACTTTTGTTTACCACTGAACACAACAGTAATTTGAATCGAAGTAATTTGAGCTGCAAGTAGAGCTGAATGATTTGCAAAAATAATCTGAGTGCAATTTTCCCCCTCTATATTGCAATTGTAATTTGTTGAGTGAGCTGGGGGAACCTAAAAATTATCTCTGGAAATGAAAACTGGCATTAATTATAGCATGACATAAAAAAAACTGTAACATTATTTTTGCTACTTGTGACTGCTTTTTGCTCATGTTGGTCACTTCCACTCATTTTTTCTTTTCATCATTGGTCGCTTTTGGAACATTTTCTGCTACTTTCTGACCATTTTCCAAGTTTCTTCCCAATTTTGTCGCCAATTTTTCTTGCTTTCTGACCATTTTTGCAAACCTTTAACTCAGTTTTAACACTACTTCTTGCAATCTTTGCCACTTTTCACCACTTACATTGTTTCTCTTGCAAAGGTATTTTCAACAACATGGCTTTGTGGTTGAGCAGGGTTAGGTAACACTGGTGCAGAGCATAAAGCACATACTGCAAAGAAAGGTTAAGGAAAAATTGCACTGGCTGCAGCTTTAAAACTTCAGCAGGACATTTTGCAATGAATTGCCCAGCCCTGACTGCAAGTCTTGAATAATATTTTGTGTGGGTCATTTAATGGATGTTTTATGTCATGTAAATTATTCCCACTTTTTACCAAAGTTTTTATTATACATTATGTCCGGGTTTTTTTTCCGAGTCGTAATTTGCTGCTGTGCCACGTTTGTTGTATAAAGGGATATTTCTGATCACAAAAAGAATTTGAAAAACAGTCCGAACTTGAAAAAAAATGTCAGTCATGCTGGGACTGTCTCCTTGAACAACCTTAAAGTGTGGTAAGAAGCTGAGGGTCATATTTTCTTCTTTCAAACCAAGAGATATTATTCCCTAAACAGGTTGGCCCTCGAGTGTTTCGATAAAATGAAACTATCTCAACCCACACCGATTGGAGGACAAAGCCCCCCCCCCCTCGCTCTCTCTCTCTCTCTCTCCCTCTCTCTCTCTCTCTCTCTCTCTCTCTCTCTCTCTCTCTCTCTCTCTGGTGCGCTCTGGTCTCTATTTGAGCGCTCCATATCACGCAGTCTAACTGATCTTGATCCTCCCTAAGAGTCCAGCTTCCGAACAAATTCTTCTGTTCGGAACCTGTGGGTCTGTTCCTCGTGTCTGGGCGTGGAAGCGTCTCAGACATGCTGAATCAACCGCTTCTGAGCATTACCAAGCAGTGAAGGTCTGAACTTTCAGAGTGAATTAGAGAAGTAGCGCATCAGCAGAAAAGTGAGGAAAGGAGAGGACCGGGGGCGCCAAGGGGAGGGGGGACTTTTCTTTTTAAAAGTTCGGAGATAAACCAACAAAGTGTAGCTCAGCTACATTTTTTCTTTAAAAGGTTGCCTCTTTAACCAGCAAAATTTCACCCAAAAGCAGACAACCGGATCGTCCTGCGCTGACGCGGCTGGTCGGCAGGAAGCGGCTGGTGGCAGCAGGGGTCCTGGGGGTCGTTATGGTCCTGGTTTTGGTCATCCTCATCCCGGTTTTGGTCAACTCAGCGGGGACAGCGGCGCACTACGAGATGCTTGGTACCTGTAGGATGGTGTGCGACCCTTACGGCACCAAATCTCCGACCAGCACCGCCACGGCGGATACGGTCCGAGACAACGGTCTTGTGCAGTCTTTACCAACTTTTATTCAAGGTCCAAAAGGGGAACCAGGTCGTCCAGGCAAGACAGGACCCAGAGGACCCCCTGGCGAGCCGGGACCACCTGGTCCAGCGGGGCCACCAGGAGAGAAAGGGGAACCGGGCAGGTCTGGTTTGCCGGGACCTCCGGGACCAAACGCAGCTGCTGGTGCCATCAGCGCGGCCACCTACAGCACCGTGCCCAAGATCGCCTTTTACGCAGGGCTTAAAAAGCAACACGAGGGCTATGAGGTGCTCAAGTTTGACGACGTTGTCACCAACCTCGGAAACCACTACGATCCAACAACTGGAAAGTTCACGTGCTCAATTCCCGGGATTTATTTCTTCACTTATCACGTTCTCATGCGCGGAGGAGACGGCACGAGCATGTGGGCTGATCTGTGCAAAAACAACCAGGTAACTCTGACAGTGCATGTTGAAGCAAACTCAACGTTTGTAAAGTGGCCCTTACTTTCAAACACATAACAGTAGAATATTATCATATTTAAAGTTATTTATAATTAACGTGAGCTCGACCCCTTCACTTCAACTTTTTGTTCTCTGAAATGGAAGACTTTAGTTCAGTAAAGGGCAGCTCTTTTTTCATTCTTTTCTTTTAATCATTTCACTCATAAAACAGCCTCCATGAAACTTCATCCGTGCAGATAATTCAGAAGTCTTAAGTTTGGGCTCTTGAACATGGATGGACATGAGTACATGCGGGGACCTTGTCCCAAAGGGGTCAGCCAGAGACTGCAAAGCTTAGTCATGGTCAGTCACTTTAGGTCTGGGCTGACAAGGTCAGAGGTCAGCGTTTATTCCTCGATTTGTTGGGGAAACATAACGGAGCTTCAGTGATCTGAGAGACAATTTTAGACAAATACCACACTCCTCTCACTGGTCTGAAAATCTTCAGGGTGTAATCTAAAGGATACCCATGGCAGAGAAGCCCATTTGGACCTCTGTGACATGCAGTGTAATCATAATTAAATCTCTTTTTCCTTTTCTCAAATTTTTGATTTTAAAGTGACACGTTCTGCAAACCTGTATATTTGTTTACTTAAAAGTCAAATAAATATTTTCATGTCACACCTGCTTTGGCAATGTAAACTATGCTTGTCATGTCAATAACGCTTTTTTGAATTGAAATTAATTGAATTAAACATTTGTTTCCAGAGAGATGAAAATATTCACAACATCCAATGTGATATCTTTTCTTTCCTTAGTTTATTCTAACAAAAACCCCCAATAATAATACGTATATTAATAATGATGATCAAATTTTAATATTTCAACATTTCCAGACAAATTCATCTTCTGTCATCCATTTTGATTTAGGACCAAACAAAGTTTCTCAACATAGAAATCTATGTAGTTTAGACGATTAAAATAACACAGCTGTGGTTAACTCCTTAGATAAAGATTGAGAGAAATGTGTGGATTGCTTTTTAATAGTGTTTTGTAAATGTATCACAAGGCACTACTAGCAAGTGTAAATTTAAAATGGATAGGCAAATGAAAAAAAAATAATAGCAGTTATCATAACAATAACAGATGTTATGAGGAAATTAGAACAATGAGAGGAAGGTTATGGAGATAACAGAGGATAATAAGTAGAATAAAACCTCAGCTACAGCTCGTAGAGGCCCTTTGTTGCTCTGTCTCCTCTGTTGCGTGTTTGTTCCATCACAGTGTCCTGCTTTCTATGTGTCTCTGTAGTGATCAGGCTGTCAGCAGCAGATCTAATCCATGGGGCAAACCAGTGTTGCAGCGTCGGTCCACCAAGCACATCCCTGCTTGTCAGCCTGCAACTGTAATGCATCTGCAGACTGCACAGGGCACAGCAAAAATCTCTGGGATTAGAGCAGCAGAGCTTCACACCATGACAAATCAGGAACTGAAAGACATGTTTCAATTAGGAGTACTGTTACTGAGACTTTCAAACATTTTCAGAGGGGAGAGCCACCTCCTGTGTAAATAATCAAACATGCTGCACATCACATTTGTTCTTAATCCCTTTTCAAATCATTTGTACAATGCGACTTTACTACATTGCAAAATGACTTTTTTCCCACCTTAGAAAATATTAACTAATTTAGAACAGTGAACTATTTTGCTTGTTTATCATTTAAGTGAAGCACTGAGGATCCGCTTTTCAACTGTTCAAATATTTGCCTTTTTTCAGCGGCCTGTGTTCACACTGGTGTAAGTGTGCACGTATAGTAAACATTACATACATTCTTCTGTTAATTCAGTGATGTTAGTGTGTTAAATGCTATTTCAAATTCCCAACACAGTCAAAAAGAAAGAGAAAGCTGAGCTGATTTTTGAATATCCATGTCCCCCTTCTTTTACTTGCAGGGTCACAAACATAGCCTTTACCGCTATGTATAGCTTCAGGTTCAAATCAAAGCAAGGGTGAGATTATTGAATTAAGATACAACTTGCAGCCGTTTTCTAACACTGCATGCCCAGAATTATTGATACTCAAGCAGAATGAAAAAAAAACATAGCTATGATCTGATCACATATTTGTTCAAAAGAGACACATTTGTTCCTTGTTTGGCAATAATAGGGAGAAATGTGGCCAAAGTGTGCACGTTCTTTCACTTTCAGACTCCAAAGTTCAACATAAAATATACATATGTATGTATGTATGTATGAATTTTGTGCTATTCTGCTGGTGGAAGTGAATTGACTAAAAGGTTGCAATGTGTCTTTTTTCAGCTGAGGGTTTTATAATTAAAAAAGAAAACGTTTGCTGCATTTCAGTCAATTTATTTTTTTATTTTAAATCAAGAATACCAAATGACAAATGAAGAGAGGGATGATGATCATGATGATCATGCCATGGTGCTGATAGAAAGGTTCAGAAGTGTTCGAATTGAAATAACAAATCATTCTCAAAGGCCCCACATTTCTAGTATGTAACACTGTAGTTGAAGTTTTTATGTTCTGCCAGAATTCAAGTGACTACTTTATCAACTGCAGGGCCTTGCTTTGAATTTGGCTGGTTATTAATGTTATTGTTTACAAAATTATTTCCCCCATAACACAAACAATCGTGTAGAAGATTTCTGCAGGACAAGGTAGTGAACAGGACAGACAAGCTGCAGCATCAGAGGTCTAGAGTCAGATATACGCACCGGTTTTCTCCATTTGAACATGTATTACATTTTATTACAAAAGTAAAGACCGAAAAAAGATTACTGAAGCCAACACTAGGAAAAAAAACCTGTATGGTACCTTGTCACGTTATAAGGAAGGATCAACGCGCAAAGCAGAATGTTTGGTGGTAAGACTAGCAACTACTTTGTGAAACTGAAAGAAGATTTTGATAAAGAATAAAGGAAATGTGTTAAGATGTGGAGTGGAGGGGTCAAAGCAGTACAGAGATGATGTACTGAGGGGTGTGCTGAGGAGAAGGCAGGAAGTGACTAAGGATTATGTTCTGTGGTATTGCTCTTTCCTGTATGATTTCAAGCATTAAAAAATCAGATCTGAATTAATGAGTTGAGATTTTTGCAGAAGAAAAGGCCTTAGAGATGATAGTTCAACCAGGCACCTGTTCTATTGGAGAAGAGTGCCCAGCTCTGCCATATTCTGTGAACTTGTATGACCTCATATAAGAATTTAGGTGGAAAATGTAGATAGGAAAAATGTTGATCTGTTCACTGAATTTAAATTTGCTGGTTTCCTAGTTGAGACATTTGATTTCTGAAGGCAGGAGTCAAACAACATTTCTCTCTAGTAGTAATGAAATTACAGAGGGCACAATTTGAGAGATGAAGCCATTTACATAAAGAGGGTATGTCATTCCAAAGCATCAGTGGGTCCGAAGTTGGTGCTGAAGCAGCTCTTTCATTCAAACTCCCTGTAAAACACACAAAGTCAGAGGGAATCAAAGGGTGTCAACATACATATGGTGTCTGCTCTATAAAGCCTACAAACATTGCTGTGTCTGCTGGTATGTCACTTTGTTTAATCCCATAAAACTAGCTGAATTTACGGGACAGGAAACTATAGAAAGGGATAAAAGACCTGTTCAGTTGTCTCTACATCTTTGTATTTAATTAAGTAAAGATTCGTGTAAACAGAATAATTGTGTGTCACAACAGTATTCATTGACCTTCACAACCCTCCATGAGCGTCAGGATTAACCTAAATGTTCCAAAGATTATGCTGTAAAATTGAAACTTCAGGACCATCAGGACAGACAAAGCTCCAGACTTAGCAAAGAGAACAAGCCCAAACAAAGCTCCGGTAAAAGATAAAGAAAACAACAACAATATTGATGAGAATCTAAGAACCAGCATTGATACAACACTTCCAGAGTCACCAACAATCTTGAGTCAAATTTTTAACCAAGTGTTTTCATCAGATAATACTGAGCAGCCTATGCTTCTTTTATAGCCCAGAGATGTTAAAGCTCTCACACCAGACGTGATAAGAGACATCAGGAACTATTGTCACTCAGTTACACTCACCTGTTAGATTTATGCAGAGCAAAAGAGAAGAATGGATCGCTCAGGGTTTAATGTTTACATGAAGTAATCCCATCCACTTTTCATCTACTCTCATGCTCCTAAGTAGAATTTGTGTTTTATTTTGTTTGCCCAAATTCACTTGTATTTATTAATAGTTTTTGTGATTCTTTGGGATTTTTGTGGTTCTGTTGTGAGAAAGAACTATTGGATCACAAATGTAAAACATTAGGCTCGTGGGCCAAATTCAGCCGCCAGAGAGTCCAATCCAGGCTACAGGGTGACTTTGCAGAGAAGAATTACAGAGAATAGCAGTTTCAGTGCAAAAAAAGTTTGGTTTAATGGAGCCTGAATGTTCACTCACAGCCATAACTTTTAATGTATTTATTCATTCACAAGGCAGCAGGATAACTTCACATTCTCCTTTAATAAATTTAGTTCCCATGTAAGTTTATATGGTGGGGTGTGTCTTTTCAGGTGGACAGGATTACTGCATAGATGTGGAAATTAATGTGAATTTAAAATAATTTGGAAGACTTGACAAGCTTTTTTGGTCATAAAGGAAAATACTACACTGCCTGGCCCAAAAAAGGGAGCCACCTGGATTTAACTGAGCAAAAGAAATGTGGTCGGAAGAAAATCTTGCATGATGGTAACCACAATGTTTTGCCAAATCAAATAGAAGAAAAGCAACAGTAGAACCTAGGAGTATGTTTAATAGTGAGAGAAAGAGCATTTATCCTGTTCCAGAGTGATGTACACATCAGGGGAAGAAGAGAGGCAGGTGAAATGATGCACCCATCATGCCAAGTGCCTACTGTACAAGCCTGTGGGGGCAGTGCTATGTTCTTGAGTTGCTTCAGTTGGTTAGGTGTAGGTTCAGCAACATTATGTGTCCAAAGAATGAGGTCAGCAGACTAAAGCTAAAGGCTTGAGGTCCAGATTTTTTTGTTACTTTGTGGATATACTGAAATCAATAAGTCATGATACACTTATTTATGATAAAATGGGGCAGAATATTGTTGAAACGGCACAATTTCCTCATTTGTAAAGGGAAAGTTCATTTGATATGAACACTCTAAGAACCCACCTTTCTTTCTGTCAATCTTGGCCACTCTTTCAAAATCTGATCAAAGTTTCAAGATAAGACATAGGGGAGCACCTCCGGCAGTCTACAGGCATGAGAGCTTATGGGTGTTTGGTCGCTTGTATGGTGAAACACTTGTAGTAACCTTTAATACCTAGGGCATGGAATTAAACCGTTACAACAAGGAAAAACTAGTCAAGTATAGCATCTACCAGACCTATTTTATCAATCTATGGTTGACAGTAACACTGAAAAATGCTCACAGACTTGCAGATCTGGAACGTCAGGGCTTTTTTTGGGCACAGAGTGACAAATCAATTGCACCTTTCTGCATCACTCCAAAGTGGCTTGGCTTAACCAATCCAAGCATTTCTTTCATTGAGGATGATCTCCAGGTTACAATGTGTAGGTCAAAAACTACGATGACTGTAGTGTTGACTGACCTGACCATTACTTGGTTTTATATATGTGAGTATGGAAAGTACATGTCAAACAGAGTGTGTAGACAAATAATCTTCATGTAGCCTGTTTTTACTTTGTGATGTGAATGAAGACTTCTGACTTCCTCTGATTGACTTTATGTATGAAGGCTCCTTTTTTTATCAAGCCTTCACTGTGAGTTAAAGAGACAGGAATGCATTAGAGCATCAAGAGTCTGTAACCTATTTCTACCTCATCAGATGATGTATTTGTTAGATCTGGTTGAGGCCTTGAACCCCTTGGGCTCAGAAGAACGCAAAGTGCAAATTAAACTTTTGATTGATATAAATTAATTGAGTTTCAACACTTGAATTGGAAATTGGCTGGGTTGGGTCAGAAACTTAACAGTTCTGCAGATATTAGGTCATGACTGTTTTTAAATGTTTGGCCAAGTCGTTCGCAGACAACAATGTGTTGCAGCTCTTTTGCCCTAAATTATCTTTAACTAAGTCAATAACCTTTTGACGTACATCAGCAGTAGGCAATAGTGTAAGGTCTGACTCCATGGTCCAACTGTAGGTGAACTAGAAACATAGTCTGAAATTCTTTTCAGATAAACTCAGCACAAAAAGTAAGGCAATTTGTGTTTGGTAGTTTATTTCTTTGTTGCAACAATTCTCATTGGCGATAAATCTAAAAAGAAAAATACTAAAATGATCAAAGTGTAACAGGCTGGTCATGAGACTAACTAAGCTCCTGAATGGTCCTTGGAGGGTAAACCTTCCATATTTTGTTTCTCCTCTTATGGCACCTACAGGACAAAAGTCATTACTTTGTTTAACCTGAACCCTTTGCTCAGTCTGTACGTGTAAATACTGTGCACATGTCATTTCTTATGGTAAAAGTGAAAACCTCACACTGTGACTTGTATGAGTGTACATTTGGCTTGGAGGTCTCATGTGTGGACAGAGTGCAATGCTCATTCATAGTGAAAGTTTAATTCAATAAATGATTCTGATTTTTTTTTTTGCTTGTGTTTTTGTTTGTGTGATCCTGCAGGTTCGTGCGAGTGCCATAGCCCAGGATGCTGACCAGAACTATGACTATGCCAGTAACAGCGCTGTGCTGCATCTGGAGCCAGGAGACGAGGTCTACATCAAACTAGACGGTGGCAAAGCTCATGGAGGGAACAACAATAAATACAGCACCTTCTCTGGATTCATCATATATGCTGACTAGACAACAACACAGAAGTGTACAGGTGTCATTGCCAAGTCCTTCAACTAATTATTAAGATGCTCAAACTTAGTCTTCTAAACAATTGTGGAGAATAAATCAGCCTTTATAACCTGTAAAAAATGAAACAAATTTCCGCCTCCACCATCATTACAACAACAATGATGACGTCAGAGGGCCTGTGTGTCGGACTTTGGATGATGAAATAGTTAAAAAACCATGCCCTCACTTACTTACTTATACTATCACATCACTGAACTTGAAGCTGATGTGTTTTTGTCTAACAAACCCGGAATGAGAACAGGAGGAGGCTTTGCATGCTTTGGGGATTGTGGGAAAGGTCAATGAATCACTCACACAGAAGTAACATGAATTTTCACACAAGAAATGAAGCCGTGTGGCAACAAATCTGGTTCTTAATCAACAAGCAGACGACAGGGCAAAAGTGGAAATAGGAAAACAAAACAAAAACAGTAGCTTCAGGTAGCTGAACAAAACTGTCACTCAATATGTTACTAATGAATTACACTCGAACATTTGATTGGATTTAACATTTCTGTGAAATTCACACAATAATAAACAACGTTTATGGTAAATATTGATAAGATGGTGACTAGTCAGTGTTTGTGAGTAGTTTTTATTTCTTCATATTCTCTTTTTCACATCATGAAATGCAGGAAAGAAGAAAACCCTTAAAGTGAGCAGGGATGGGTTGGTAGCACATTTTGCTTTAAGATGTGTTTACCTCATTAATTTAGTACAATCAATCAGAGAAATACTTAAGACACTTCACTGTTAACATTATAACATCTTTTGAATTTGGTACAGACCATTCACATCACAAATTTAAGTTTCAATAATCTTTAAAAAAAGAGCTTAATCTAATACATCTGATTCTGTATCATCTATTATTTAAAGGTTTTTACATTGATTTTTTGTGCAGTTACATAGATATTTAAAACCTTCAAAAGTCTATGTAGGATGTAATTAAAATGTTTTTAAAGTAAAATGTAAACTACAAATATTTAAAAAATATTAAGTACACCATGTCCAGCTTTAAAAGAGGGATAGCGTTTAGTTGTTTAAATGAAATAAAGTTTATGACTCTTGGTCCTTCCTAGGTGCTTGGCAGCCTTTGGAGGAACAGTGAGAATAAAGGATATAGAGATAAACATCTGTTTTATAAGTGATGATTTGAAATTTCCTTAAAAACTTTTATACTTGATTTAGGTCTTTTACTTTTGTTCAGGAAATGGTCACCAAGAAATGCTGCTAAACAATCCTACAAATGGATCAGAAATCCACTCATTCATTCAGTTCACTCCTATCCAGGAGCGTGATGATACATTACTCCTCCTAACAGCACAGTGACAGAATTTGAAGTGACATCACCTGTGTTTGTTTATACTTCACTGAGTGAAGGCATCAGTGTGTGATTGTGAACAGCATCCAAGAGCTGTGCCAAAGAATTTAGAAACATGTTATGAAGGAGTAAATAGAAATGCAATGACTATAAAGACTAGGGTAAAATACTGGTTGACTCTATCCCCATATTGTAAATTTAGCTTAAAGCACAATCAATAAGAACCCTGTTGGTAACATACACCTACTGAGTATAAGTTTGATTACTCAGGAAGAATGGACACAGCCTCAAGCATTTCAAGGTGCACAGACTGCCATCTACAGTACAATACAACAGAACAAAAAGTGAAGCAATTTATGTTTGGTATATACATGTTTTTTTCATTGTTGTAACTATACTTCAGTGATCAATCATATACTGTTGGGAAGCCAATTTATTTCCCCTTTTAATGATACCACATTTGTAAGGAATGTGCATTTGTGGGTTGAGTATGTGAGTCGAGCCAAGAAAAAACTGCCAAATCTTCTGTTGCCAATGCCAAACAGCATAATGTGCTGTTGCTATTTTTGTTTTTCCCTGTCACAGCCTGCAGTTTTTGTATCTCCCTGTATTCTGCTGTTACCGTGGGGTAACCTTGTATTTGTTTCCATGAACGAATGGACATTAAATTAAAAAGACATTTTGGCATTGATAAGATAATATGTAATCGACTGAATCTTATGACTGGATCTGCATTACAAGTTTTCTGTTCATCATAACAACTGTCTGATATTGAGAAATAACAGACTGCTGCTACAAAATTCCCTTACTCCTGCACATCCTTTCCTGATGTAACCCAGGTGTTTATCTGGGTGTGATAACGGATAAGATGGGCGTACATTTTTGAACTCTAGACTATCTTTCAGTAAAACATCATGTGTTAATTGTGACACTTCTGCATGGCATTTATTAGGACAGTCATTATGAATATAAAGATGGTGTTTTGAGCCACAAGGCCCTAGATTGGCTTAGATGGCTTCTTTTCTCGACTACAGTGGTTGGAAATGTGCCCCATGTTTACTTTTTCATTCTGTTTAATGTATGGTTCTTTTCATACCAAGTTGTAAATCAATGTGACGTATTGCAATGTGAATTGAAAGCACTATGCAGAAATAGGGAATAACATATTATCCATGTACAGTGTCATGTATCTTGGAGATAGAACAGATTACTGCTACTGGAGTTGTGTAAATACTGTAATGATAGAAACTGTTCTTATTTTTTTCTGCCTATTTCATGTACAGAGTGCATAAAAGCACAAGTTGCACATGTTTAAACTATGTATTAATCAACTACTGACCCAATAATCTTTGTCTTAAATTACTTCTACACCAGTGTTTGGTGTAGAAGACATATGTATGGTAGATGCAATGTCAGGAGTGTGCAATACTATAAAGACCTTGCCCTCTTCTGTTGTCACCAGTGTACTTTTATCTGGCCAGTGTTTCCATTAAATGGATGGAAGTCACAGTGCGTCCGTATGTGTGGGGTTGATTTGTGACTCATTCAAACTTCATCAAGAAAACTTGTTTATCTCTGAGAGTTAGACAACAATTACAAATGATATCTAGCAAGCAAAGAAAAACTAATGGTACAGCGTCTGAAAGTAGTTCAATGATACCGTAGAAGGTAAAACAGTGACTGTCAAACAAGGAGCAACATCACACTTGATTTGAAATGACAGATGTTGCTGCTGACACGTAACAATCAACATTTCTTTTTTTGTGAAGTACAGTATTAGAAAAGAGTTTGAAATGTTTATCATGTCAAAAAGTAACAATGATAACATATTTTCTATAAGTTTGTCCTTTTTCCTTTGACTAATTTTTACTGATTTTGCCATTTTTTGTATTTGTGGCAGAAAAGCCACTATATACACTATTCTTGGTTTGAGCCTTTTGATTAAATCTTTATGTGAACAGAGACAAAGTTTCTATGAGTGGATGTATAAGTGATCTGCAGTCGATAAGACAAAAAGCCAAAAGGAGTCTGTGAACCAATTCTACTGAGCCACAACCTGCAATGAAACAAAATGAAACAAAATCAGAAGTAAAGATCAGCAACATGCAGGTGATGTAAAAAACATATTCCATTTCGCCACATAAATAAAGATCTTTACAATCCAGTTAAACAAATGGTTTTGGTCTCTATAGCTCAAAGTATTATTCATAGAAACTCTGTGTGTGTGTGTGTGTGTGTGTGTGTGTGTGTGTGTGTGTGTGTGTGTGTGTGCGTGTGTGTGTGTGCTTGTTTTGATTGTATAGAGTACTTAATACTGATAATACTTAATTAAAACAATTTCAATATCAAAATAAATATTTGTTATAGAGTGAAAGTGCAAAGACTGGAGTAGATTGACCTACTCAACCTATATTAACCTATTACTGGGTTTCGATCTTTTTATGAAAAGTTTATCAAGAACTTCAGTCTGATGACCTCTCTCCTTCATGCCTTAGCCTTTTCTCCCAGACCCTTTAATTGGACCCCTCAAGCATCCACAGGGCTGAAAGTGAGTTTCTCCTCTGCTTCTATCCTCACCCGACCAGACTTGGCCAGTTGGCTTTTTGTGATGGAGAAAGAGGCTTGCAATGTTGAAGTGGAGCAGTTTTGTCACAGAGGCTACCTTTTGATGGCAGGCCTCACCCCAGCACCTTCCTGTCCTGTAAGCTCAAGGCAGCAGATAAAAATTAAAATATTGGCAATCTGGAGCCGTTGGCTGTTATCAACATAGCCTACCAGCATCAGCGTGGCCAATGCCCCAAGTCAATTTTTTTTTCACCACAAGTACAAGCGGTCTGTTTTCATCACTTATGGCTGCTCGTGAATGTGGGCCCTGGTCTTTTATAGTTTTATTTAACGTGGCTCATTCCTGGCTCAAAATCAAATGCTTTGTCAGAACTCTTTCTTTAGTTTCAGTTTTAAATTAATCATTATAGTGTGTTTGCAAGTTAGTTTGCACAACTGATGTGCATATCTCCCCTACCTGATCTGCACGTTCACAACGTCAGCACCTTGGGGGAGGATTAGAGAGGAAAATCTTAGCGATGGTTACTATTATTGCAACATTCTAAGCCCATTATCTGTTAAGACACTTGAACTGCTGCTGAGAAAGTGCTCAAAACACAGCTTTAATAACAGATTTGCTGAGGATGAGGAGGAAATGTCAAGAGTGGGAGCAATGAAGGCTTGCTAAGTCTTTCTTCACCCTGGTTTACATTTGTCTAACATGTAGCACAATTGATGATTAATATTGAATAAGTGTTCCTCTTGATAAAGAATCTCCATACATTACAGAAATATCTCAATACACTATGAAGGACAATAAGCTTTTGAATAGTAAGACATCAGTCAGTCAAGAATTTCAGTGCATAGTGAAGAAACAGGGATGCCAAACTATGAACTCACATCTCTCTCTTCCTTCATCTCTGTCTAACCTGAACATAGTCGACGTGGATGTCTGTCTACCCACGGTCCTCTACATCTGTTTTTTTTCTGATTTATTCTGGAAAAGAAGCCCAAAGGATAATTTGATGCATTTCAGTAAAAAGAAAAAAGGGTTGAGAAAACAAACCTTCACCCTACAACAAGAGACACATTTTCAACCAAGGATGCTATTTCCCTGCACATCAGTTAGACTTTAGAAGACAACGTTTCAGAAAGGCCAGAGACAAACTGTACCCAAAAAATGATACACCTTGAAAAAACCTGTAACATGTGAAACACAGGCTTTTGTTTGGGTTGAAATGACACGCCTGGTCTGTTTTAGTAAATTATGTTGCTATTACTGGCTGGTTGTGTTGATGCAGAAGTTGGTGATGTTTGCATTGTGGTGTGGTTTCAGCATGAGTAGTTCAACTTTTAAGCAACCCCCTGTGCTCCCTGCTGTCAGCCAGGTCCCAGCCCCCATCTGGAGCTCAACTGGAGGTGTGAACATCTCTTCGGCAGTCTCCTTCAATGCCCTTCAACGCAGATGCAGTTTGTTGTATTTGCACCTATAGCTGTGATGGTAAATCTTTTCCCATCTCGTCTTGGTTGTAAAGTGTAAAAAAGTGTTTCAAATGTATTTGATGACAAGAAAATGCACTTTTTTCTGCCGCAGTTAATCTGAAATAGCTCAGAAATGTACTGAAATAGTTTGATGTATCAGACAAGTCAAATACTACTGGTTTCTTTTCAGTCAAATGGTCACATTACTTGTAGATGTGTCGTAACCTCTCCTGGTTGGGTGGTGCCACTATGTTATTAATACAGATGTGTAAAGAGGTTATAACTTTCATAACTATCATGACTAACAAAAAGTATATTCTGACTTTTTCTTTGATTCTACACTGGGAATGCTTTGATCATTCCAGTGATTTGATTAAAAAATAAGTAAATTTAAAGGCTGAAAAAGATTTTGTAAACATTCAAACAGAAATCAGGTTTATTCAACATTTACACCACTTGAAATGTGGTTTTGAGTTGTATTTGACTCAAATAAAAGTCAGCATGAACAGAAGTGGTAGTAGTGCACCCTGTGGTGTATCATTGAGATTGTCTTGCCAGAGACACAGATCACCCAACACTCTATTTCTCTCTTACTCACAGGCTCACCTGTTTCGACCCCTCTGTCTGCTTCTGTCACTATCACTATCATTACCACGAAAGTTCTGTTTCTCTTTTCTTTCTTTCTCTCCCACCTGCATGTAATCTCTCTCTCTCTAGTTTTGTAGAAAAAAAGGTGCTAGTCTAAGTCTAGTAAATATTCAACAACAGATCTGGCCCAAAACTTAAAAAGAGTTCTTTTGTTTTTGGTTTCCAGAGGCAGAATAAACCATGTTTTTCTTCATTCTGCATCTTCTCTCTAATGAAGGAGGTTTGCTGATAATTACAGGTTGCCATTGTGACTCTTGCCTGCTGTCATTCATCCTGTGTTGGCCACCTGTTCCAGCACCTTGTCCTTCACACACTTTACAAGGCGTGATTGGGAACGTGCACATAATTAAATTGCTTTTATGAGATAAAAACTGTAATTACTAATTGAAGTAGGATTTACAACAATACTTGATGGGAATTAATTGCAAGCTTTAGATAATAAAAAAACAGAGGTAAGAAAAGTGTTTTGAGAAAATGTAAATTATTATCAAAACCAGTTGCCAGCTTTGACCTAAATCTCTTTGTATTCTTTAGATGATGGGGTGTGTGTGTTTGCTGTTTGAGTTTCTGCTGTCCTGTCATTTTCAAAAGGTTCACCAAAACTATCACTTGTCAAAGGAATTTTCTGTTTATGCAAAAGAAGTGTTCATGTATAAGATATGAAATCAATTTGTCACCATTTCACATGCAACTTCCCCATACTTCTTTGAGGGTCAAATTGGGCATAAAGCACAAAGACCGCACTCCTGTTTTCATTTTTTTTTAAAAAGGGTCCTCAGTTTCCATTCAGTTACATTAAAGGTAGGGTCTGCAGGATTTTTTCAAAAAAATTACAATGTCAACTATAAAGGGAATAGTCCTGCTCAATCGTACCTACCTTTAAAATCTGTTTGCAATAACAAATGGGGAGGGGAGAACAAAAGAGGACAGACAAAGTGACAGAATGACAGCCATCTCATTCGAAGGATACCTCACATGTAATAGGGCCATGTTATCAGTATTGTCAAATATTCAAGCGACTATTTGGGGTGTTTTATTGTGTGAAACTCAGAGAAGGGCCTTCAAAGATTTGTCTGAGCACAGAACTGCAGAGTTTCTGGTTGTAGGACCAGGCTTGGGTTGTGCTGAGAACTCCAGGTCAGCTGCAGAGGGCACAAGAAAGGCATTTCTTCTACATTATGTGATATATCCCCAAATGTCGTAGTCTGACATTGGACTCGATGCATTGTGGTCTTAGTTATGTCTTGGTCCTTGTCTAAAATATTTCATTGAAACAAAAACTCTCGGTGTTAACCATTATTTTACAAAATTATTACTGCAAAGCTAAGGCTACATCTAAAAAGGCTAGAAATTTCAAAAAATGAAAGAAAAGTTTAAACAAAGAAAAGGACATCAAATCCCTGGAAACTGGACTGTTTTTGTCCTTTTACCCCCCATATGAAGAGTTCCTCCACAAAAGATCAGTTCTTTGAGGGAGAGTTATCCTCAGCTGGTTGACCTTTTACATGAATGTAAAAAGGGCCATCTCGATGGAGAGATAGTTTTGACTCCAACGTGGAGCAGATAAGTGTTCCAGCCAAAGGAATGCTAACTTTCCAGTGTTGCCAATATTGGCCGATCAAAACATCTTTGGCTCTAAGCGAAGAAACAGGCAGAGAATAAACTGGAGATTGCACAAAAAGTATTTCCTGTGACTTGATGTTATGAATTCTCTGACACAAAATGAATTAGTCCAGTGAGTCGGCTCCAGCTGTTTTGAACTGTATTTCAGCTGCACAACATTGTGATTGATGTTTAGGCTTCTTTAGCTTACAGATTAGCTTCACACACACAAGTTAAGAATTAATGACACAGTATCTCAGAGCTTTCATAGTTGACGCCTATGGGTTGGTACAAAAGCAGTGCTACGCAAGTTTCCTGCCTGAACCAGCTTTCAGACATTGCTCTATTTATTCTTTTTGTAGATGGAAATGGTCACTGTTCATGGATTATTTTCCAAATATGATGGTAAGAGTTGATGATAAGGTGTACTTAAGACAAGCACCCATTGGAAAGCTTTCTTTCATACTTTTGCTTTGTGCTTTGTTTTCAGTTAGTTTTACCAAATCTATTTCCAACACAAAAGTATTAATTAAAGTGTATTTTGTTTGAAATTTGTAAACAGAAATGCCAGGAAATCATTTCACATGAATATTTTGGACTATGGGCCTTAGTAATCAAAAACAGACTGTAGAATGACAACTGGACTTCTGACTTGTTCTGATGTCTTCATTCTCAATCTGAGCAGACTTTCTGCAGCAGGATCCACTATAGCCTGGATTTCTCCAAATGTCCCAGAAAAGGGACTCCTGGCTCTATTTTGACAGCATGATATATAACAGTAAGGAAAAGAAAAATATATTTAAGGATATGGATATGGATATGAATAATCAGCCTTGGGTGGTGATGAACATCATCCATGTCATCTAAGCAGCAGGGATGCATCTGATAGGATAATAAATGTAAACCGATACATCACATAGAAATACATGGATTGTGGAGTGTCTGCTCCAGTTTGGGACAGTTTTGCTGTTGAATATTGATTTCAATGCATAATACTTACAGCAGTCAGCAATACTGGAGTTTACATTAAAAAGTCCCATTTATGCACTTTACCAATTGTATGACGTTGATATATCGATGATAAAAACTTGACACGGTTATCTGGATCGGAGACCCATATGTGTCATTGCTCAGAAGTGAAAGGATGTAGGGCATCCACATTTGGGGTAAAGAAGATCTGAAATCAATGTCTCTCTTTTCTGTAAGTGCTATTATTATCAGAGGTGCATCTGTTATTTTGACAGTGTGTTCTGTTTGGAGAACACAGCCAGGGAGCAACATGGAGAAAGTGACTTATGCTCCTAGTTTTTATACATTAAAAAAGTGATTCACTTTGTGATCCAGAGAAGAGCGGGTCAGTGACAGGAGTCAGGAGTGATTTTCTGACTGGTTTGAAAAAAGTGATAAGAAAACTGTCATTAATTCGTAGAAATCTGATTACAAAGTGAAGGCTGCACTTACTTTCTTCATTTATGGTGGACAGAAAATTCATAAAAGAAAATTCATCTGTGAGTTATTCAGCTAGAGTTAAATAAAGTGACTGCTTTAATACATGAAGTACAAACTCAAATTCTCTCCAAAAGTGGCTGAAATTATCCAACCAGTTCAGACAGGGACATTCACTTATTTCTTCTTGACATGTTTACTATTATAGTTGATCCATACAGGGGCATCCAAATAAAGAACATAAAAGTTAGACATTATTTTTATATTAATATTGTGTAGGGTTCCATCAAAGCTGTGTCATCCCTGTTAGATGAAAAATAATAAGTTAAACATGAAGTGTACACAAAAAAGCAAACCAGTTTATAGGATACACAAAGCCAAAGCTCTTTTAAAAGTGAGAAACCGCTAAACAAGTACTGGCTGCTCTCAGGGAGTTAAAAGGTATCTGCTTCTTCAACTGAAATCCTTTGTTGTTGTGACACAAAAGCCTGGCTTGTTTTTAGTGACCTAAGAGACTCTGGAGCAGAGAAAGACAATCCTGCTTAAGCTGAGCGAGCAAGGGAGGGTTAAGAAAACAGGCTGGGGACGAGTGGGGGGGTCACAGATGGGATCTCAGATGGGATAATTATCATGTGCCCTGAATCCTGCCTGACTCTTTCCTCTAATCCAGACAGGAAGGAAAACAGAAAGAAGTCCAATTAGGTTCTGAACTTCCTTCTACTTCAACCTTTTTCCTTTCCAGACAAACCTTTCACATCTCACCCATCCCTATTTGTGATTTTGGTCACTCAGACTTTGTGAGTTCATTTGAACAGTGATACAACCACTAAGCTTTGATACAAAGAAGAAATGATACGGTCAATGAATAATAATCTTTAAATGAATAGAGCATAACATCTGGAATCAACAAGGTAATTTGTGATTTCTACCCCAGCAGCTACAGATCCGACCATGGCTTCACTGGTGTCCGCTGGGTGCACTGCTGCATTCAGCATCAAATCACTTCAAACGTCAAGCTCAATGGCCAGCTCGCTAACCTGTTTTCTTTTTAAATAATGATAAAGACTCTTTTTCTCAAAGTCTCTAGAGGGTTTCAGTCTTGGCTCCTCACAGAATGTAGATAAATGCACCAGCAGCCATAAGAATGGAACTAGACAGACTTTTTTTTTCTTTTGTCGCTGGCACAACCCGACTTTTCCGAGTGGCTCGACTGGATTGAGGCACTGACTTTTTCAGGGGTAGTCAGATATGATTCACATTAGGGGCTTGCCTCAAACTCAGGAGGGTCATCCAATTTTTGCATTTTCTTTAACTTGTAGCTGAGCAAAAAAAGCTCCTATTTATTCATTTTTTCTTTTGTGTATACAGACTTTGACATAATATTTCAGCTACAGCTCAATATCAAACAAGGGGTATGGAAGATATGAAAGTTATTGTTAATACAGCTAAAACACGAACTAAGCTGTTTGTGTTAATGTTCATTCCAAACCTGAGGGTCTATCAATAAAACGAAGAGCCAGGTTATGATTGCTGAGTTTACAAAGTTTGTTTGTTGTCATAAATCAAACAATTATGTAACTGTTGATAACTACACCACCCTTTTTGCTTTTGTATCTGTTAAAAAAGTTGTCTTGAACAAAGAAAAGTGGTGTTAAAAAGATCACTTTCCAATCATCTTCCAAAATAAACACAGTTGAACTCATGTCTTGTTGACAGTGGGGAGCAAGTGCTCATGGGAAGCAGAGTCTTTATCCCAGAAAAGACTACATTTTCAAGAAAGACCTTGTAGTTCATTTAATATTGTTCATACATAAAATCATACAAGAAGGGGAGCTGAAAGACAGCAGGGTGTCACATTATCAAGGTTTACATGTTTTTTGACATGAGATAACATGATATCAACATCTGAGCTTTTTTATCCTCAAGAGGATGGTCAGACTATTTATCAAAAGGGCTAATACAGGGGATAAAGGGGGTTTTCAGTGCTTGTTATTATTTCTTTTTTCCATCTCTAATTTTTGCACAAAATTTGAAAACAAGTTTCATTTTGGTCCTGGAAAGAAACATTGAAAAGAATGTGTGTCTTTAAATTTCTTTTCAATGTTTCATTGTAACAATTTTAATTGGATTCAAATCGAAAATCAAGAAAGCACATCATATTCATAGATTCAACAGGAACTCTCTTAAAATTAAAGCATAAATAATCATTTAAAAATGGTACAACTAAAGAATCATTATTTGAAATAGTGTTTCAAAATTTCTAATATAAATTCAACCTGCACTCTCCAGCACAACTGACACATTTTTGCTGTTTTGCCCAAAGAGAGACTCAGACATATCCTGACACACTCACACACAAACTCACACACAAACTCACACACACACACACAAAATCACAATTCCATCCCTTTTTCTTGCAGAATTAGTGGTGTATAGCAGGAGCGCTGATGTGATGAAAAGCGACAGCTACTGGGACTGTTTGGACTTGATGTAATCCATTTGGCTCACTGCTGATCCAATCTCCAACAACCGACTATTAACTGCAAGCAAATTGTGCCAAGTAGGTTAAAAGGGCCTTGTCTGTTTTAATATCACTGATATCTCTGTTTGTTGTCAGGGTATAAAAAGACTCATCCCGCTTAGCAGGCGCCTGATAGCAAAAGCACCTTTGTCACGGTTTCTTTCTTTTCACCCTCCTTCCTGCTATTCCTCTCCTCGTTTTTCCATTTGCACAAATCAAATCTGTCATTCTGCATCACATTTTGCCAACTGGAATTTTACTTCAATGTGCCTCTAGATTTCACAGTATCTGCTTGAGATCAGAGGTTATTATAGATACATTTATTGATGTCATGAAAAAGGTCCAATTTACGAACCTAAATTACTCAGCGTTTTCAATTAAATCCAAAACCTTGTTTGAACCAATAAAGCTGCTGCTGCATCCATTATGTTTTATTAGTTAGCTTATTTACTTCAAATTGGTGAATTAATTTTTGATAAGTAAAGGGTTAAAAAATATTCTAGGGACCCTTTACAAACATAATGGACTTAGAAATCATCATATCAAGAGGCTGAGAGGGTCAGCAGCAGGGGTCAATAGGTGAAAGTCAGGGTGTTTTAATACAGGGTACATGTGTAGTCTATCCTATCAGAAAAGGATCTGTTATTACATGTATTTCAGTGTTTCAGGGTGGGTAGGGTGGGTTTCTCAAAATTAAATGGCTCCACACTGACCTGTAGAAAGAAAATCAATTGTGACATTCTGCAGACAGTGTACACCACATTTAATTAGCACAGATACACGTGGGAGAAGCCAAATTATCCAATAACTGAGGAGTAGACACTGGTTGCTTAGGCCAACCCACAGGGAGGTAATGGGCTGAGCAAGGGGAGCGTAAATGGAAGATAATAGGTAGGTGGGCAGAGGGCAAGTAAAGCAAGTAAGAGGTGGAGAGAAGTACGTAGAGGAAAAGACAAGGTAAAGTGTGGAAAGAAGAGGCAATGAAGAAGGAGGAGGAGGAGGGAAGCCATGAAGAGACAGCAAGGGCACAGGAAGGTCAGAGTGTTGGATTGAGTTCTGTGAGGGAGCACATGGCTCCTTTCTATTTATTCTGTCGTTTAGCCTAATTTCTCACTGCAGGTGCCAGTAATACTTGACAGCAGCTCCGCTGTTAATTGTGCCATTCACCATGATGGAGTATCAAGCTCCTGCTCTCACCAAAGGAAATCCCCTCAACTCTAATCCTATTAGGTGAAAGTAAACTCTATCTTCGAGCTTGAAAGGACGTGATTGCATAGGTCTGCTTTCACTTTCCAATCAAGTCACCTTTACAGACAGAATGTGTAAGAGCCATTCGTTTGTTCTCCTACAGAGATTGGTTATATTTCCGAATCATGCCAATACAATATTTATTCTTAAGTTTGCCCTTTCATAAAAATCTATTCTGAAGTACTCATATGTACTCTTGATGGAAAAAAATACACACATATATATTACACCGTGATAAACAGATTTGTTGGACAACTTGTTATAAAAATATCTCTCGGCTTTACCATTTTGAATCGTGGTAAGAGGTTCTAAACTTATTTCTTATTTCTATTCACAAATTTGAGCCACACAAATGGTATCCTCTAAAAAAATATTGAATATATCAAAAGATAAAATGCAACCACCGAAGCACATTTTAATTTAAAAAATGAAAATGAATAACTGTAATTTGTAAATCGAAAATAATAATTGACAGTAACTCTTTCAATATGAGTGGCAGTATTGTTATCTGTATTGGCATGTAATTGATCCATGAGGCCCTTGAAGTTTGATCTGATAAAATCTAGGGCTGTGGTAATATTAAATGCTACAAAAAATCTTACCATGTTGAAATTTAAAGTAAACCAAATTCATTCTCACACTCAAAGCTCAATTCTGTCCTTTACACCTGGACAAGTCCTTGGGTCTTTCCTCTCAGCCTCATTGATCCACATGTTAAGCTGAGCACACAGTCTCTCTGCAGCCAGCCCAGCCAACCTGGCTTACCAGTTTTCTGTAGCTCTGCAACTTTGATTTCTTTGGCACTTTTCAGCAACCTTGGAGCTTTAAAAACAGATTTGTTGACTCAGAACAATACTTCTAAATTGTGTTTAGCTGTAGTTTTTAGCTTCAAGGCTGTATTTTAGCAGTAATAAATGCAGTTCGAGGCTTTGTAACACCTGTCTCCTGTTGATAATTCAGTTTTGACATGTCTTTGTTGGAGATTTTCCTCTCACTAAGGGGGCTTTGACAATTTTGACTGCATGATGAAACTTTCACCTCACAGAATCCCATTATGTAGAAATAACAACACATGAGTGCACACATAAAAACACAAATGAAAGTGCCTACTAGAGCTGTTAGACCAGTTCTACAGCTCCCTCAACAACATACCGAGACCTGGAAACTTGACGCACCCACATCTCTCTCTGCCTCCCTCTCTCTCTCTCTCTCTCTCTCTCCAGTCCTGTCTCCATATGTCATTATGAGCTGAACAAACACTTTAACTCCAGGACTGTCCAGAAGACTGACTGAAGAAAAGGATAAACTTAACAAAGGTAGGGAGGGGATCATTCAAACAATTACTGGTACAACTTCTCAAAGTCAGTCAGCTTTTCTGTAACGATTCGGTCAAGCAGCAGTAGCAAATGTTTTAGCTTCCAATGAGATCAAACCTGGCTGTCATCTTGTAGCTTCCTTCCTGAAACAAACCTCAAATCTCAGCAGTCGCAAAATCCAAGCCAGAAACCACAGACCTGCACAAACATGTATTTAGTGTTGTAGGCATAGAAATGAATTATATCTACTGGGTGACCATCTATTTTTATTTTTCATGTGATGCTGTTTATTTGTTTATTTATTTGACTGTTTTCATAAAAAACTAAATCACATGACTAGAACTCACATGGTCACAGTTTCTCCAGAGAAATAGTGGCAATTTTGACATTTATTCACAACTTTTTTTCCCAAAAAAGTGATCACTTAAGACTCAAAACTAAAATCTCAAACGGTCATGTGTCAGATAAACTCTTTTAAAAAGTGTTAATTTGATTTACATTATTATTCAGGAGATTCACACCTGGTACCATTGTTAGGGAGGCGTTTTCTATGACTGATTTATTTGATTTACCTGAACTTGAGAGCCAGCTCAATGGTGTTCCTCTAAAACACAGTCTACTTTGTTTGATACCACAGTGTTAGCATTTGATGTCAATTTAAATAAGTCACTGCTGTTTTCTCATTGTATAGGTTTTTTTGGGGGGGGTTGTACCCTGCCTAGGAGTATGGGCTCCAGCCACAGCAGTGACAAGCTGCACTGTAACCGCTATCTGAATGGAAAGGGTCCTCCATCACTGGTACAACAAGGTCCTTCAACACTGTAACTCTCTGAATCTGAAAATATTCCCTGATAATACACAGTGGTTATTGTTCTCCTCTCATGAATTGGCTAAAACTGAACTGCTGTCTGTGTAGCTAATCAAGAGGTGAACAGGGTGCACAGAGGACGGCACAGTAGCCAACCAGAGGGCCAGATGACCTGGGTCGTTCTCCACAGAGACCTGCCAGGGTTCCCTGATGACAGCACCATACAGATCAACTACATTTTCCCTGATGGGATACAGACAGTAAGATTGGAATAAATCTTTGTGTTCATGTCACGCAATCTATAATAGCTCACTGAAGTCTCTATCCCCCGCTTAATGATTGTTTAGCTTGTTTACCAGTCACAATGTACAATATTTACAAGCTTCAGCATGAGAAATGTTATTACATGCATAATAAGTTATCATAATGAGATTGAAAAATGAATTTAAAAACAACTGTTAGGCTTCCTGGATCATATCTTATTAGTCATCTTTTTTATATGCAAAACTATTTTAACTACTGTTTTGGACATTTTTGTGTTGCTGAGAGTGGATTTTCAATTTTTTTTCTTTTTGGTAGACATACTCAGAATTGACCCATGTTATTCCAAGGGTTAAGAAAAACTACACTATAAATTTCAATTAATCAGATTCCTTTATTTCTTTCTCATTTATGTGTACAGAGTAAAAGTATCATTTCAGCCTCACACAGTATAAACTTGAACACAAAATACAGCTTTTGAACATAAATTCAACAAAATCCCACACAAACTGAAAGTGCTGTCTTCAATGGCGTGATAACTCCTTCAGCAACAGGGGAACATACTTTGCACGAAGAAGCTGCAAGAGTTCAGAGCAGTTTCACATTTCTTTTAGCATTCCTGCTGCTGGGGAAGCTGATGGTCCTGTTCATCTAGTTTGCAGAGGTTAAAGATGGAATTATGGGCTAAAGGCTAAAAAAACGAGCTAGAGGCTAAAATACGGGTTAAGCTGTTTGTGATTATGTTCATTCCAACCCACGTGCAGAAGTTATTCTGTGATCTGGTCAAACTTAGGAGAATAAAATGAAGGTTACTCACACAGATACAACTTTAGAGCACCTATTAAACTACGGCACAAACTCACATAGTTTGCTTGTTGTCACGTTTCAAACATCAGCGTTATGTAACTTTCAATAAATACCAAACCTCTTTGCAAAACTCAAATTTCTTGTTTCAGGAGAAGCATCCTCACCCTGGCCAGCCTTATCCAGGACTGCGGCTCTGTGCTTACCTGCCTGACAACCGTGAGGGGAAGAAGGTTCTTCAGCTGGTGGAAAGAGCTTTCAACCAGCAGCTCCTGTTTACTGTTGATACCGACAGGGATGGAAAGGACGTTATCACTACAACCTCAGTCCCCCTTAAAACTCAACCAGATGGAGGAAGCATAAAGTGAGTATTTAATGTATATATGAGTGTAATCTTATCCCTCAGCCCTGTGAATATCAGATATCACTACATCATGTCAGACATGAACCTGTTGTTTCACAGTTGAAAACAGATCGATTGCTTTAAATATAACAATCATTGACTTTTTTTTTCCTCTTTCAGTGATGGTTACCCAGACTCTGACTATCTCAAGACTGTGAGGCAGATCCTGAGAGATCAGGGCATCGAATAGCAGATAAATCACAATTTATTATTGAGTTTCATTATATTTGTTTCAAACTTTTTTCAGTCTGTTAAATATATTTATTAAATCATTTGTCAATCCCTTACGTTGGTGGTGTCATGTACATGTGCAATAATGGTCATATTGGTGTTGTTACAAAAATAAACATTGGTCATAAAGTTGTGTTTTGGCATTCAAAATGTTATTTTTCTTTTTTAACTTGCAAGAATAGTCAAAGCTTAAGCAAATTACAAAAATATTTTTAAAAAATAATATAAAGAAAAGAATTAAAAAATAAATAAAAATAATACTATTATGGGTCTTGAGAAAGGCAACTTTGAAACTGTTTAACTGATAAAAACTCCAAAGGCCATCCATCTAAAACAGATGCTCCTGGTTAGAGTGGTAAAGAACAATCTGGTTTTATTCGTGCGTATGAGTGCAATGAGCTGTTAAAACATCTGAAATATCAAATGACTATGGAGATTAATTTCAAACCATCAACAACAGTGGGTTCAAAAGAGAGTGCAAATGTCAGCCGCCCCAACAGCTTCAGGAGAAATCCTGCTTAGTACTAAGACCTCAACCTTATTTAATCAGCTCTGTTAATTTTAGGGATATGCAATACACAGAATACAAAAGCATGAACAGCATGTTGTGGTACATCTATATACAGAACCTGTGGTAAGAGCGACGGTCTGGTCATTGTACAACTCAAAGAGCTTACACACAACAAGTTATATTCACTCACACGACATTCAGAGGCTTCTTGAAGAGCATCCATCAATATTAACTAACCACATTCACACATCAATGGCACAGCCTCTGCCGGCAGTTTGGGGTTAAGTGTCTCACCCAAGGACACTTCAGCATGTGGATTGATGGACCCGGGATCAAACTCCTGACCTTCCAATGGAGAGACAATGAACTTTACCAGTGTGCCACAGCTGCCTCAGAGATTATGCGCAATCTATATCTGAGTGGGATTTCATAACATGAGCAGGTGATGATGAGCTGTTTGTGTGGATCTGATTGTTTCTGACAAAGACTCTTTTCTTTTCTTTCTTTCTTTTTTTTATTATCACTGCAAACACAATTACCAGTCAGCTGTAATGTGTTTTTTGACTGATAATTATCTCTGTACTTAACAGGTAGATTGTTACAATTTAGGATGTCCTGAAACAGATCTCAAGACTGGATCAGAGCTGTGTATGCTGTTTGATAACCAGTTTTACAATAAGGAAAATGCTTTGGAAATTTGTCAAATCTTCCAAAAGGCTGTTTTCCAGCTGATTTTATCATCAGTGTTGGTTAAATTTGACATTGTGCTGCTGTTCAGAAACAATGGGCTCCACTGTGTGTGTGATCTAGTGTGTCCTGGTATCAACAGTTTATTGGTCTTATTCCTCCCTGCTAGCTTCACACCTTACCTAAAGCCTCACTACCCCCTTATTGGTCCATATTGCCAAGTGTGAACTTTCACAGTTTAATGCAGGCCTGATGTTCTCTTTAAACTGAATTACAGCCAGGTCCTTGCACTCACAATAAAGTATAATCTCATTTGGGAGGCCTCTGTCATCCAGGAGCCTCTTAAACCACTTTCTCCTGGACGCTCACACAAACACTCATCCGTCCACCACTGGCAGGTCGCACTGCCTGTCAAATCTGTCTTCACAGCGCCTCACACACACACACACACACACACACACACACACACACACACACACACACACACATATATATATATATATATATATATATATATATATATATATATATATATGTATAAGGTTGTAGCATTGTTTGTAGCTCCAGGGGCAGCTCCAGGAGCATACCTAATTTCAGTCTATTCAGCTGAGGAAAGGGAGCTCACTGTTTCTTAGTCTCTTCTTTTTAAAAACAAAATATTTGTGATCTTTGGGCAGGTTGATCATAAAAGCAGAAGAAACACTAAACACTAAAAGGTCTTTTATGTGTTGGCATTCACCTTCCTCCTCTGTCATCCCTGTTCTTTAGTTAGTGGTGATGAATGGTCCACAGCAATATTTAATTAAGCTCTTTAATTTGGCCCACAATTAGAGTCCATCCATTTCAGAAGACAAAGCAGATTGTGTGCCGGGTAATTACAGGACCTGGAAATGGTAGACGCCAAGGATTGAAAGTGATCTAGATATGTAGCCCTTCCTTTTTTGAGAAGGAGCAAGATATGAACAAAGAGAGAGATTTACAGACAACAGAAGCACAGTTTATTGGTTCAGAGTATATCCCCCCCTGCACTCCAACATATCGAGAAATGAAACTTCAGAAAAGTAGAGTAGTGAAGGCACAGGCCCGTCTGAGGTCTTTGGAAGCATTCCTCCAACACTACCTTCACATCCATGTGTCACTCTGATCCTCGACAACATTTTGTAGAGTAAACAAATAAGAAATTTGTCAATTGATTTAGATATCTCCAGAGGTAAATAAATAATATGTAAAAGTTATATATCAGGTGAAGTCGATGTATTGTTTTGTGGTATGTGATTGACTGAGGTGGGTCACCTAGCATTGCTCTGAGATGTTAAGATCCTTGGGCTTGCTGTAGCTTTGCTGAAGTTAGTCTTGGGCCTGCACTTCCTGCTTGGAAAACATTTGCCTGTTGGTATGTTGACATTTTTTTTTTATTTTTAAGCTTTGCTCACAAAGAGTTATTGTGAAAGGTTTCTCCGGTGAAAGTTGAAATTCTGTTTTAAAACTGAATTTATAACCATGTGTGCTAACTGCTAGCATATCAATGTAGTGTACTGTGTACATTAGCATCAAGCTAGCACTATGTTTTCTTTATCATTTTTGGTACATTACAAGATGTATCGGCTATAAATCTTTTGTGAGAGAGTAATGTACATTTTTTTAATGGTTTTTTTGTACAGCTTCTTAAGTAAACTTCAAGAGGAAAATCCTGAATCAGAGTTTTGGAAACTGTTATCAATCTGCTCAGCGTCGTAAGGTCCAGCAGCTGTAGTATAATGTAAAGGATCAATGGGAGAATCTTGAAGCAAAAAGGCTGATGATGTTGATGGATTGAACTATTTCTTATGGATTCCTATCAGGAACTGGTTCTTGATACCCATCCCTATTCCTGCCTGACCCACCATCATCACAATGCTATCAGAGCACAGGCCACAAGCAGTCAGACATCCACCTTCCCCCTGTGCTCTCACTTTATCCCCTCACAAAGACTCAACAATAGCCTTTGCTGACACATTTGCACCGTGAGGTTAGATCCAGTCATTTCAGGAGAAGTTGTGTGTGTGTGTGTGTGTGTGTGTGTGTGTGTGTGTGTGTGTGTGTGTGTGTGTGTGTGTGTGTGTGTGTGTGTGTTCATTTATGTGAGGCTTTACAGAGCAGACCTCTGACTCCACCACATCTCCTGTGATAGGATCTTCAGCCTTTTTCCTTTTCTGCTCTAGCATTCTTATTGCTGGAGATGGAGAATGGTGATAGCCTGTACATATGAGAATGTAATAATGTCTGCCATCTCCTTCTTCTTCATCTCTATTCAGAGAGCATTGAAGGTGTTTTAAAACGCTGACTCCCTCTAGACACAGCCATTCATCCTGGGTGAGGAGGTGGATTTGATCTCTGTGGACGTTGAGGGGAATATGGAGACCTTTGACTGGAAGAGAAGAATTCCTGGATGTGACATTCAATCGTTCTTAACCTCTTTGACAGATTTAATGTCCAATCAGACTCAAACATCTTCTGGAATAATACCAAAGCTGGGGAATAAAATAATAGAGCTTTAATCAGCGAAAGAAAATATTGGAATACAGTTGTGAAATGTCACTTTGAAAAAGCAAAAAAGGGAAAGGAATTGCAAAGGCAGATCGTGAGTCAAAACTTAAAAAAAAAAAAAAAAAAAAAAAAAAAAAAAAAAAAAAAAAAAAAAAAAAAAAAAAAAAAAAAAAAAAAAAAAAAAAAAAATCATCAACACAACTAATAATCTATTCATGTGGTCAAGCTATAGATTTGTTTGCTTTCCAGCTGTTAAAGAACAAATAGACACTCGTGTTTTATATCCTTCAGCTGATTGTTGTATAGGTGTTACAGTTCTGAGATGATCAGCTCAACTCAAACGGTGAATCCACTGGAGGCCTGGCTCTCCACTTCTGCCTTGAACCTGTGCCTCCTGGTCTGTGTGATGTGTCTAGATCTGTGTATAGATAGATGGGTGGTCATGTTCTGCCTCTCAACTGCACTCCTCCGCCCTCCCATTCAGTGATTAATGGTCTACTATTTGACAAATCACCCCAAGGTTTGGAAAAGGGGGGTAGCTAGGCAGACAACAGCTGCTAGACAATCAATGCCACGCAGTTTCTCCTCTAGCCCTTGTGGCTCAGAGCAGTGTTTTCACAGAGCACAGGTGTGGCACTTAAGTTCATTTTGCATCTGTATCTTTCTGTAGTTAACACACACTGGTATACACTTTAATGTCTCAGTTTCTACTGACTTCCACTATATTCACAAATTTTCTATTATAGTACATTTCTTGGTTTGAGTATGAAAAAATATAGCCTAAAGAAAACACTGTGAAGTGAACAATCAGAGGGATATACTGGGGTTAAATACAAAAAATCCTGTGCCAAAAGTTGTGTATTTCTAAGTTTCAAACTTTAGCACACTCTTCCTATCGAGAGTAACCTTGGACCAAGTGTTATGAGTGTGAGGGCAGTTGCTGCTGTAGCTATATTTATTAAGAGGCTGTTCACGCGACAACAGTTTTGGGGTGAAACGCCAAAGTATTGTTGCATTTCAGCTTCTTGTTTGCAGTGTTTTAGTCGACCTTATGTGCAAACTTTTGAAAACAGCCTCCAGAGTGGTATTTTTCTGAAGCACCAGCATTCATCAGCCAATGTTTTCAGTGGGAAACGGTGATGTCAAGCTCTAATTTGCGCATAAAACCTCATCACAGAGCAGTTATGTGCCGGTGTGCGCTAAGTGAGAGCCCTTGTGATAGATTGAATTGACAGATTTAATTTCACATAGTTAGTCATTACTTGTTGCTGAATCAAATAAACAACATATCAGCTACATTTAAAAAATCTACTTAAATACAGAACATGTTTTACTGTACAATTAATTGTGTTATCATAAGGGAAAACTAGAAAATTTTAATAAATAATTTTAACAATGTTTTACCATTCAAGTGTGGCTATTCAGTGGATGCTGTCATTATTGTGTAACTGAGCCAAACTCAGTGAAGTCGGGGTATGATTTCCTTTTAGGGTTTCTGAGTCAGAGTTAAGACTCCAATGGCTGATTCAATGCACTTTTTCAAGTCAGGAGCTGACATTTGAGTTGTTTGAGCCATAGCATACCTCTGACCACCCTTAGTTCTGCATACCTCATCATCCCAGGGCACCAAAACATCAGCCCATACAAGAATCACAGAAGTTTCCATCGACAGACAATCACCTAAAAGGTCAGACATTTTCTGTGTTTCAGGACTGCCTTGAAGTTTGCGACAGGTGACACAATGATGAATGGAACTGCTCGCATCTTTTTGCTCCCATGGTTTAAAGGCCACCTGACCTGGTAGCACCTTATGTGAAGAGATGTCCCTGCTGCAGAGTTACTTGTGGTAGTTTGAGGGTTAGGGTTAAAGGGCTAGGTTGAGTGTTCCTCTCCTTTTTTTGCAGTAATTAATGTTTCTGCTGTTGGCCGCGATAGCTGTCATATGTGCCCCAGGATTAGCAATAGCACCAGTAAAATATCGCTGTAAGAAGAACTGTGAAATGCTGAGCCCAAAGCAGGTAAACACCAATCTGTATAATGAGGATGGAAATCTGAGTGTAGACCTCAGCTCTGATACTGATTAAGATACTTACAAACACCAATAAAGCTGGGACGTGATATACGTAAATAAAACCAAAATAAAATGCTTTGCAAATGCTGCAAAACCTAAATTCAATAGAAACACTACAAAGAAAATATTATTGTCTTTGTTGTAAACTTTTTTCTTTTTGCAAATATTCACTCATTTTGAACTTGAAGCCTGCCACACGTTCCAAAAAAAGCTGGGACAGGGGCATGTTTACCACTGTGTTACATCTCTCATTGTAATTTGTCACATGATGGGCTCACCGGATGCTCAGCCACAGGTTGGGGACCAGTTGATTTTCCTCTGCTGTCTTATCTTGGCAGCTCTGGGTTAAAAATATCTGATAGCATCTGTTATCATCTGACAGTAGATTTTTTTTGTTGTTGTTGTTAGTCCACACATTTCACTAACTTTGATGAAGTGATAGGCTCACTGGCTTTACCACAGGTTGGGGACTTGTTGATTTTCTGACTTCTCACCTTAACAGTACTGGGACGAAAAAAGTCCTATAGTAGATTTGCTGTTAAAGGTTCAATACTTTCTCTTTCTTTAAAGAAAAAAAGTTAAATGGTGGTGGTGTTGTGCATAATTTTTTACTTCTTAGGGAAATTTTAGTGTAAATTTAAGTTATCACTATAATAAGTTATTATTGTTCATGAATGAATATACTTTGTTTCCTAAATCATTTGCATATATTGATGTAGGTGCCTGTGCATCTAATTGATTGGAAAATATGGCTGCTGAAGGACAAAACCTGGTCAAATATTGCTCCTGGATTCCAGTGAGGTAGAATCATCTGTTAGTATTAATTGTGTATCAGTATTCTTTTAACCAAGGATCAGCAGTATAACATTGGAGGTCTATCAAGCGTTCCCACCAAACGGATGGTTTACCACACAAAAACGTCTCGGACCATGTAGTTTGATGATTATTTTAGTATAATTCAGACATCTCTGTATTGAATGTATCTTAGTGATATGGCACTCTGCAGACGTCACTGGTGTGCCAAACAGGGAGGTGTCTGCAATAACGTCATGCTGGTCATTGGTATTGTAAGTCTCAGACTAATCAGCCCTCACCCTGTTTGTTTAACCTCAGAAACGCCCCCACAAAGAGGATGATAACATTTATTATTCAGTATGGGAGAACCAATCTTCTCTGAGACTTGACCTTTATGCTTTGTGGATAGTAGTGTGTGTTGAGTGGTGCATAAAGCTTTATTTTCTTTGTTTCTGCCCGTATCCACCCATCCATTTTCTACTGCTTATCCAGTTCAGGGTCATGGGTGGTTGGAGCCTATTCTAGCTGGCTTTTTGGACAAGAGGTGGGGTACACCCTGGATTGGTCACCAGTCAATCACAGGGCTGACACTCAACCTTTCACACATACACTCACACCAATTTAGAATCAGCACTTAACCTGATGTACATGTTTTTTGGACTTTGGGAGGGAAGGTGGAATCCCAGAGAGACCCCACATATACCCTGGGAGAAGCTGCAAACTCCACACAGAAAGGCCCTCTTTGTTCAGACTGGGATATGAACTTTTTGCTGTGAGGCAAAAGCGCTAACCGCTGCACCACCACGCAACCCTTGAATTTGATAATCAGACATGGAATTAATCAGTTCTTAACTTTTGTATTTTTCAACAGAGAATTCCTAATGATCCACTGACATGTATATTTTTTGTTGAGGTGTTCTCTTTTCCTCCTTATTGTCAGAGCCTTTCTCTATCTGCATATCTGTAGACATCGTAGGGGCGTCAGTACATGTCCCACAGTCTCATCCATCCTGACCTGCAGAATATTCAGAAAACAGACAGAGAGAGACCATTCATCCCACCCAGGCCCCAAGTGTCTCACAGCGGCCTTCCATGCAAGCTCAGTCATTTGTCTTGTCCATGTCATCTAACTTTTTATATTTTAATCTCTTGACATCCCATGTCTTCTTCCTACACAATATCTTTTCATCAGTGCACATTCCCCTCATATTGCCTCTTTTAGCATCAGTTCTCTTTTTCTAACTCTTACAGCAGCAGTTTCCCCTTAAATAAATTTGCTCCTATGAGGTTTACTCTCAACCTCAGGGCAAGACATGGTGAAATGGTAATGGTAATATTTCTAGCCTGAGTGAGGGACTCACAAGATGGAAGATGTACTCTCCAGGCTTTGGGGTGATAGATACTGAATGAATGAAGATGTTCTTAGCTGTAAAATGTCCTTGCATATTTCATATACCACAGTACATCATTAAGAGTGATTGATACCTTTCTGTACTGGGAACAAAAGAGCATTTGAAACAGAACTTGTTTTCAGTTTAGCAGCTCCTTCCATGGGTGTGTTTTCATGTTTCCTGTTTTATTTTGAAGTTCTAGTTCTTTGTGAGACTCGTTTAGTTTTACCTGGTTTTTTTTGCTGCCAACTCTCGTTTGGTGTTGCTTAATGGGTTGGTTTATTGAAGCATGAAGAAGTGAGACACTGATCCATGCCTACAGATCCTATAGAGTTGGAAGCAACAGAAGAATAAGCTGTTTGGCATTGGCAGAGAAGTTTAGACAATTTTCATGGATGCAGCCCACAGACTCATCTATATTGCTCATCCATCAAGTGCATGTTTCTCAATGTGACACAATTTAAAGGGGAATAAACAGGCTTTTTAATGGCATAAGATTTATTGCCAAGAGTTATCGTTAGAAATCACCACATGGACCACCAAAAGTGTCATTGGCTGTAACTGCTGTAAAATGCTTGGACACCTTATGAAACACATACAATTCAAAGCAATTCTTATTGTTTTATATTGTTTTCCAAATAGTTCAGCATAAAAATTAATTTTAGATCAACAAAAAAAATGAATCAAGCGCTGGAATGTGAGAGCTGATCTTTGTGTCTTATGTGAGGAATTTAGACCAATATACCCCCTTGGGTTCCTGGTCACTTTTCTGTCTGCTCAGTCTCACTGGCCCCTTCACAATCTGTCAATGAGTTGACAGCAGCTCGCCATGTTGGATGAGCACAGAATCCAGCTGTGACAACCATTTATGTGTGATTAATGGGTACGCTATAGCCCAGTGTAAGCTACTAGAGGGCAAAGTGACATCAAACCCATGTAAATCACAGCAATTATCCATGACTGACAACTCTTCCATTCATATGCCATTTATTTCCTGACGAGTACAGAGATCATACCAACATAGGTAGGTGACATTTACATGCTTTACAAAAGCCCTGGGTTCATGCTAACATAAATGGTATAATAACAACACAATTCTTGTTTCATAGATTGTTTCTCAGCTCAAGCTTTTGTTTCAACAAACTAGCGATATGGTTCACTGTATTTCACCTTGCCTTAAAATGTCAAATAGACATTAACACAGAAAAGCAGTAATGAACCCTCTTGTTGGGCAGTGTCTGCACTTCCAGTACCTCCATGTAGGGAGTTTGTGAATTGTTTGTGAAAAAAAAAAAGTTAAGCTTCCACGCACAAGAAAGCACCTTCAAAGTCTATATTATAATACGTTTTTGTGGGATAGCTAATGTTTATTTGGCTGTAACCCCATGTTTAACTTCAATGTTAGTTTAAAATGCTACTGCTACTGTACCTGAGAATGGTCACTTCCCACTTCCTGATACATAAAACCTCTAGAGTGCACGGGCTCCATCAGCATGCAAAAGGTTTGCTTGCATTGTTTGTTTATTTGGCATGAATTGTGAGTGAATCAATATTTGTTAGGGCAAGAGATTTTAGATAAGTCCTTAAACTCTAACAGATATCAAAGGTTGGAGCTCGAAGATTTTTTTCTGGGTGCTAAAAAGCGTGTTCATGGTATCACCTCACTATGAAAGAAAATTACAATGAATCGTCAAAGTAATCTGCTCAGGGACAAAGGGGAAAGTTGAAGGTATCAAAACGCAATGAAAGGAGGAGGGGCTTTTGAAAGACAACAAGAGAAGTGGTTTGATTCATTGCTCTGTCACAACCATAGAGATTAGTATTTGAAAGTAATTATTATTTCCTTGGCTATTACTGACTTTACAAAATGAAATCATCTGTGCCAGGAAGAAAAATTGAGCAAGACCCAGGCATTTCATTAAAGCTTCAACAGACCTGGTGATGGAGGTGATACTGGCCAAATGAAAGAATGATTTGATATGTTAAGCCAGTGAGGAAAGGAGGTACTTAGCATTCTAATGACAAATATCATTACCTTGAGCAGGTGTTCTGTCAGTGATTCATCAGGCCACTCTACTTTCATTTGTCTGAAATCAAATGAGGCACAAATTAATGGCAAAGTGTTAGATTTTCTTTTTCTTGATGCACAGAAAAGATTCCCAAAAAATAACTTCAACAATTTCCCCAAGATAAAAGTTAATCACAATGAAGAACGAAAACAGAAATGTATTAACTTATTAATTTGGACATTTTTACCACCTCAGGAGTGTGTAAAGAGTTGAAAATCAATTATCAATTTAAATTTTATAAATATCATTTCAACACATTATTTACTTGAGACAACGACAAACAAAAAATGGTGTCCAACAACTGCTGTGAGCACAGAGGTTTTTGTTGGGCTATAGAGGAACTTTTTCCTCCTCTCCTGCCCTCCCTGTCTGAACTCATGTTCTGTCAGGATTAATGAGCTTGGTGAGGGTTGACTGATGGATCAGAGCAGAGCTGCAGGGAACCTGCTGGATCCAGCTCCACTGCTTATCAGCCACTGAAGGATCACTGAACAATCTGTGGAAGCTGAGTTTAACCACTTTATCTTATTCACACAAATACACAATCATGTATACATATTACATTGTTGTTATTATTATTCGTCCAATTCATTCTTGGTTTATTTCTTTTTTAATTTGCTCTTTTTGTGCTGCCATTTCTTCCACTCGGTACATTTATACAGTGCCGATATCTTTTGCCGAATAAAGTGTTGTAGCCATTTTATCATTTAGTTGTTTCTGTAATTTTCATTAACATAGGTCATACAAAAATGGAATGAAATGACCACCTTCTAAGTAGAACACAATGTAGAACGTGCTGACAAGGTTACTTAGTATCTTTATTGATTGATTGATTGATTGATTATTTCTTTGATCAATTAGCTAAAATAGGTTATTGGGTGAAAGAATATTCTTTTAAGCAGATACTCAGTTCAAACATGTTCTTAAGTCAAAGGTACAAGCCCATAAACATGAAAACAGAAGAAATATGGTTAAGAGAAACTGTGATATTTGACAGAGGGCCTTATTACCTATACTGTTGAATATTTCTATCCATTTTTTCTGAATTACATGCTATTTTTGCTGTCTTCGACTCTTGCCCACAACTTTATCAGTCAATATCTCAGTTATTGACATCAAGTTTTAAAAGTTTATACAATCTTTTTACTTTTTTAAAGTGTTTATTCTCATACTTCTATGACATTAAAATTACTCAAACATTGCCCTTAGTAAGGAGGAGGGAGCTTCCTGTTTTTGTTTGTTGTTTTTTATTTCCTTTTCTTTTTTTCCTTTTTTTTTTTTTTTACTGAAAGGCTACAAAGGCTGGGAACAAAGGAGAAGCAGAGAACCAGTCCATCATCTCATTCTGTTTCCACCTGGGTATTTGGGACCACAAGGGAGCCAAGAATGAAAGGCAGATGCCATCAAATATTTATGTATTATTTTAGATAGGAGCAGAGTAGATAGATGAACTTTGTTCCTTATTAGCTCTGATTTGACAAGTTAATCAACGATGTCCTGTCTCAGGTGGCCTTCAGTTTGTTTAACTTGTTGAAAATAGACTGGACACATGCTATAAAGACAGGAGGTCGCAAAGGGAGCCATGTTTCCTCCACCTTTGTTGAATGCTGTCTTTCCTCCCTCTCTGTTTCTTTAGATTTTTTGTTGTTGTTGTTCTTTACTCACATAAGTTTGGTCTCTTTTCCTCTCCCTTTCTTGTAGTATCAGTGGTTGTGTGGTTATCAATGAGGTCCCCAGCTCCGTCTTGAGCCAAGAGAGTGACCATCAGCATCAAGCGTCTCATTCCCGACACAACATCCCCTCATCCACTATGCTACATTCAGGAAATGAAGGTGTAAACCCACCTGGATCCACATCTGGTCAAGCTCGTGTGATTGAGCCCAATGGTAATGGTCAGATGAGGGTCTGATCTAGGATGGGTGGATAAACAAAACTAACACAGAAGGCTTTGATTCTACGGACTGGCAGCTGAAGCAGGTGAGCAAGGGTTGAATTGGTAAGTGTGCCTCGTGGGGACAGGTGGGGGGGGGGGGGGGGGGGGGGGGGGGGGGGGGGGGGGGGGGGGGGGGGGGGGGGGCTATGGCAGAGCTCCTGAGGGATGTAGAAGTCAGAGGGCAGGCCAGTTGTTAGTCAATCAAAGCACTCACCAACTCAAAAGAAGCAGTCATTGGCTGTGACTGAGAGCGATACAGTCTGGGCTGTAAAATGACCATCTAGAGACAAACCATCAGACACACCTGCATGTTTGTGTACACTCTTTGAGACCTCTCTATATCTGTATTGTTTTTTCTTTGTAATTGCTGCTCCCCAAACCAACCACTATTTTTGTCTCCCAGAATCCAACAAGTCAATGTCTATTCACTGCTCCTGTCCTGATTTATGGCCTGCTATTGTTGTTCCTCTCTGATATTGTTGAATACTGCAGACTGATTGCCTTTTCAGACCCCTTGCCACTCCATACTCTGTACTGTCACCGCAGGCCCCCCCTGAGGACCGTACACACACTCTAATTGGTTTGGGAAGGATTTGGCAGCCTTTGAACTAAAGAGACACAGAGAGGATGGTAGTGATTTAGAGGGAGAGATGGAAAGAGAAAAAAAAAAGAGAAAAGAGCAAGAAACAGGGGGAGAGGTGGGGACAGTTTGTGTGGATGGTTGTGTAATTTCAAGGCAATACTTTTTTTTATTTTCTATTCCTGGGCTAAAAAAAAGGAGAAAACATAGAGCAATAACACTGACATATTAAAACAGCATGCAATTTACCCTTGAATAAACAATACTGACATGCGCAGTAATGCATGTCGCATGCAAAACAGCCCTGAAATTGGACAGATCGGGGTGGAGTGAAATGCATTCATATGCGGACACCGAAGGGGCAGATAAAATGTGTCAGCCAGTCAGAAAACTGTCAATTAAAAATGATCTGTGAAAGCCAAAGCTATTTTGAAGTCAAACCTCTTACTGCCCTCTTTCAGTGTAGGTCTGATGAGAAGAGTCAGTTATGAGACACAAATCTGTTTTGTCAGTGAAACCTTTAAAGTAATAGCCAATATGAGCATTTATGGAGCTCTGGTACATGATAGTCTTTAGCAATATTCACAAGCTATGAATCTGAATGAGACTTCGTACACAGGGTCACAATCGGACAATTTAGGAGACAAGCTGATGAAATGCCACACAGTCACGCTCTCATTGGGTGTGTCTCTGACAGGCCCCTGCTCCAGTGAACAGTGAACTGACCATTTCCTGAATAATCCAGCGCCATCCACTCCAGCAAAAAACTTCAGTGAAAAAATGAGAGATAGGAATTTCAGCAAGCACAGTAGGCATTTGTGCTGTGGATAAAATAAAACAGAACCCACAGTCATCGCCAAGATGTTGCAATGATCTCTCGACAAAGGAGTTTACTGTCTGCTGTCGAAGACCAGTGTTCTCAAAAAGAACATCCAAATTAATTTAACTTGTGCATTTTTCTTCTCCACAACTTTTTAGCCTCAGTGTATGGATTTGAGGAATGGAGGTGCTGGGGGTTGTTTGTAGAATGAGAAAGAACCAGCAAGATACTTGTACATTTTTGAGAAAGCCTATACACAAAAGAGCACCTTGATACTGCTTATTGGCATGAACAGGCAGCTTGAAGGAGTCAGAGCAGGAGTTTAAGAGCAGCCACTGATTTCCACTGATGGACAGCTGAGAGCTAATGGAAACACCTCCACACACCACACCTTCAGCCACTTCAGCAGAGAAACACACACGTGAAACTCTCCCACACAAAAGAACCAAGAAACCTGATGTTCATGTGATACTCGAGCACTGAAGTGTAAAAACAATCAGATGTGCAGATACATCGCTGTTTGCTCTTGAAGATGATGCGTCTCGAATTGACAGTAGTTGTACCTTAAGAAATCCTTGCTAATTAAGAGTATTTTTAATAATCTGTACAATGTTTACACAGAGGGAAAAATATACAATTCATTGGACATGAGGTTGTGATATAAAAATTCTGTTTTGATACAGCTTGGGTTGTGTGGTATGATACAGCAGTGGTGGCTGACCAATAGAGGGCGCTAGGGTGCCACCCTCCAGGAGTGTTTTTTTATGTAATCTGTCATCTGTTTGTCTTCTTTTTTTTAATTTATTCATAATTGATAACAATTTTTCACAAACTACTGGTATGCTGCAATTAAAGCTGAGTGGGATGGTTGTTAAAAAGTACGGCACAGCACAGCTCCATCTGGAATATTTTTCACCGGCCACCACTGTGTTGCAGGTACCTGCCAGTCAGTTATTTCGTCTTGAGGATAAGACACACTAAAGTCCACAATACTCCAGCTACTATGTGGCAGGGAGGGGGGTCTTAATGATGGATGGCAAAGCCCGGCTGAGCATATTGCTCCCTTAATAAAAGCTGCCCTGCAATCCACGAGCAGCTAAGGGTGTATTTTCTCTCTTTGTCTCCCTCCACCCTCCTTACTCTGCCATCATTTTTAAGAGCGAAAACTGGTTAAGGTGTCAGAAAGAATGATGCCCCTCGTCAGACTGTGACTCACCTCTGAGCGGTATCCACCACTATAATCACACCAAGTGGCTCTCTGTTGGTGTGTGCATTTCTCTTTTTTTGTTTTTGTTTTTACCAAGGGCCCAGAACAAACAAGAAAGACAGAGGACATCGTCAAACTTTCACCTGGTGACTTCAGATCTAAAATGATGTTTCAATCTTTATTTGGCTTTTAAACGACAGACCGAGACATCCCTGTTTGAAAATAACACCGTTGGTGGTCATAAAGCAGGACAATGCTGATATTCAAACCCTTGGGTGTAGACTTTAAGGGTGCTGTGTTTTCAGACATGAATATAAACGGTGGTCACCATTTAAGCCTGCTGTTATTGCTGATTCTTAGGGTAAGCTTACACTTTAGGATATTTAAAACCTTTTGTGTCCTGAAATTTTTCTGTATCACACTCACAGATGTTTTTTCAACCTCAGATTAATACACAGCATGTTTTTGTTAAGATACAGTGAAGGAAATTACTGAGAAATTAAATGCAACTAAAAAAGTCATGTGATGTAATTTAATCTTAGGTATTGCAGGGGTTCTTGTTTGTTTGTTTTTGACATCTATGAGTGCTTTAGTATCTTCAAGGGTTAAGGACTTTCAAATTGGTAATCAGATAATTTTTGCCCAAAAGGCCTTGCAACCAAGGTTTTAGAGCAGATTTTTCTTTTTCAATCAGGTACCTTTCAACTTCAGTGTCATAAGCCAGGCCTTAGTGAAACATAAAAGGATCATGAAGAAGAAATGCCATACGCATGAAAAGATTATCAAATGGCTTTGTAAAAAACACGAGGCATCATATGTTCTACACAATGAACATTGTTGGTCATGTTTTTTATTAAAGTAAAAAAGTTTTAAAAAAAGATACAAAGTCGCAGTTAAAATGTTTCAAAACCATATTCTTAACCATTTAGAACTACTGACTCAACCAGCTTTTCTTTTGTTTTTGCTATTTCAGTTTTGGTAAAGTTGGCAAACATGTATTATTTATACAGGACCTTTGCATTGTTAAACAGAACTTCAACTAAACCAAAGAATATTAATAATCACATCAAGAAATTATACTTGATATATGGATACTGTACAGTTAAAATGTATTGATATACTGCTCAAGGAAAGAAAATCAAACAAACGTATGTAGTGATTATTCTGATCCCCTTCAAAGGATATTTCAATATTTCCGGAGTTGAGTAAATTCACTCATATTGTGAGACCCAAGAAATGTTTAAAGTCTGTTATGATATTTTCAACTCCTCTTTCCTTTGCCGAGCTCTATTTGTATATGCAAAACAGATCAGCCCTACTGTGGCAGTGCACTGATTAAAATACTGAAATATCCCTTTAATGTGTATCCATTAGGCAGGTTAGTAGATGGTGCAGTTGGCAGAAGAACGTTGGGTGCACATGAAGTCACTGGTGACCTCCCTGTAACCTCTGACTTCAGTTAGACCACTTCCTATTGAAAAGTTAAAAGAGTTGGAGGTAAAATGGGATCATCAGTTCAATGACACAAACCCAGCAGAAAAGTTCAAGAACAAGTATCAAAGCAATTCTGTGGTGCAGATCCTGCAAGGCTCTCCAAGGTGTAGTTTCCTGTTAAGCAAAACTCCTCCAAGATGCTGAATTAACTGACTATTTCATCTGTAGGGCTGTGATGCCACAACAGACACTCAGATATCAAAGTTTAGGCCAATGTGAATATCCTGGCTGCCACTCCTTTAGGCTAACTCACAATCTTCAAACTTGTCAGGATAAAATGTCTGAAGAACTGCTAGCTGCATGGACCATTGAGCTTAAAATCTAAAAACAATTACATTTAGTGGAGGAGTTTTGTATGAGCAAAGCTAATTGTTCTCCTGAATAACCATTCTCCATTATCATAACCTAGTGCCATTTTATTGTGCTGTGACTTATGAGAGAGGCCATCAGCTTAAAAAAAGAGAGATTTCACACAGGAAGCCGCTCTTCATAACCATCTTCAACTGTAACCTAACATGGTAACCTTGTTAGTTCCCTTAATGTAGAGGTTTGGAGCTAAAGCCCAACAAAGTTTATGGTAAAAAAATTTTTACCATGTTGCAGTTAAGTTCGGCTGAGGCACAAACAGAATCTGATTTTGTCAGTTTGGACTTATCTGCACAGACAGAGCTGATACAACTGGATTATAAAAAGATCCAAAGTGAAAGCTAAAGCTTATCAAAGCCTTGTGTCAGCAAAAAATACAGTACAACAGAGTTACACTATTTTCCATTTACCAACAGACATACACTGAGGACTCCAATACACAAGTTCAAGAAGCTGTAGTTAAAATGTAACGTGACAAGTTATCTGTTCAAATGAAGCTATAAGTGTTTTGTAATTTTTCCAGCCTGTGAATAAACTGCTGAGCCTTAGAAGAAACCTTTCAGGAGAAACTCCAGAAAGATTTATTAAAGAGTGACACTGATGCAATCGTCATACCTCTGTTAGAGCTTACCTTCCATCAGGTTATAGAGGTTGCAGTAGTTTGTACCGTGGTCTTTGACTGCATACCAGGTCTCAGAGATGGACATGGCCTACAAATTCACAATAAGCGTTAATCAAGGAATGTTAATGACAAGAAATTACACAGAACCCACCAAAGAAAAGGTTTGGACAACACAAAGAGAGGAGGATAGTAACATGAATGAAGACAGATATTCCTTTGGGGACAG
This sequence comes from Thalassoma bifasciatum, assembly GCA_008086565.1. Lineage (NCBI taxonomy): Eukaryota > Metazoa > Chordata > Actinopteri > Labriformes > Labridae > Thalassoma > Thalassoma bifasciatum. Next base: position 67,234 of record RPOG01000730.1, on the reverse strand, counting down.
AAAACTTTGAAGGGAGGAAATGGATGGTGACAGAAAGAGAGGAAGAAAGCAAATGAGGCAGAGACAAGAGGACCCTGATGTAGTTCAGAGAGAACATATTCTCAGACTGAGAAGATCCACTTTCTATGGCTTGTACTGCACTATAATAAATTAGAAGAGAGTGGGAACCTACTGAAACGTGACAGCAAGTGAAGAAATGATAGGAGACCAGCCGGAAATTGATGTCATCCACATATCTCTTGAAAGGAGTTGTGTGTTTGGCTGCAATAAAGTGGACAGAGGCAGACTGCAACTACAAGAAAACAAAAAGGTTGATCGGAAATTTAGTTCATTGACATTTTAAAGTTTGACTAAATACGAAGTTACAGGCACAAAAAAATGAGGTTTAGTTGTGGTTAAACCCTCAGAGTTCTATGATATGAATAATAAAGTTAAAATTTACAAACCTATGATATCAAAATAAATGCAAAAGTAAGAGAATTATATATTATAAAATGTTTATATAATACACCCTGTAGATATCACAGATCAAAAAGGATGTCATTTGTACCAAGTCCAAGATTGACATGACAACAGTTTGAGTATATGAGTCAGGTGTTAGACTAATACCTATCATAGACTTTTTAGAACCAGTGAATACCTGTGAGCCAAAGTTGTGTCTGAGGCTGGGGATTAAAGTTGTTGATTTTGAGCAAGGTTCCAGATAACATACTTTTCAAAAATGTCTCATGAACAAGAGTCTTAAGCAATATACTGTTAAATACTGTTCACGACACTTGATATCTTGTCATAAAACAGGAAGCTCTTTTAAGTCCTTTAGAGAAGGTTCTGTCTACTCAAGATGTTTTTATCAATATTGAAGGTCTATCCCTAAATCAACATATCTGTGCACTATTCATCTGTATTTTTGCCTGTAGTAATAATTTGCAGAAGTTCGAAACACACACACACACGCACAAACACAAACCTTGTAGAGGCACTTCTGTCCTCCCATGGTGCAGCCAGTCATGGTTCTCCACTTCTTAATCTGAGAGACAAGGGATTCATAGACCACTTGGCATGGTATCCCAAAGTACCTGCAGAAACAAGCACATCGCTGAAGGAGGTTTGAGTGCAGGTGAGTACGCTGGTTATTTGGAGCAACCAACATGGGTATTGTTAATGGAAGGGTGCCATCTGGTGGATTTTTGGTCTAGCTCTGAAAACAAGACTGAAATAGCACTAAAAATGATCTGACATCACAGTCGTATTTAAGTTACAATAATACTTCACTATATTGTCTACCATGATATCTTCAGCATCAAGTTTGTTTTGTTCTTGTACCTTATTTCATTGAACTCAAACAAAAGAATACAGACAACTCAGATTCAAGTCAAAGTGCAGATAAAAGTAGCACAGTCTCATTATCCTCCATCCTGTTTTTTGGGGCTTCAACATGTTTGTTTCATGATGACATTAGCTGATTAAAACTATGATACAAAGGCCCATCTGTCCAGGACAATTCAGGTCCTGTTGTAGTTCAGCTGAAGGACAGAAATGACCCCTGGGTTTAATTCTGTGGTTAGACCAGCATTACTCACAGCTCAGATAAGATAAACATTTTGAGAGGAATAATCACAAATATCAAAATGTTCCACTGAAAACAAAAATTTGGAGAAAATAAAAAAATATAAAATGCAATGCCATGTAAAACTTCACAACACTAGCCTTGATAAACGTCCTTCAATTAGATGAACAATAAAAGGTAGGAACACATGACAGATTCTTTGTCTTTCCATGTATACTTAACCATTCTTTCTTTCACACTTTTTTCATTTATAAGACAATCGTAATTATAAGTATTGTGGAAAAACAGTAAAATTTTCATCAACATCCATCAAAAAGAATAAAACATACCATTCAACTTTGCACTGGGCATGAAGAGGTCCTGCACAACAAAGCTCAAAGGTGCCAAGAGCCAGGATGATTGAAAAGAGACAAGAATTCATTCTGCTCCAACCTGTATCGACACAGTTAAGTTCAGACTAACACTAACGGAGAGAGACCAGCCCTAGTGACAAAAAGACACAAGACAAGAGCAGAGAGGAAACATCACAGGACGATCATGCGCTCTTTTGAAACGGAAACAGCCTTGATTTAATTTAGTTGTGAGGAGGAGTCATTTAAGACGAGCTGCAAAGATCTCTGGTTTAGAGAAAAAGTCAAGTCAGACTAAACTTGAGGGCTGACTCTTGTGATTTTTGGATGTGAAAGTGTGAAATCATCTGCAAGAAGTAGAGTTTGACATATTTGCCAAAAGGATTGCAGTATGTGTACCTAGTTAAAGAAATTTGAAACAGACCTTCAAACTGTCCAATATGCTCTTTAGCCTTGCTGTTTCGAATGTAGAGCATGCATATGTGTTGTAATGATAGCATATGATATAACAAGAAATGAGATAGAATTGAAATATCCTGTGAGTAAAATCATATAAAGAGGAATCCAGGTGTGCATGATTAGTAGATTAGAGTCAAAAGAAAGCAGAAAGGCAGAGAGGGAGGGAACAATGGAGCTAATCAGGAGGAGAATAATCTACAAGCTTTGGTGAAGAAGGGTGAATAGCCAGCTCGGGAGGAGACGTATATCTTATACTGTTTCAGCTCTTAATGATTAGAGCCAGAAGCAGAATGAGACAGAGTGAGAGCGCTGCTATTGTGAGTGCTCCTGCAGGATCACTGTGGCCTTGAGAGATGAGGAGCAGAGAGGAGGAAGCCAGCTTTTTTCCTGAACACAGCTGCCGAGAGCTTCACACCACCTCCAGCCTCCAGCGGGACTACTGGCACTGCCAGGGCAACAGCCACTCAAGGGGAACAGCCTCTGGGTTCACTCCTCTCCTGGGAAGGAGTGTTCTGCTCTCTACACTCATCCACTGACAAACAGAAAGCAGAGGAGTACGTTTAAGTGCTGCAATGACAGAACAGACGTCTAAAAAACAGGGATTTAAAAAGTGTCGGAGTGCCACTTTCAGTATTGATGGCTTCAGCTTCACCATTGGTAAGAGACTGCTGAATTGAGGTGTGTGTGTGCATGTGTGTGTGTGCATGCGTGTTCACACATTCATATGTGAGTCTTGCTTGCATGTGTGTAAGAGTGATAGATATTGCTTGTGTGCTGAACATATGGCTCTCTTTGCTCAGGGTTTATTGTGTTTGATTTGTGCTCACTGCCATCAAACACATTTCTCTTTGTGAGATATCCGCTGTCTTTATTTCAAAAGAAAACATCTGATTGGAAATGGTTTGTAAAATGTTGCTTTCTATATCCACAGAATTCACTTCAAAGTGTCATTTTTCTTGGAGAACATTTTCAGTCACACAAATTTCATCCATTCATTCACTCTGTGCTGCTGCACCCACATGTTCAATCCTGTTTCCACACAGCTCTGGTTTTTCTTACAGGTGTAGAGCTAGCATAGTTGGCTAGCTAGTAGTGCTGTCAAGCTGTGACTAAATACTGAGAAAACTGAACTACTACTCTGCAGAGACTGCAAAGTGTATAAGCCCACCAGTCTCTTTCTGTCTCACTGGACAGCTGAACATCTTCAACAGAGGGTAAATATCCCTCTTCAGAATCTGAGTCAGGTATTACTAGATGAAGTACTTTATCAACGGTGCACAGACCTCTCGCTAAGGTCTCCAACTGTTTATAGTCCATAACTTTGAATTAAAGCACGTACACAAACATTGCTCAGATGGACGTTATAGATATCCGCCATTTTCTGGTGTGAACTACGAACTACATGAGCCATAGTATTTGCAGGTATGTCTTGTTAAATTCAGCAATGTTGCTTGTTGCAATTTTGAGACTTTGGTGCTTAAAGGATTAGTTGAATAAGTATAATGTTTCTAAATCTAAAATAAAAGAAATTCAAGATATTTCTGAATAAAGAACATCATATTTGGCATTGAAATCTGAATTTACTCAAAAAGTAATTTAGATATGTTAAACAATTTTACAAAACTGTATTTTTAACATTTCTACCAGATGACACGTCTCATCCTCTGAATGTTTGACAACAGGGCTGTACTCTCCATCCAGCAACCCTATCACACGCTTCTGTTTCCTTGTGTTAAGATATCGTAGAAATTTATGGGTGGACAGTTTGGAGCACTTGAATGACACCACTGTCAGGCAAGGTTTGTGTAGGCATCCTTAATTTTACCTATTTATGAACAATGTAGTTCATCTCCATGCTGCATCTCAGAGTTTAACTACAAATCATGTTTAATACACCTGAACACAGTTGTGATAATTGTTCTATTAAATTCTGTCTAAAGGTTGCATACAGTGTCTATGATCAATCATTTCACCCTTTTTTCCTCTGCAAAAACATTCAGTATTCTGGATTAAAATTTGCCTGAAGCAGGTTGCTCTGGTAACAGAGAAAGCAGTATTTGTTTGCTGTTTCTCTAAAAATACTAAACAAGGCCACCCCACCTGCGAACCATCCTCCAAAGCAGGAAGCTGGAAAGTTACATTTGTGACCACCTGGTAACGCCATTCATCATAGGCTGTTAGAAAGTGCTGAGGTCAATCAATCTGAATAATATTTACTGCAAACAAAGTGTCTGATTTTTCAAAAATACCTTTTTTATTTTTCAATTTATTTAATTATAAATGAGATCTCCTCCTGAGAAATATAGTTGAGAATCAGGTCTGTCTGTATAAGTAGAAGAGAAGGCCATGTACTTTTTGTGTGTAAGGGCCTGAGTGTTTACTGACTGCTGTCTCTATGGAAACCAGAAGAGAGGAAAATGACTATGACATCATTTGGCTGGTGCAAAATAAATGTGTGTGTGTGTGTGTGTGTGTGTGTGTGTGTGTGTGTGTGTGTGTGTGTGTGTGTGTGTTATCAGTTGTTAGGGAGCTTAGCTCAGGGAGTCATTATCACTGATGAAGTGTCCTGTGTCACAGTGCGTAATCTGGCCGCACTTTATCTCCTCCTTCTTCGTCTGATTCCAGCCGTACTCTTTTTTCCCCAATCATTACTTTCTCACTCTCCTTCATTTTTTCCATTCTCTCTCTTTCTCTCTCTCTCTCTCTCTCTCTCTTTCTCTTTCTCTCTCTCTCTCTCTCACACACACACACACAGACCAGTTTACAACGACTACATTTGATTTAAAGTTGGAATTATAAAGTGTTATCATAAGTCCAGTTTTATAGTATCTTAATTAATGCATTGATGGCTTTGGTATCCTTTGTGTATTACAGACCATTAAACAAACTTTATGAACCACATAAAGTCTGACATGGTTTCCTGCAGGAAGTCATAAACAAATAGTAAAATAAATATATAATAAAAGCTTCTTATAAATAAAACCCAGGAGATTAAACAAACATTACTTTTAAACAAAAAAGTGAAATCTACCAAAATCCAAAGAACCCAGCCACTAGAGACCATGATACACAGACACAGAACATTTCCTGCAAACAATAAACTCACAGACTGGTCGAATCACAGAAACTTATTAACATATACAGAGGAATGAGTAACGGAGCATGAGACTATGAGATGCAGGTGAAACTAACGAGTGTGATCAAAATGGAGGAAACAACGGCAGGATTTAGAGGTAAAACTGAACCTGACACATAGGGAGTAAGAACACACATGAAAACACACTCAAGGAAATACTTTGATGTAGGACATGGATCAAAAAAAAATCCTACGTCAAAGCCTCATCTTTGTTCATATGCCTAATCATAATATGCAATGTAAAATGGGACTATTGGCACCAAAATGTTTTTTCTAAATGCCACTGATTAGCTTCCCAATCAGGACTTGTAACCCTGAATAGGACAACTAATGTAGCTAATGGATAAATAAAAAAGAAAGCTCTCCAGGTTACTTTGTTGCACCTAAGTTGCATACTGTGTTTTTCATTTGTGAATTCAGTCATATCCATACAAGAGGTTTCAGGTGATTCATCATTAGCACAGGTGTGTCATGCTCTAAGCCATATTAACAAATGTCTTCACCTAACAAGAAAAAGCTTAGAAATTTACAAACTTTTCTTTCACAGTTGCCAATGAGACTGGGGAAAGCAAGTTCCGTCCTCTGGCCCGCTTCACACGTAAGTTCAGCTCAGTTCAGATACACTTTTGAATCCAGTTTGACTGAAGAGTTTCACTGATAATAGTCATGAGGTGTTTAACAGAGGTATCTTGGAAAATAGTTTCTTTATCATTAAGTAGAATTGTTTTCTTCTCTACTTTAGGCTCACGGTCCCAAAATGCATTATGCACAGCTGTCACAGCCCACGCTGGTCTCACCCAACACAAAGGAATCCCATTAGACCCACGAAGCAGCGAGGAGATTTTAGCTGATGACCTGCCAACTCTAGATGCACCTGATGCCATGGGAAAGACTGCAATCAGGTTCTGAAGCACTTAATTGAACACATTTATACATGTTTTTGTTCAATACAAATTATTTGTTTCAGTCATGTGGTCCATTTCAGATCTTGTGTCTTAACCAACCTGAGGGGGCACAACAGTGTGGAGTAGTTTCAGAGACCCTGTAATGCTGAGACTGATCTGGTTGTTATTGTTGCAGGTTGCGTTGCCTTGTGAAGCAGCTTGAGAGGGGGGAAGCATCTGTGGTGGACCTGAAGAAAAACCTTGAGTATGCTGCCTCAGTCCTTGAATCTCTGTATGTTGAGGAAACAAGGTAAGAAGCTTTCAGCACAGTTCTGTTTTGAGTCTGTTTAAGAAAAGTTGACAGTTGTTGGACAAAAGTTTTGAAAGTGTAAGATTCTGATCTTGAATGCTGCTCTTTGCTGTAATGACTGCTTATCACTACACAGCAATCTCTGGGGACAAAAATCCCCAGAGCCAACAGAGTACAAACACCAGCATTTGTAAGAGTAACTCCACAGAGGCTAGATCCAAAAGCCAAGGGGAACCATGCGTAGTTCATACTGTAGTACAGACAAATACAGAAGGGCTAAACACTTTTACGGCACATGAAAAAAATATGGATACATAGTGAAATTAACTCCTGTTAATTTAGAACATGCGCAATGAATGAATTTTTACCAGTACTGATCTTTTTGTTAGTGGATTAATGGCAAACAAAGTTTAACTTTTAATTAAATGTGTCCACTTCTGCTGCCATGCAACAAAATGTGGTATTTGTTCAAAATAAGCACCAAAACTATGTTAGTCAAAAGGTAAAGAGCTGTGGAGAGCTATGAAGAGCTTTGTGCTTGTCTTTACAGGCGGCTGTTGGATCCAGAGGATGAGCTGAGTGACATTCAGTCAGACTCAGTGCCATCAGAGGTCCGTGACTGGCTGGCTTCCACTTTCACCCGGCAAAGACGCCTAATGCGCCGTAACGAGGACAAGCCACGATTCCGCAGCATCGTCCATGCAGTACAGGCTGGCATCTTTGTAGAAAGGTTTTGTTTTTTTGATTAATCTAACTCTGGCTTATTGTTGGTCTTCTTTTCACTGCATTAAAGTGTTAGATTTGATTCTTGGATAACAAGCAATCCTGTGAGTTGATTGTTGTGATGTTTACATTAGTCAGTGATGAACTATTTTCACTGGGGAATAGGACAAAGTGACAGTGTTTGGGGAAATCTTTGATGGATTATTGTTTTGACTGTAGTGGTTTCATCTTACGATTTTGTATATTTACACTCACTCATGTGACATTTTGGACCCAAATAAGTTTTGACCATCAGTATATTACCAAGTGTTCCCTTTTTGTGTGTCAGTTGAAGTGATATTATTCAATAATTTGTGTGTATGTGCTGTTGTCTGTATTTGTTGTGTCTCTGTTACAGGATGTACAGAAGAACTTCAAACATGGCTGGTCTTCATTTCCCGCCTAATGTTATCACTGTGCTCAAGGTGTGTCAAATGCTCATTTGTGATGAAAATGTTTCTAATGGAGATTAAGGTATTGTAATTAAGCTACTATTTATTGAGCTATTAGTATGTTTAAATATATTTACCACAAAAAGTTTCATGCCAAAGTGTGTGTGCTCTCTTGTTTATGTGTCTGTTGCAGCACGTAGACACATGGTCCTTCGATGTGTTCGCGCTGAATGAGGCGAGTGGAGACCATGCTCTGAAATTTGTCCTCTATGAGCTGCTCACAAGATACGACTTGATCAATCGTTTCAAGGTATGCGAAAAAAACAAGAACAACATCAACTAAGAAATTTTTATCCATCACATGAGTATGTTTGTATGCTGCAGTTTCTATCGCTGTGTTTTTTGAAAGTGTTACCTTAATTCCAGGTTCCTGTATCTGCTCTCATATCTTTTGCTGACTCATTGGAGGTGGGTTACAGCAAACACAAAAATCCTTACCACAATTTGATGCATGCTGCTGATGTCACACAGACCATCCATTACCTCCTGCTGAAGACTGGCATCGTGGTAAGTTCTGGGTTGTGTTATAGAAACAGGCTGTGGTGGGTGGTCTGGTACAGTCTGTGTTTGGATACTTGGTTGTTCTTTGAGAGGCCCTGAAACAAACAAAACCATAGCTTGTTGAAACCAATTTTTTTTTAACATTTTTGCATTTTAGCAAAATTGTAAGTCACATTTGTCACATTTCTCTCTTCCTCTCACAGCATTGGCTTACTGAGCTCGAGATCTTTGCAATAATTTTTGCAGCTGCCATCCATGACTTTGAGCATACAGGGACCACCAATAACTTTCACATTCAGACCAGGTAGTTGAATCCAGTTTTATTTATTCTAATTAAATCAGAGCAGCTTTCAAGGACTAGGAGAAGATAAGTTTCCAAACTCATGAAGCCGTGTGTGACTTCCAGGTCAGACACAGCCATGTTGTACAATGATCGGGCTGTTCTTGAGAACCACCATGTCAGCGCTGCATATCGACTTCTCCAGGATGATGAAGAAATGAACATCTTCTCTAGTCTGTCTAAAGATGACTGGAGGTGAAAGGACACAATAATCATGTTTTTATTCATCTTGAGTGGGATTAATGATGCCCACTAACTCCAAATCAATTTCACATCTACTGTTATCCCTTTTTTATTTAAGTCCCGTTGTCAGAGACATGTTTCTCTCTCATTTCACTCCTCTTTAGAGAACTGCGTAATCTGGTGGTGGAGATGGTTTTGGCCACTGACATGTCCTGCCACTTCCAGCAAATCAAAGCCATGAAAAGTTTCCTGCAGCAGCCTGAAGTGTGAGAGATTTATATCACTTCTGTTTCAGTTGAAGTTTGTTTTTTTTTCTGTTTGTTGTATGCTGGACAGAATAAGCTTAGTAATTCTAGTAAAAGGAAATAGTTCATTAAGGATCCTCTTTGGCTGTACCAAAAACAACAACCCTTTTACTTCTTAAGTTACTGTGACATACCTTTGTTTACTTCTGAATTCAGTTTCCTGTGAAGGGGATGGTTTTGAAGTCTTTTAATCAAACATTTATCATTTTTTGGAGTACAGAGCAACAAAATGCTGATACCAACAATGTCTTTTCTTAAACATGGTGACAACAGTAGTCTCTGAGACTAACAGGTGGATGGTTTTTGCAGGATTGACAAACCAAAGGCTTTATCTCTGCTGCTGCACACAGCTGACATTAGCCATCCTGCTAAACGCTGGAAGCTCCATCACACCTGGACCTCATCTTTGCTGGAGGAGTTTTTCAGACAGGTAATCATTTCTAGACATCAGATGGGCTTTTTGCTGTCTTAAAACTAAGCTTTCTATATCATACCATGCATCGGCATGAAGAATTGATTCAAAACATAGAAGCTGCTGGAACAAAACACAGCTTGCAGGTCTAATTTAGCTGTATTCAACAGTCTATCCTTATTAAAAAAGAAAGTTACAATAAAAGAAGAGCCTAGTCCTACTTCAAATTTGTATATTGATAATGATTAACTCAACTGTGTAAGAGAAACTCAATGGATTTCAGATCTCTGTGAGCTATTACTATAGTCCAGTTGTGTGTTTTGCTGATATTAAATGGAAACAAAAGATTACATTTGTTTTTATTTCTAGTTAGTAAACCTACACAGGTAAAACTGACAGTATCTTTTGATGTTGAACATCTTCTCAGGGTGATAAAGAGGCAGAGCTTGGTCTGCCTTTTTCTCCTCTCTGTGACCGCAAATCCACCATGGTGGCCCAGTCCCAGATCGGTGAGACAATAATACTGATAGGGAAGAGTTTCACTGAGATTTCCCTTTAGTATATTCAGCTTTGAATGAAAGTCTTTGTTCAAGTGTTCATGCTTTTGGTGTTTTCACAATTCAGAAACCTACTCTTTTCTCATTTCAATAGTTGTATGATAACGTATGAAAATAAAGAAAAAGAAATGCAGCTGTTGCCCTACATTATAACATAACGAATCTGAATAAATGTTCTAATCAAAAGATCAGGTTATACCATTAGCCCTTTAACTTTTGGCAGAATTAGATGGTTACCTCTTTGTTTTCACCTATGATGACCAGATAATAGAGGTTTTGGGCTTATTTACCTCCCAGCATTATAGTTTAATATATCTGGAAGTGTAAAAAATGTCATTGACTCAAATATTGAAATTATGATGCATGATGAAGTTAGAAAATCTTAATCTATATTTATGTATTTCGATGGATATTTTTTTCAGGAAATTGTGTTGAAAGTGTATGTTGTTTTCTTAACGCCTATGTTTCTGTCTGTGTTCTAAATGATTCATTCAGCCTGAATTCTCAAATTTTTAATTCCTTTTTCACAAGTCATTGTTTTCCGCAGGTTTCATTGACTTCATTGTAGAGCCAACATTTACAGTGTTGACAGAAATGATTGAGAAGATTGTGACGCCACTTATTGATGAGGCCTCTCGCTCTGGACTGCCTGGCTTCAGACGCCCCAGGTGACACAGACCACCTCAACATGTGTGACACTTTTGGCATTTTTGACAAGAACTAACACCCCAACAAATGAATCTCAAGCACTGTTTTTTTTATACTGAACAGTTTTGATCCTAATGGTGTAAATCCTCCTTTTTTTTTTCAATGGCTAAAAAACAAACCAAGGAAGAGCATGTCTTTTACTTCAACATTACAGTAGAGGTCAGTGTGGAGCTTTGAATGAGAGAAGAAGTCCCATGAGTATCATATTAGAAGTAAAAGTTTAGATTATTAAAAAGTAAAGTCTTTAAAATATAGGAATCTCATTCAATTATATTAAAAAAAAATCGAATGGGATGACGTTTCAATTAACAGTTTCTCATTTGATTGGCTGAAACAAAACACCACAAAAATGATCCAAAGTCCACCTTTTCCTTTTGAATGAAACAAAAGATCATTTTATTTCTAGTTGTACATTGCTATTATTAGCTTTGAAACAAAAGCAGTTGTTCTCACTTTGATAATTAAGTAAATGGTTAATTCTCCTATTCATATTAACTACCAAAATAACATGTGAATTTATGTTTTTGTGGGGTTTTTTTTACTTATCCGTGTGACCCCAGTGACATAAGTATTAACAGCAATGATGGGAAGAACCCCAGTGTGAAGAGTACGGGCTCAGATGGCTGCTGCTCGTTGGCCTCAGTGGACTTTAAGAGTTTTAAAATTACATGGAACCAAGAGATTCGTCAGAACAGGGACACGTGGAAAGCACAGGCGGCACAAGGTAGCTACACTTCCCTCCTCATTACCTTTCAGCCATTAAAATGTCTGCTGCTAGTTTACATTTGTGTAAAAATGTTCAATTTTTGGATGTCATTGTTTGTTAGTATGAAGTGTCTTTTAATGTGCTTGTGATGGCAGACCAAAAAGAAATTACCAAGAAGGAGACGGAGGAGACCGAAGACAATAAGACAGAAGTTGAGAAAAAGTCAGAGAACAATGGTGAAGTTATTAAAACAGAACAAGAGGAGGTGAAAGCAGACACTGAAGGACAAGAGGAGGCGCAGAACACCGAAACAAAGGAGAAGAGGGAAGGGAGTAACTCAGGGGGGGCTGAAAGCTCAGCAAAGGAGTCCAACCAAAAAAACACCATGAAGAAGGATGAACAAGAAAACCACACAGAGACACAACAGCGACCAAGTGGTACGGCCCCCCACAGCTGCACATTTCCTCACATACTGAGTGATGATTTGATGCTGACTTACATTTGACTGTTTTCACAGACCAGCCGCCTGAATGCCCTCTGATCCACTACTGCAAGAGACCCAGTTACTGCGCCAGCTCCTACCGGCTGGTCAAGTCAAAGGTCACTGAGATGCGTCCTATCGATGCCAGAGGAAGAGCCAGGAGGCTTCAGCGCATCTCCCTACGACGCAGAAAGTGACCTGGTATTAGAAAGTATTAGAAAGATGTCATAATAGTCAGGCTTTTCTGCACCTTGATGGTCACCATGTTACTGAGACCATGCTGCCTCCACTGCTCTCTGTACTGTTAATAAGTCCACATTACACACTGTTTATGTGAAGGTCTAACTCTTCTTATTTTGGTTCATTAATGAGCTTGTTTTAATTTTTGTACAGTTTTCTAGCTGAATTAAATTGTTGACTGCCTTAAGGTCCAACAGTAAATGTAGTTAATGCATTAATCTTTGGTACCTTTAAGGGCAAATCTTATATTTTGAAGCTTCTCCTTTACCCTCTCTGCCAATTCCCTTCTATTCTCAATTGGTTATGTCATTCATTGAAATGTGTTCCCACTTTTAAATTTGTATTTAACACAACTGTTATGGCTTTATTTTTTTCTTAGTTTTTTATGATCTAGTTGAAATTTATTGTTTTGAAAAAAATTGACAATTTTACAATAGCTAAAATAATCTCACTTTTTTTCTTATCATATGTTGATTAAGTTTTTCTCCTGCCCATTCAAGTTGATCTCAAAACAAAAAGCAGCCAGAACTTGACCTAAAAACCCTGAAACCCGATGGACTGGAAAAAGTCTCCAGACTAAAGCAGAGATGTGGCACTATCAGTATCGTCCTTCAAATGTTACAGAGAGTTTTATCATTATATTACTTTTGTTTTCTTAACATTTTTATATGCATGCCTGGGAGATTTTGGTTGGAGCTGCTGGAGCCTCTTGTGTAAAGTTTGAAGTTCTCTTTGTACACACATTATTTTCCCCTTGTCCTCTGTCTCCTCTCAGCTCGAAACACTGGCTTGAAATGTTAATTGATGACTCTTAATTGGAATGAGGTATTTAAAGTTTTCACCTGCTGAGATTGGCATCTTCAAGGTCAAGACTGTGAACCAATGAGTGAGGAGTTTCCTGACAACACAAGTTAGCTGAGCTGCAAAGGAGCCTTTTGAATTAAACTCTGACTTTAAATTTTGAGGAGAAAACAAAATAAGTGTGGCAAAAGATCATTTACATGGCACTTCCTCTGAAAGAAATTTTCTGACACAGGTTATTTATTTATTTTTATTTTTAACATTATTGTAAAAAAAAAAAAAGTTGAAAGAGCACTGTTGGCAAAAACATCACTGTATGCTTGAACATGAAGTCATTCGTTGTGTTTCAACCAGAGAGTCAGAACTTCACCATAAATGCATGATAGTATGTAAAAGAGGTGTCAGGTACCCAGTGTCAGTCTCACCATCAGTAAACTCAGATTTTCTATTTTGATCAAGCTGGAGTTCAGATCAAATCAAAGACTGCTGAAGCATTGGATCATCTTCCCCTAGAAAGTTGCCTTTGCTTTTCTCTAATATACATTTTGTCATCATTATTTACCCAAATGCAGTTACCATAAAAAACAGCAGAGGTCATCCTATAAGTCATAAACCTAAAATCAACAGGCCTACCTTTAAAAAACAAACTTTCCACCTTGTACATTTTGGTTGAAAACAGTTCCATGTTGGTTAAATCATGATGACTTTAATATCTTTTGGAAGGATGGACTGTGTTTTATGTAAAAGTGAGGACAGGCCTTTGTTCACACATTCACTGGAAAACAAATAATTTCATCATTTTTAAGACCCAATTGTCACAAAATGCCTCAAAGATGTCATCTCAAGTATTTCCCTCTTTATAGCTTTTGTCCAGTAATTCAGATGTGTGTGTTTGAATGCTGAGCTTGTTGTTGTTTATAAAAAAAAAAGAAACGTCTTTTAGCATTTGTTTGTTAATGTTTATTTTTATTCCAAGAATCTTTTCATGATGTTTGAACATAAACATTTACTGTCAACAAAATCATTGTGATTCAATGGTTTAATCCTTTACATCATGTTCCTCATCTTCTAAGTGCACCATCTGTTTCCCTGCTTTTAGTACTCGGGCTCCTGGAAAAGAAGAAAAGAAAAAGAAAGTTAACTGCAAATCAAATTCACTGCGATTCAAAAACCTAATTATATCAGCACCGGTTCACAAAATATGTTTGCAACATAATAATAAGTTTGCAAAATGACCAAAAGGCCAAAAGTTTCCAAATGTGAACATTTAGTTTTACCCTGAGTCTAAAATAAATAAATAAATAAAAGTATTTTTATTGGGTTAAACTTACAGCTGAACAGGAAAATCAACAAACAAATGGTCTTGCAAAGCATTGTTAATTGTCGTGCCTGTTAGATGGGCAGTTTGGTTTACTGTGATATGCCAATATGGCTGTGTGTGTGTGTGTGTGTGTGTGTGTGTGTGTGTGTGTGTGTGTGTGTGTGTGTGTGTGTGTGTGTGTGTGTGTGTGAGCACTGACCTGGTATATGTGGAGGAGAGTTGAGGACAGGTGTGTCTTTTCTGCGAGGTTTCTTCAGGAGCTCTTCCTCCTCGTTCTTTGCACAGAGAGCTTCCTCTTTTTTAACACTTTCCATCCCTGACTCCACCAGGCTTTTTGGATGCTCATCTGTTACATGTAGGACAAATTTACACAATTATCCATCTTTTTTTCAAGAGACAAAAATAAACAAACATCCAGATGAGGACTATATTTATTTGAAACATTTATTTCTGTGATAAATTGATGAAACTGAAATAAATGAGGTGTTGATTTATTAGATTTATACCCAAAAACAAAGTGCTACCTGGGCGATACTTTTGGTGGATTAACATCACTTTATTTTAGATAAAAAGATTGATGTTTCTATTTCACTACGATGTGACAGATACCTTTTGTCTCACAGGGTCGGCTCTCGTGTGTCATCAGTCGATGTTCAGGCTCCAGGGTTAACCTCATACAGCCAGTCGTCATCTGTCAAGCCCTCAGGGCTTTCTGTCTGAAAGATCACATAACACCAGCACACACACACACACACACACACACACACACACACACACACACAGTATGCTTCATCCCTTTGTTAGTGTTCCCTTATGAATAATGCAAGTAAGCGTAAGCGTGTGTGTGCATGCGTGCATATGTGTGTGTGTGTGTGTGTGTGTGTGTGTGTGTGTTTTGTTGAACTAACAAATCAATTGTTATTCACTTCAAGACAAAAAACAAGCTCCCATAAAGTCTGCACATCAAATCATTTCTTACTCTCAAACATTGTAGCTTATCTGCCTCTGTCATATATCAAGTCTGATAACTTATCTGAATATGATTGATTGAGTCAGTTGCTTTTGATCCCATCATACTTTCTAAATAGACAAGGAGAACAGCTACAAATGCTACATGAAACAGAAAATGTGGACACCAGAGGTGGAAATAAAAATAACAGTGGCTAAAACCTTTTTTTGAAATAAGATAGGAGCACTTAAAAAACAGTACAGAATTCCTTAAAAGACAGATAAATAACAAAATAAAGGCAAAAGCAATAAACTGTTGAAATAAAGATTCAGAGCGTGGTCTTACCTCAGTCTCAGTGGTGTCACAAAGACGGATGGAGCAGTGTTGCTCTGGGTTATGAAGCTTGAAGGCGGAGCATCCTCTCTCCTCTTCATGTCTGATCTCATACATGTTGGCTGTGTGTTATGTGTTTCTAAAGTACTTAAGTATAATGATGCACATCTGATTGGATAACCAAGTGTGTATACACGTAAATGACATTTTTAACTAATAGGCACATTGATGATATATTCAGATTAAGTGTAAACAACATGACGGGTAAAGGATTTTGTTTATGTTTTCCTCTCTGTTTATTCCTGAAGCCTTAATTGAGTAATTATGATGGTTCTGTTAGGACCCAGTGAACAAATATAACGCCAGTGATGATATAAATAAGAGTTAGTTTTCTGTAGTTCAGAAGTATGAAGTCACACCTGCTGTTTATAACTTTGGATTATATGTATCATCATAACTCTCTTGATTGCAGTATCCTAGTTTCAGTACAGATGCCATAAATTTTCAGATATCAACAGTAGAATAGAAGAAGTAGGTAAATTACCGGGAAAGATAGTTTATGGTCTTTTTTTTTTCTGAACCAGGTGAGCCTTATGAACACTCGCTCCCATAAACAGAACACCTTTGATGCTTCAATCACACCAAAACCTTTTGAAGTCTGCTGGAGGGGTTGTAATGGAATAATGGGAACATCCTGTTCTGAAGTGTGTGCACTTCTTTGTTAATGAAGTTCTCAACCCTCTCTTCAGCACAATGTGTTTTACATAAGACAAAGATTTATGAAAAATAAGAAAAATATTCCAGTGTTTGTAATATTTATTATGTTTATCAAGGGTCATCGTACACTCAGTGAGCAGAGCTTTATGACAATCTGACATCCTAAATAGCCGAATAACTTATAATTACATTCTGTGTATATACTATTAACATATGTGAGCGTGGATGTTACCTCAGCCTTTCATAACAGACTCTTCTAAGCTGTTTATTTGTTGCCTGTATCTTGAGTTGTGGGTGGGGAACATGCAGGCATCATAAAAAAGCCTTTTTCACATTTAATGTAAACATTTTGAATCATACAATGGAAAGGCAGTGAAAACTAAAATCATAACTCTGAAAGGATGAAGAATGTTCCAAAGAGACAGAAAAGCTTCAGAAAATTTTATCTTCCACACGCAGTCCTTTGTGTTGCTGCTGGCACCTAAAAGACAAAGCATCAAGTTGTGACTTGAATCAAACTTATTCAGATTAAAATAGTGAGGTTCTATATTACACAGGACCTGTAATTTTCAGCTCATGCGGTTATTCCCAAAAAAAAAAGGTTTGCATTGCTTTCTCAAGTTACATGTTACAAAGAGGGAATCAAGGTTCTGAGACTTCAGAGATTTGTTCATATAAACTAAAAAAGGAGAAAGGGAGTTAACTATCAAAGCTACAATGGCAAAATGACCAAGCAAGTAAAGTTAGTTTAGGGCCATGATTCAGGCCAATCCTTCCCTGCCTCCATAAAAAGATAAAAGCTGTGTGTTTCTAGAGGACTGTACCCCATCATCAACTTTTTGAGTTTTTAAAGGATGGATTTCAGTAAACATGTAAATGAAGAAGTGAACTGTTATGTCTGATCTGAAAACAGCACTAATTACCAACTCACCTTTTATTCTAACGAGTCTGTGTTCACAGAGTGTCGCAAAGACTCTTTTAACTGGAAAGCAAGACATAAAAATAGTATTAAAAACAGCACACTTCACAGAAATAATACAATCATTAATCAAACCAAATATTTGTTGATAGAGGACAGTTATACATCAAATTTACTGTACAGTGAGGGGGCTTGTTGGATAGTATCTCTACAAAGTGTACCATGGGACAAACTTGAATAGTTTATACATACTTGAATGTGGTCAGATAAGAACTGAGTAGATCTCTGCTTCTGTGTTCATTCCAAAAAATATAAAAAGTAGAATAAAATAATTCCTTGCTTTTATTTTATATTACCTTTTATTATCTTACTACCATGCCTAAGGTTGTGGTTGCACTTAATTCCATTGTACATCTTAGAATGACAATTACAACACTGCATGTTATCAATTTTTATTGTAGACTTCCCCTCTTTTTTATTTATTCTTCTTTTTTTTTGGGGAGCTTTTTGTCTTTTTAGGATAAACGCTTTTATTGGACGGCTTCAGGGTAAAACAGAAAACATGTTTGGAGTTAGAACTCCATAAATATGGGGAGAGAGATGGAAGTGGATGATACACCAAATCAGAATTTCAAGCCTCGAGTCTCCACCTGACCCTTGAATGTTATTCTGACATAAAAAGTATATTCTGTTTTGATATTTTCAGAATCATGAGTTTGGATGTAAATTGTAGTGGGCAGAAGTAAATGGTTCGTTATTCTTTTATTTTGGGATGTTCTTACCCTCTGCAGGAAGCTCAGCAGGTCCACCTTGTCAGCCTTCATATGAGAGGAGCTCAGTCCCTCAGTGATGTTGTCTGATCCAGGAGGTGAGTGTCTGAGAGAGTCCACAGTCCAGGGGGAGACCTGGTTGTTCTGCATCCAGGGCAGCAGACTGCACTGAGTGGCTACTGTCCTGCAGGAGGGTGCACACAGTGATGTCTGCACCTTTCCAGGAAGAGAGACTCTGAGCTGAGAGCAGAGAAAAGACTGCTCATCTAACAGACGGTGCATCTTCTATTCAAAAACACAGAAATAAAATCAGATCACATTAAAACAAATAATTTAAAACTCATTAACATTAAGAAAAACAAAATGTTTGGTATGTGGTTTCCACACAGATGTGTTCATCTGCTTCTCTCTCAAGTTTTTTCAGACGTTTGCAAATGAAAACTGGTATTGTTCAGGCTATTCCATCATCAAAGTCTGGACAAAAGTGTCTGTGCTCTTGACTTTTGCTCGTACTTTATAGTTTTCATTAGAATGGATATATGTCCCTTTCAACATTATTAAAAAACAATATCAAAAAAACACACATCATGAGCTGTATTTAATGTATGTGCTGTTGACACATAGTTTGTCTTTTCATACATCTTTCATGTCTCCCAGCAGATTATGGCAAGTGGTTAGTGTGTTAAAAGTTACCATTTTTAAACTGTCATCATAGTGATGGGCCAGTTCATTCAGCTGCATCTCAAGCTCTCCAGCCTCCTTCTTCACTGCTCGCCTCAGCTCCTCAATTTCCCGAACCCGCTCCCTACACAGCACACACACACACACACACACACATACAAACATATACACATGCACACACAGGTCATTTGATCTTTCCAGGACTTATAGACTTTACAGGAAACTAAACTTTAAATGAAGAGTGGAGCCAATTTCTGACAATGAAATTTGTCTACTGCTCTAAGGGGAAAACATGATAGGATGTTACAGTAATCTTTACAGGATCACTGCTGCTCCATGATCTGTCTGGTTTGATTTTATTTTCATGTTCACACATCTCCATACACTGAAACCAAATCGTCTGTGTTTATCAGAAAGTACATTTATCGTTGTAATCTTGATGATTAGACTAAGTGAAAGCTGTAGACCTCTAGGATCTTCTTGAGCCTGATTGTGTACCTGTCCTGATCAGACAGACAGCTGTATACTGCAGCCTGGTCTTCAGAGAGCTGCTCCTCCATGTTGCAAAGCACAGAACAAAACTGCTGCAGACACAGCATCATCTCCTCCAACTCATCCAGAGAGTACTATAAAGAAAAAGAGGTGAAAAATGGTCATTGTTGATGTACTTATCAAAATAATGGCACATTGCACATTTGTTTTGGTTTTTTTTGCGTGTTTCTCTATTCGTTCTTATTTATTTTCTCTCTTTTTTTGTCTCTTTTGACCAACCCCTTTCTGCATGGGTTTTGTACCCAATTTATACTACTCTAATCTTGACAACTCTCATTCAATTTGTATTTTTGTACAACCCTTGATGTGCTTGGTTTCTTTTTGACTCATATTCTCCTTTGAGAAAAAAAAGTTGTCATATCGAATGTAATTGTTAATGTAACTGTAGTAGAACTCTCAAACATTAAATTGGACTGAGTTAACTTCAGTCTTTGTATTTTCTTATTTTTAATATAATTCAACATAATTAAAGACAGAGTAAGAAAGAATAGAGGCAGCAGAAAGGAAGAAGCTCCACAAGCTCAGCATGCAAATAAGATATTATTATGTAAATATGGTTCAGGCTTTGAAAGGCTTTCATATCAAGAACTATGGTAACCTGACGACAAATAAACTGTTTGAACAAATAATCAGTGACTCAGTGAAAGGCAGACACACACACCAACTGCTCAGAATAGCAACAAGACACATCACATCCAGAGAGGCATCAACCATCTATACTGATCATTGAACAGAGTTTTGCTGGGAGGAACTGAAAAGATTTAAAGATATGACAAAGCTTGCCTTTGATGTTACATAGTTCAAATCCTATTTCAGGCTAGAATGGGACAATATTTTATCTATAAAGTCCTGGAATTAGGTCTCCTTAGCTCCAAAAATGTATTGGGTGTCATCTAAGATACTGTGGAAATGAGAATCCAGCATTAATGGGCTGGATTGAAACGTTCTTTTGCTGCCAATGAAGCAACAGCAATCATCAAGGACAAGAAGTTCCTGTGCTAAGTGTCTAGTATCGTACTTAATGTGTCAAGTTGTACCATTTAAAACATCTATCAGTACAAATTATATTGTGCACAACAGCTTCACATTAACTTTTCTCTCTTTCTTTTGTCTTCCTGCTGTAATCTGCCCTGACACTTATGAAAAACGAAGTGACATACATTACAAATTTGCAGAGCAAGTCTGGCATCCATTAATGTTTCAATTATTTATTACCAGTATTACTTCTGTAATTTTTATTATCATTAAAGAGAATTGAAATTCCCATCAAATACACAGTTTTTCACCTGAGGAAGAAGAAAAGTCCAAAAAAGATGTTGGCACCTTTCATATCCATATTGATGGATGGATTAATTGATTATGAAGAGTGTGGTCTTACTTACAGGCATGTTTCCCACAGTGTGCTGCTTGTTGGAACAGCCTGAACTCCAGTGATTGCAGGAGCAGCAGTATGCGGTGTTGTCGGCCTGTTTGTCCTGCCAAAGGTCCTTCCCATCTTCATCTCTATTCCTGTCCACCTCTTCTTCCTCATCAGACCACAAGCCTTTATCAATAGAGACTGATGCAGTACTGTCATCTCTTCCAAGGAGACAGTCGTATGAGTTCCAGTCTTTTGAAAACAGAAGAAGAGATGGAGATGAAGAGTAGATCAGATCAGGTCTTTTTATAGTTTCTGAGAAATCAGCGGACACAGTTGTTTGGTCTTGGACTGTATCAGGAGCCCCGTGTGTGAACATCTTTGAGAGATTGTTTTTTCTAATCTGCCATTCTGTCCATGACTTCACAGCTCGGAAAGGGGACGAGGTGTCCAAGGAGAGATCAGGGAGTAAAGGGCTGTGTTTCAGATCAGCCACTAAGGGGACATCCTTCCTGAGGACGATGTGAGAGGATGGAGATGAGGACATCTGGACTGAAACAGAGCGACTTAATGGCTTTAGATGTGATGCTGCTGGGGCAGTGTCACCTCTACCTGTTGATGATAATGAATCTGAAACAGCTGGTCCTTTAGACAACAGCGACTCCCCGTCTGGGGCTTCAACGCTATTTGATTCTTCAAGCACAGAGCTCTGACCGGAAACATTAATAGGTTCTGCCCAATAAACTTGCCTTTCCGTATCAAGCTGTTCAAGAAATGAATCCAAATCCCCGACTTCACCTTCTGAGCCGTCTACTGAGGTCTGAAACACAACATCTAAGCTCTGTATCTCAAACAATCCTTTATGTTCAGTTACATTTCCGCTCAGTGCTCCTGAAACCCCCTCATGTAAAACTAAGGGAGCTGTCCATGATTCAGTTTCTGTCCCATCAGTATCCATCTGACTGACTTCTGTTAAACCCTCTGCTTCTGTTTCAGTTGATTGTTCACACAGCAAACAACAGGTGGGAACTTGTGGATCTGTTTCGTTTTGGTTGCTCACTGAACTCTCTGTATCTGGTATGTAGACAACAACCTCTGAAGTCTGAAAGGGGTCAGGACGTCTTTCAACCTCCCTCTCTTCATTCCTCTGAAGATAACCCTCCAGGTCCAAAGAGAAGTGGGCCATCCTGGGAGGAATAGTTTCCTGAATACGAAAGTCATTGTCAGTGTTGGTGTGATCATAAGTAGAGTATGACTTATCCTGTTGGGAGACAGACCGCTCTGTCATATCCAAGACTTCTTCTATAGGACTGTCCACATTGTGCCACTCCAATGATGAAGTTCGCTCACAAACTGGAGCGGATGGGTCAGGAGAAAAGGCTTGATCTGAAGTAAACTCGTCAATCCTCTGAGAATCCTGAACCAGAGCAGAAGAAACTAAAGGTCTGTCCTGCTCCAACTGAAATAAGAGAGAGGGTTGTGCTTCTTCTTTTTCCTCTCTTTCTGCTTGTGAACATGTAAGACGATAAGAGTGTCTGTTTCCCTTTAAGGACTGGAAAGGTGGATCTTTTTTGTTGTTTTCTGGACTGTGTGAGAAAGGTGTTTCAGAGGCTGCAAAGGGAAGAAGAGAAGGACGTGCTTCCTCTTTTTCCTCTCTTTCTGCTTGTGAACATGTAAGTTGATTAGAGTGTCTGTTTCCCTTTAAAGACTGTAGAGGTGGATCTGTTTTGTTGTTTTCTAGACTGTGTGAGAAAGATGTTTCAAATGCTGCACAGTGAACATCAGACGGGGCAGAAGAAGGTAAAAAGGAGGGAAGCTGACTGTCCCCTGTATCCCCAAAGGAAGAAATTGTGGCAAAAAATGTAACATTTGGGTCAGTAGATGAGACAGGTGAGGTAGAAGATGCTGATGGATCAGAATTACAAGAGAGCAAAGGGGAAGGACTGTGTGTGCTCTCATTTTTAACCTCCTCTGACTCTCCACACAATGAGTCATCTTCCACGTGGAAAGATCTAGAAAAGATGGATGTGAGAGGAGCAGGAGGTGAGTTTGTTTTTGATCGCTCATTTCTGTTCTGTAACTCAGGGGATGAAGAACGAGGCGGAGAAAGGTGTTGGTATTCTGGTGGAGTCTGATCCTGATCTGGTGGTGTCTCAGTCCCTGCAGTTTTCACATCAGACTCTGAGACACAGGTTAAAGCAGGAGATTGAAAAAGGCCGCAGACTGATGGTTGGTCTTGCTGAGGATATGTGGAGGGACTGTCAACAGCAGAAGGCATCGGGGGTGAAGGTAGGGGGGGAATAGGTGATGGAGCAGAGGGGGAGCATGGTCTCTCACTGCTGTGGCTCTCAGTGCTTCCTCCAGACAGACACGACAGAGCCTGCAACGAAACGATCACAAAGACAGTCAAGCAGCCACACAGAGGAGGCTCTTGTATTATTATTTAACACCAAACATGCATAAAGTCAGGAGGCTTGTGTAGAAGCGTGAGTGCATTAGTGTGAACCTTGATGAGATCAGGCGCTGGTGACTCCTGCTGAGACTGAGGAGGGATGAACGGCTCCTCCAGGAAACCACTGCTGTCTGACTGACAGCTGCTGGTACGAACCACACACCTCACTGCTCACAGGGAAATGACACAGTCAGGAATTACTACACTTGAGGCAAAGCAAAATGATTTAATGATGACAACTATGATCTATTGCAGGATTTCTTATTCCAGATTGTGTTGTTTGATTTGGTGCTCCAACATGCATTATAATTAACAGAGATGTGAAAATGAAAATGATCATGTTTACTTTGTATGATGGGAGATTGTTTCACATGTTCAAACAGTATTCAAATGATTTGATCTTTTCATGGTTCATAAACTGCAGATCAGGAACTTATACTCTAATATATAAAATTGTTTGAGACATTTTCAGAAAATAGGCTTTCAGTATTAAAGTTATACTTTAACTTGAAAGTGATTAAATATGGAGAGAGGGGAAAAAAGATACGTGAAACCTTTAAGTTTATGGTAATGACCCACCTGAATTTTCTGCCCCTCCCATGAAGCTCCCCGTCAAACTACCGTCATCAAAACTATGGATCTGTGAATTGATATGAAACAAGACGATATAATCAAAGACGTGTGCTCTGTAATCATGTTGCCTTTGATAACCATGAATAGAAGTGGTCAAACTTGCCTCTTCCATTTCAAATGACTCCCTTGTCTGCCCCGGGCTCTTCCTCCTCTGGTAAAAAGAGTTCATTTTCAGAGAGCGACCATCTCTGGGGGAATAAGACCTTAGTTCCACATCTTGAGCTGTCAAAGGCCCCGTTTGAGGCTGTGGTTGAGCATCTACACCAGCCCCTTGCTCCTCTGCCAGAGGACTGAGAGACTTGCTCTCCAGGAGTCCAGTTTTCATCCTTTTCAAAGGGATTCTGCTGTCTATGAGGCTGGAAGGAGGAAGATGGGACGGGGGCTCCTGGGGGATTTTGTTTCTGATATTATGGATTGTCTTCTGGGATGCTCGTCTGAACAGCATGCACGCGTGCCTCCTTCTTTCTCTGGCCTCAGGAGGAAGGTTGTCCATGGTATTTCTGATAGGGGAGGGGGACCCAACCAAGGTGGAGAATGCTGTGGTTACCTGCTGCAGAACCTCGAGTTGTCTAAAACGATCTGGGAAGAGAACGAGGGGGAAAGAGGTGAAAGACAAGAGAAGAGTGTTAACATTTCATTTACTGTTACAGAATGCACAAACTAAAAAAGGAATGGAACAAGTCATTTTTCCATTACATCTTCAGGGTTCAAATCATTTATGGACACAACTTAACCGGAAAAATGCCAAACCCTATCAGCAGAACCAAGCACCACCCCCTTATCTTCTCTTCCATCTGATGTTCTTCAAAAATAAATAATTAACTTTCAAAGGCAAATTCTTAACTGGATTTGCTGCAAATGCTTTGAAAACAGTCGTTTTAACCAAATATATTATGAGCCTCCATAACTCCAAGAGCACACAGGACTTTAAAGTTTAAGAGGAGGTAAATCAGTCATAATTTGTGCTCAAAAGTCCAATTTGAAAAATGAGTTTATCTACAACAGACTTACTGCTAACATCTGGATTCTCCAAGTCAAGCCTACTCTTCTGTGCCTCCAGAAAGACCTGGAGGTTTATTCCTCTTGCTTGAGATGGATAATTTATAAAACGAGCTGGGATTCGTCCTGAGAGGTCAGGCTCATCACAGCCGAAGCCAAGGTCCAAGAGAACGTCCTCAGGGTTGTCGTTCCACAGGTTTAGGATGTCCATCACACTGACATGAATAGAACCATCAAAACATACAAACGTCACTCATCAACACCTACACCTGGAGTAGTTTCCATGTGTAAACATAAAACGCCTGTGATGGAGTGATTAACAGAGTGAGTAACAGAGAGAAAGAGAGAGAAGTGTCTGACCTCAGTGGTCCAGAGTGATCTGAAGTTCCTGAGTTGAAACTGTTCCACCTGCTGATGGCTGGACTTGACCTGGTCCACCTGAACAAGACAGACGACAAATCATTTCATGCTTTCTTTCTGATGTTCATTTGATTTCACTTTCTTTGTTCAGAGACTGAAAACGATTGTAAATGAAAAACCACACCTGTCAAACTTGAGTAAACGCTCAGATCACTGAGTTCACAAGCGCATTAGTTAAAGTCACTACCGCCTCGGAGCATTATTAGCATGAGAGTAAGTTGTGTTAACATTTCCAGGTGCTCTAACTTGGTGGGGGTTTTTTCCAGTCCCATCTCTGACCCCTCAAGAGGAAGTACAGTTCATCCTTCTGAACCCAACCTGTTCCTCTCATCTGGATCCTTTTGATGGAAGAATTACAGGCTCACTGTGAATGTTGCTTGAATTTAGTAAAGAACATAGATCTACAGGAAACTGGAAGAATCTTGCTGGGATGGACATGAAAACAATGTAAGGAAGACCTTATGGAAATAATCAGCCAAAAATAGCTCTGACTTTACCAGTATAGCTTACTGTTCAAAATGCCACACCCTTATTACAAAAAACAGATCCAGATTATCTTTAGATCAGATCTGGGTTTATCATGTACCATTATTCAAGATTATTTAAAATTTTAGTTGACATAATGTGGCTGTATGGTTTGAGCTGATTATCAAAGATACATCACTTATGACTTATTTCTCAACACACACACAGAGGAATAGAAAACTGAATAGTTCTCATGTCAGAGACAAGAATAAAAATTAAAAAATATCTGAAGAATAATAACAATAATTTGAAGGCTGTTTACTCACATTTGCTCCTGGTCCTTTTTTAACAAAATCATACCTAATCCTCTCTTTGTACTCTGACACTGTGTTCTCTCCTGATTTATATTTTCTGTACAGTTGTCAAGCACTGTAATAACTCCACCTTAATCCTTTCGCTTTTTATGCAAACTTTGCAGCAAACTGTGCAGGTAGAGGAGGGGAGGCTCATTTGCCAGGTAAATATGACCTATAATATGTTGTAAGGTTCATAAGCTATTATCACAGCTGGACTGCTGGAAGCAGAGACACAGCAGACATGTCAGACGCTGAAGTCAATCAGATTCATTTTGTTACTTCTACAAGAACATCAGAAAATAAATAGAATGATTTTTTTTATATATCTGTCAAATTCATCATAAAAATATGTTTAATAACTTCTTATTATTGATTCTCTGCACATAGTGATCTGGTCTCTTTGTGACGGTGCATTTGAAATTCAGATCAGCAAGAATGTGTTAATGAAAGCTCATTGTCAGCTTCAAACACAAGTTATGTCATGATAAAACACACACATCGACATAACATGCAAAGCAGCATGAAGGTAGCTCCTTTTGCCTTTGAGAAACAGATGACTCTCAAGATCATGTCTCAGTTTTAATGTTAATTATTCAGAATTATCTGCGAAACAGTTGAAGCCTTAAATGAGACAATGACCAGGCATGGAGCTGTCCAAAACATGCACAGACAGTGTTTCTACTTTGTGTTTACTAGAAGGGGCTGAAAGAGTTTCAAGAGCATATGAAATATTCTGCGTTAAAGAAAATAAAACCCTGCCTCTACTCTTACGTCTATACAAAACTTCATTACGGTTTGAAACAATAAACCTTAAAAACTTTGTATTGGGAGACTGATTATGTTCACCCTGAACTTATCAATGCTGGAAGCTGAAGTCAATTTCATATTACATCTTGATACTTGAGTCAATATAAACATACATTTTTTTTATCCCTGCATTACCAAACAATTTCTTGAATTCATAAGTTATTCTTGACATATGCACTTTAATAGAGATAAACCACGCTCTGCATTTGTGGATGCATGTGTGACGCTCTACCCCTGACTGGGGCTAATACTGAGATGTTTCCTTACCGCAGAAAATCCTGCACCGTCCTCAATCCCTGGTTATCATACAAAGAGGCTGCAGGAGAAAAAAAGTCATGTTATCTATAGTAGGAAGCAAACTGCATGTAAAAGAGAGGGAGAGACATTAGGAAAGAAAGAATGAAGAATGCAGGAGAAAAAAAACAAAGGTCAGTACATCCTGTCCAAGTCTGGTGTCAGGGTTTCTCAAGCTATATTAGGAAAGTGTTTCTGCCTCTCTCTGTCTCTCTCCCTCCTTCTTTTTTTTCCCCCTGCAGACAGTGCTTGAGTTATGGTAGTCCCCTCTACCCCCCTCTAATACACTGTTGTCTTTCTCTGACTTTCCGGCCATTTTTGTGTCCTTTAAAACATGCAAGCATCTAAAAATCTCTGACACCCTGTAAATCAATTAATTGATTGACACAGGATGTTAATCTGGAACACGTTGCAGGCACCAAATTCAAAATGATTTAATATTTGCAAAAAATGTATCAGTTTTAAGAATAAATATCTTGTCTTTGTAGTTTATTCAACTGAACATAGGTAAAACAGAATTTGCAAATCATCGTTTTCTGTTTTATTTATGTTTTACAAAACGTCCTGACTTCTTTGGAGTTGTGGTTCACACATCCTAAAGATGTCTGATGGATACTTCTGTTTACTACAGATTTGTGGTGGTGTCACACACTGTATCATGCTCATGTTTACATGCAACAAACTGAGGTTTGGGGTGGGCATTAAGAGCTTTCAGCCTCATGCTGGAAGAATTAAACGCCCAAAAGTTGTTGAACCTGCAGGTATTTTCCACCGATCTCAGTATAAGCACACAAGTAATTCTGGAGATGGTTCATCCCTCACTCCCTGTTTATTTTGTGAGACACAAACTGAGAGATAAATCTTTGGCTTGTGTTTCTAAAGAGTCCTTGTAAAGATCCCCCAACACAGAACGGCACCGTAAATGTCCAGGCGAGGAGGCTGTTTACCTTCCACTCCGAGGGCCAGGTCATCATCGCAGCTGGTGTTCCTCCTGAAAGACTCTGTAAAGGATCCTGGACACAGAACCATAAAAATCAATAATATAGACCCCTCACTTTAATTTACTTTATCCACTGTTATTGTGTGTTTACTCTCTGTCACATTGTAATTACCCACTCGAGCAATGTCATACAAATATCAACCTGTAAACAGAGCCTCAGCATAGTAAATTCATGTTAGAAGCCTCCCCAATCTGTTGAGTATGAATATTGGTATACTCACACATACTGGTACCAGGGAATGCCTCAGTCACGTGAATTAACCCTTTAGGCGCCACAGTTTTTTTCAATAAAAACTCCGCCATCTCCTGGTGCAAAGAACTAACTACATGAGGCATCATATTTGCAACTATGGTTTGTTAAATTCAGCAATGGTGCTTGTTGTAATTTTGCACTTATTGGTGCTTAGAGGGGAAACCCTTAGAGATGAATGTTATTTCAAACAGCTTGATCCCAGTTTTAGCCTTTAGCTTGTGCTCTATCACTCTCCTGTTTAGCTTTCTTCTGCTCTGACCTCCTTTTTCCATCTGACAGTCCATTTCCAGAGTCCAACATAAATACAAATAAATCCAAGAAATCGTTTTCAGCAGAGAAAAACACAGATGTCTCTTCTCACTGCTGAACTTTGCCAGCTAGAGTGATGCTGTCAAAGGGACTCTCTGGAGAGAGAGGGACTTTTTGGCATTTTATTTGTTTTCTCTTATCAGACCAAACCACAGATTCCAGGAAATAGCATTCATGAATACAATATCCGTGGCACTGATGGTTTCACTCTTTCAACTGTGGATGATGAACAGGCAAACACTTTAAAATGAGAAACTGAACTTTTTGTGGCACAAGATTATCCTTGCAAAGTCTTGTAGCTTAATTTCTTGAATTAGTAAACATAGCACAACAGAAGAAAGCCTTGGCCTTGGAGGGGAAAAGCAGCTGAGCAGAGCCACTATTAGGAGGCAAGAG
The DNA here is from genome assembly GCA_008086565.1 of Thalassoma bifasciatum. NCBI lineage: Eukaryota > Metazoa > Chordata > Actinopteri > Labriformes > Labridae > Thalassoma > Thalassoma bifasciatum. The sequence goes on along the minus strand of RPOG01000730.1, from coordinate 38,097 downwards.
GGAGGAATGGATGGAGCATTTTGCTGTTCCCATGGTTTTCTTAACCAACATTTGCATGCAGTTTGAATGGGCTGACCGGAGGGCGGGGTTTATGAGGAGGTAGATTAGGTAATGCAAACCCCCAACAGCAACATGCTTAATTTCATTAAAGTGGGGCTTTTGATTTCCCCCTGCTAGGATCTATAATAGTCAAATATTCTTACTCAAGGTAAACGCTCAAGTAACCGTATTAAAACAGATGAAGGGATGACAAAACAGAGACAAGGGGGCTGAATTAAAAGAAGACACACAAAAACAGTAATAGGAACACTAGAATATAACTACAGTGTTATGCAGCCACTGATTTCAACATGTAGCAACTATGTTTGCACATTCTTCTACACAAAAACAATCCATGTGGCACAATACAAGCAGCCTGAGCAGATGCTTAGTCATCCACAGTATCAGCAGGTCACCTCCTCAGACAGCAATAACCTGAGTCTCCCATTTTACCTTCTTCAGATACAGCCTCTAAGAAGTTTACAAGACTTGAAAAGTTCTCAGAATCATTGTACTCACCACAGTGAACCACGTAATCACAGGAAGAAAATGCTAGGGCGACAGGAGAAAGGCAACGAATACTTCTCAAGAGTTAGAACAGGAGAGAGATTTTCATCGGTCATACCTGAAGCTTTCCACACAGACTCATGTTTTGCATCTTCCCTGCAAACACAGGACACATCTTATTAGAAGGAGGGACGGAGGACACACACGCACACGCTCACACACACACACACACACACATCACACACACACACATCACACACACACACACACACACACACACACACACACACACACACACACACACACACACACTCTCACACACTCAAACTTTTATCTGACTGTTTTCTATCAAACAGTTGCTCAGTGCCTCACCTAATAGTTCTTTAAACATTTTTAAGCTTTGGTGTACTACCATGAAAATAACTCCAAATAATAATATTTTCCTAATAAATATTAAACTTGCTTTATATGATTGTTGTTCTTCCTTGTACGCTGTCACCTCGGTTTTTAACATTTCATCACAGTAGCTTACTTTTGGGTCTTAACATTTAGTCCTTTGACTTATGACCCTGTTAGTTGATGAGTTTTATCACTCAGATAAAAAGAAAACAACTGTCTGTTTACATTGAAGCCTCAGCCCTGTTCTGACACTCACCCATTGACAGTAGTGGAGAGCCACTTCCTGACACCGTCCACAGTCGGACTTCCTGTAGATGACATTATGCAACAGATTATAACAAGGCCGAAGACAATAAATTACTGATAACACAAATAAGACAAATTCAGTCTATCACTGAAAAGTTCAAAAAATGCCACAGTCAACCACATTACACAAAAATAATCTCTAGCACCACTTGTAAATGTTTTTGTTTCCTAAAAACATTGTTAAATTTGTTTTATTTGCTTCGTTACTTGAGGAATTGTGGTGATGAGGAGACTCGGGTAAGTCCGTGTGGCCCCAGTGGACCCTGGATACCAGGAGATTGGCCCTCCTGGCCACAGTCCCCTCCATTGAGCGAGCTGAAGAGAGCATTAAAAGCCTTAGACTCACATGAACACACCAGAAACGCCACAGAAACAGACACTCACCCCTGTATTGATCGTTATCACATCGTCCTGATCGGCAGGAGCTCAGTCTGTGTGAAGCTACAGCAGACTGAATTCCTCCAGAGCCACACTCAGCTGGAGCAACACTGGCAGCTATCCTTATTCAGCTCCTCTACCACTTCTGTAAACAGGTCAGAGAAATGGTGGGGCATGCAAATGACTTGGCTAAACCTCTCAGCCTTACAAGGAAATTCTGTTCTCTGGATGAATTACATTGCTTCCTGCTGCACTTTTATCACTTTTAACATATAGCCCTTTATCAGGAACTGTCCTCCAAGTTCCTGTTTTACAAGTATGTGTCATTTTTTTAAGTACTGACATGCCTCTGATAAAAGTACATAAAACTGTTATCCAAATATTGATCTGAAGAAAAGCCACAATCACAACACCAGTTGTGTCAAAATTGGTGCTGGTGATGGTTCAAGGTAAGAACTTAAGTTGTGAACACTGAAGTGGAGCTGGCCTTTAAATTTATGAGCAGGCTTTTGCAGAAGGCAGGAGCTGATAGGCAAACTTTCAGATAAGCAAAGTGTTCCTCTTTCAGCGGTTTTATAACAAGAAGTTCTTTGAAATCTGATCGGGGTGAGGCATAAACTGAAAATGCAAATGGATAAAAGGGAAGGAATAGAGACTTTCAATGTTATTATGATGTAACTGTCCTGTTGTTTCTATCAAAGTTTCTCCCAACATGAGGCGATTAAACACCACTTGTCCCAGGAGTTATGTAACTAAGTAATGTGATACAATCTATCTGAGCACGTTTGAGGGATCAGCTTTAGAGAACTGTTCAGATAGGTATGCACATACTGCTAATGCTGAAATTATAAAATAATGAAGAATGAATGAGCTTTATTATACCTTGAGTGTGTGTGGATAAAAGTGTTTAAGAGCCCAGTGGCTGAATGTAGAGAGATATAGGCAGAGGGACCTTTACCAGCAGCAAACATTTAAAGGATGTGACTTTATCAGAATGTAATTGTTGGACTAGGACTCAGTTCATACAGATGAAAACTCAAAGCCTGCTGCAATAAGTGCCAGTGGTGTTACTCCTGCATAAGGAAATTATCATTGGGCTTGTATAGAGACACACAAAAAAAATTACATAAAAGCTTTTATTTTGTAATTTTACCTCACTTGATCTTGATTTTTTGTTTGCCTATCTGTATACTTAAGGATCCATTTATTGACTTTTCCTCTTATTCGTTTTAAACATTTACTGGTCATTTTTATCTGTTTTTACTGTTTATTGTGAAGCACTTTGTTACTTGTATTGCAAAGTGCTTTATAAGTAAAGTATTATTATGATAAAGAAAAGGCCATTTACACTTTACCTGTGCACTAACCACTCACCACCAGAGGGCACCAGTTATTGCTATATGGATTTACCAGCTAAGACTAAAAAGTATCACACAAAATATGACCTGGTACTTAAAAAACAGGATTAGGTGAAACAATTAGAATCCGAGAGTCTAGTATGATATCTTGAGTTAGGGAATATGGTGGTAACTTGTGAGTAAAGATAAGATATAAGTCATGTTTCCAAATGTTGATTCAACAAAATGCTTAATGTGATTTTTATTTTATTTTTATTTTTTATGTATATATGCGTTAAAAGGTTTCCTCAAAACATAAAAAATATTTCCTTTGCATTTTTTCTGAAAATCTCAAGGAAAAATATTAAATAACTTCAGCATCTTCTGAATACAACATTTAAAAAAAAAAAAAAAAAAAAAAAATTGGCTAAGCAATGCTGCTCAGTTCTGCTCAGATAGACTTTTCCTGAGTATTTTTCCCCCACTGGAGTACAGTTATGAAACAACATATATGAAAGCAGCTCAGAAGTGAAAAATAATTACTGTGCTGACAATACTGCCATCTGAAGACTGCAGAACAAAAAGTTTCCCCTCCTAAAGACAAGTATTTGTCACCTTCATTTGGGTCACTTCTTGAATATGAGTGGCTGTCTTAATCTGAATGCAAGTTGTTTTGCAGGATGTGTACAGTGGTTTTAAGCTTTATAATGTGAAGTCATTAGGGTTTGGGTTTTTTTTTTTTTTTTTCTGGTTAAAGATTGAAAAAATGACCTCATGCAAACAGGAAAACATGTAGCTCACTCTCTCTGGCCAAATACTGCACATTTCACCACCTGCTGTGAAGTACAGCGTGTGTCCTGTTTCTAATCAGTGACTAAAGCAAGATCACCATTTTGGTAACTCACTCAGCAAAAGGAAAATGACTGGACTGATATCCATTAAGCTAAATTTAAAACTGTCATCTACACTAACTGTGCTGCGTAGTGCTAATGACACATCATGTTGATTTTAAAACATTGCTTTTTTATATTTTACAAGTCAAAAATTCATTCATCCTTTTTGTTCGTCAAAGCAATTAAATATTACTCCTGTTTGATCAGTGAAAATTAAGTGGCATCAAGATGAGTGGTAAGAGGATGTGTGATGCCTTTTGTTTGAAAATACAGGTTTGTCAGTAAATAACAGAGACATTTTTCATTTTTGGAGTTGTTCTGACAAGTAGTAAAACGTGAAGTAAAACAAACTGGTTTGGTTTTGGAAAAGATATTAATTGACATAAAAGGTGAAACTGGAAGACCTCAAACAGAATGTAAAGCTACTTGGTCTGAAGGTGGAGACAGGAAGGAGGTTGGCATGTTAGTGGTCTAAAGGTCTCTGCTGTACGTGCGTGCGAGTGGGTTGTAGACCTGACTGTCATGGTAAGAGCAAATGAGTTTTGCTTGTGTCTGTATTGTTTAGTTGGAAGAGAACGATAAAGAATAGAAAACACAGTTTGTCTTGATCCTTTGATAAGCTCTTACATTGTTTTTGTTTGTTTGTTAACGTGGATGCATGTCATTCCAGCAAATTGACATCCAACATGTTACTGATAGTCTTCTTTTTCGCTGGTGAGTTATTTATTCATTATTTATAGCATTTCATCTAACATCTACATTTTGAGCTCAATGCAGACAAAAATCTCTGAGAGAACAGTGACTGTTGAGACTGTCCTTTTCCCTCTAATTTGTTAACAGTGCAGTTTGCAGGCACTTTGTCGTGCCGTGTTTGGTCAAATCTCTTCATAACAACACCGCAGAAGATGGAGGCACTGGAGGGATCCTGTTTGCAAATACCATGTTACTTCTGGGCAAGATACAGAAGCACCTTTGATGACAGTAAAACCTTTGGGTTGTGGATTAAACATGACCCAGACGCTGATTTCAATCAAAACACTGTGGTTTTTAACAGCAGTGGGTCAGTTAACACATATCCAATGAAAATTATTGGAAACTTGAACCAGAAAGACTGCACCACAGTTTTTTCACACTTACGCACAAGTTATTCCGGTCAGTATCTTTTCAGAGTGGAGAAATGGCCTTTTAGAGAAACAGCTCTTTGTGATCGTCTTCAGCTGACAGTTAAAGGTAAGTTGTTCTCCTTGTTTCTAAAATCAGATTTAAATCTCAGTTTGATTTGCAGTTTGCAGGTTTGAACGTTTGTTCTGCTGATTTACTTTTACAATTAATTTCATTTTTCTGAGACAAAAACGTCTCCTGAACGCATGTCTTTCAGTAACTTGTTTAGTAAATTTTATTTTATTTTGCAACACTGTTTTTTGTGATGAACAGATTCCCCCCCAAAGCCCAGAATAAAGATCTCTGGAGACATGAAGGAGGGGGAGACTGTGACTGTGACCTGCTCAGCTCTCACTCCTTGTCCACGTTTGCCTCCTAAACTCACCTGGAATCTCCAGAAAAACTCTCACAACAACATGGAGGAAAACCCAGATGGAAGTTTTACAACTAAAATCCAGGAGATCATCACTCTGACAGAGCAACATGATGGAAACAACATCACCTGTTCTGTCACATATCCTGTGAATGGAGGAGAAGAGGAGAAAACATCAGAGGAGACAATGACGCTCAGAGTTTCATGTCAGATAACTTGTGTTTGATGTTGACTTCTGACAGAATGTGATTATTTGTAGGATTTTATATTTTTTAATTCGTGAATTTTGTCCTTCCTTTTCCCTCAAATGCTCCTAAAAACACCTCAGTGTCCATCAGTCGATCAGGTTTGGTGTCAGCAGGAACCAAAGTGAACCTGAGCTGCTTCAGCAGAGCCAAACCTCCTGTCAGCAGCTTCACCTGGTTCAAGATCAGCAGCAACAGAAAACACATGGACGTCTTTAAAGGGGAGTTTGACTGCTTTGATGCAACATATGGAGGAATTTATCATTGTGTGGCCACAGATGATCTTAGCACACAAACACCATCAAGCAAAGGTAAACAATCTTTACCTGGATCTGTATTTGATTTCAATAGTCACCATCTTTAAGTTGTATCATTAGTTTGTGCCATGTTAAGAATTTCTTACTTCTCTTGTTTAAAGTGAATGTGTAAGAGAAAATATTTTCCTTGGCGTGAACAGAAAAAAAAGCAGTGATAGGAGTCTAGTTAGCTTTTATTTCTGAAGAAGAGGTTTTATATTCAAAGAAATTTAGCTTTGTAAGAACTCTTTGATGAAAAAAAATTGCAAGGAACATTGTAACCAGGTCAGTAAAGCCTCAAGGTTTCAATGTGAGTCATTTCATTTGCGTGACATGTCTCACAAACCCACAAATGCCTGGCAGCACATGAAGTTACCACAAGAACAAAGTTCATGGTATTTAAGACTCACAGTATTTTCCATGAAGCACCAGGTGACTGTGATGTCTTTTACAGATGATCCAGATTTGAAGGTTGTCTACATTACAGTGAAGATCATGGGGATAGTGATTCTCTGCTGTATGTTATTCATCTTTGAGTGGTGAGAAACGCTGTTGTGACTATTTACAGCTTAGATTTATTTGTAGTGTTTTTTAGAAATATGACATTGAACTTGGGCTCTTTTTTATCTCCTTTCTTTTAGTTGGGTTCGGTCAAGATGCTGCAGAAAACCAGTGAATGAACAAGTGAAGGTGAGCTAAGTACAGACCAAAACAGACATGAGAATAAATCTTGCAAGTTTTGTCTGCCTCTTAAAAGTGTTTCATTGTCCATCAGAAGTAAAGAATGAAGTAAAAGAACTTTCCAAAAGGCATTTAAGGTTAAAGTCAAAGTTATCATTTTAAAATGCATCAACGCACAACCAAAGCAGAGGGGATAGAAAAAAAGAGCCCTGACTCTCTCTCTCTCTCTCTGTTTTTGTTTCTGCAGTACACATTGGAGCAAGACAATGTCAACAAAGTGATTGAGATACAAGCGTTACAGTGAAGAGGAAAGAGACGTGTCCCTCATTGATTGAATATGTCTCTGTGAACTTCACCACATGGGTCTCAGACAAGACAGATCCTTTTGAAGTAGCAAATGTCACCCAGAATTGTAGTTATGTGATTATCTGGAGTGTAAAACTGCTTATTTCAAAAGTAGAGTAAGAGCGGTTGTCACTGAAAATACATGTGGTGAAGCAGCAGGTTGAGGAAATCTTTTCTGATGAAATTCTAGAAGTGACCTCCAGGTTAAAGCCTGAAACAAATAACAGATCAGCAGAGAATATTATTCCTGTGGGATTTATATGATAATACAACAACTTTTCTCTCACTCATGGTTAGTGGTTGGGTGAAGTGGTTGTTATAACAACTGTTTACTTTTTTTAAATCAATGACAGCTTATGAGCACAACTGTAACTCCCTGGGAGATGAATGGTTGTAGGGATTTTTTTTGTGATGAGGAGCATCTCTGAGCAAAAAGCAAACGTTTTGATTTATGACTTGTTCCATTTACATTTTTAAAAAGTAATCAATTAATAGAAGTATCTCTGGTTTCCTTTGAACAGATTCTGGTAGAATATGTGGTGATTTTATTTCACAAACTACACTTGTTTATTACACTTGTTTGATTTAGGAACAGCTGAGAAGTCATGTTGAAAGTCGTCTTTGCCTACAGATATTGCCATGTTTTTTCCTCATAGCATAAACTTTTAGCCAAATATTCAGTCTCTATAATTACACTGTAAAAAAAAAAGGAGTCTCATTCACACAAACTGACTGACTGTGTATGTTTTTATGTGATCCTCATCTTAACATAAACCTTGTTTTTTTTTTTATCTCTCTTGAAAATGTGTCTTTGAAGACAAAACTCATTTCCATCCAATATACTGGATTTAAAAAAAAACATGTCTGGTTTGTTTTACAAGTTTTATTTTACATTAAATCAGGCTATAGAGTTAACTGCATCACACTCATCACTTAACAGATCAGTGTTGTAAGACGTAATAATACAGGAGTCACTAAATCATACTGATAATGATCATCAGTGTAAGTGCAAATACAGAGGAAAAAAAGAACTCCTAAAGGTTGACAGAGAAGGATCCTGCCAGCTAAAGAAAGTGTCCAACTTTTTTCAAGTCTCCTCAAATTCAGAGTCCAAATTCTAAAAAACCTTTTCCTCTTTATATCACGCATCAATGAAAATCTGAGGGAAAACTGACCCCAGCACACTGACTTAAGCTGGGATTTATTTGAAGTGTTCAAAACCAACATGCTTTGGTAAGTCTCTATTGTGATGTGACTTGTGCCAAATGCAACATGGCATCAGCGAACACATTCAAGATGAAGAAGCTGAAAGAAAAATAGATGCTCTGTGCGTGGTTGAGGAGTCAGGGCTTCATTTTGAGTTTCTGGGCCCTCTTCAGCTCCCATACAAACCTCATGGAGCATTGTCATCATTGGGCCCTTTTACAGCATCAATACACATTCAGGCAAAACAACAGACGACCTCTTTCAAACCTGCACCTTTAATACCTGACTGAATATATGTGCCTAGTCCTACAACGCCTCCTGTTGCCTGCTCGTACCCGTCTCTTCTCCTACAGCTGAGTCTGGTCATCTAGAGAGGTATTGATTAACTATAAGCTTCTGAGGAAATACACAGAAAAAAAGCCCTTTCAGTGCTTCCAAACATGCAGATAGGAATGTTGTGTTTGATCAGAGACATCAGAAAATGGAAAGTTGGCTTCAATGCCGCAAATTCTCTTTCAACAATTTAACAATATTTAGCATAATATTTAAGAATTCAAAGCCTCTGTATAATTTACTGTGTCAATAATCAAAAGTAACATTAAAAAAAAACATAAATAGGGCTGGCTCCAGGCCAGATTCAGCAACTGGATTTTACTCATATGTAACACGGGCTCTTCAAAGAGCTGTTTTTTGTTTCCTCTGGAGCCTCTAATCTGGGTTTTCATGACAGTTCATTTTAACAGAACTCCCTTTTGAAGTCATCTTCAGCCCCAACAGTTTAGGAAATATTTAAGACCTCTGCATCTTCTCTTAACTGCATAGTGTATTATATTGTCCAGTTTCCAGCCACAGAATCTGCTTCAGCTAAACTCAAATTCCCCAAGAAGTTAAAGAAACTAAGTCTAGAGTATGTACAAGGCAATTAACACACTTCCATCAAGTCTTTCAGCAAACTGTGAGATCTGCGGTCCATTCCTATGCAGAGTGTCAGATAGTAGAGATGGGAGCTCTTGTTAGAAAAGCTACAGTATCACTGTGTGGAGAGTAGGTAACATCATCTCTGACAGACACACAGGAGGACTGCTTACAGCAGCGTTTGCTGGTGTGTCACATGGTGGAGAACTGCCTGCTGTGGAGTCAGGAGGAGATGATAAGGAAAGTGAAGTGTTCCCTTGTTGTGTGCATGAACGTTGTTTAGATCTACACATGTTGAAATAAAGAATCATAACAGAAAATGAAAGCTCAACCCAACCGCCTGCGCTTGGAATGACATGAAGATGATATGTTAGGAAGCTGTGTGTGTGATCGTTCACGTCACCGTCATCTATGCTACGTCCCCGTCCCTCTGGAAGTCTTTATATTGCTCTACGTTGTGTTTCTTTTTCCCTCCAGGAACATGGTTAATGTCAGTGTTTGCCAACTAAGTAAGCATCTAGAGCACAGTCCGCCCCCCTCCCTCAGGGCGTCTCTTAAGTCTCTGGGTTGGGTGTGGCTAGAAGTGGCACATTGTCCCTCCTCCTCCTGCCCAGCGGGGGGCGTCTGTACTGCTCTCCGTCTGCTAGCGTCTGGGGCAGCGGCTTCCTCTTGCTCTCTGGCAGCAGCAGGATGGACAGCACAGCCAGCAGAGCCAGAGAGGAATAAACCACGTGATGCAGGAAGTAACCATAATGGTTCCTAAGGTCCATGAGCGGAGAGCTGAGGCGGCCCACGCAGCCCAGAGCCAGCACTATGCCCACGCCAGTCCCTCTGTGAACACAGACAGCATCAAATGGACCACAGACTTCAGCCAGGATTTCATCTGTCTCAGTTTAGCACCAGAGAAAATAACAAAAATGTTTCTCTTTGGGTGCCGCAGAGTTTGTTTCATTGCATTAAAGCTAGCTCAAAAAGTTAGTCTCTTTGTATTTGGAGGGTTATTTCTTTGTAGTAACAAAGCTTCTCTGATATAAATCTTTAACAGCTGATAATCAGAAATTTTTAAATTTCCAACAAGTCTTGTTTCTTCAGACTTCAATCATTCAATCCACCAAACAACAAACGAGTCAAAAGCAGAATAACCTGTTTGGCATTGGCAGAGATGATTCAGCAAATTTTGAAAATGCACCTTGTGTTAGATAACAATGTTATTTCCTCTTCAATATGTAATAACGCTGCATTTTGTAATAATCTGTCACATTTTTTGATGAAATTCTTGAAAACAATGTGTATAAACTTTGCAGCATTACGTAATAAGCTTGTAATTACTGCACCATAATGCACCAAATTCTTACATTTTCTTGACAAAAAAGTGAAACACCTACATTTTGTAATCACTAACACAATATGTAAGAACTTGTTACATAAGGAGCCAAAGTATATTACATATTGCATCCAAGAAATTCATAACACAATGTGGCAGATTAGTAAAAAACGTAATGTTGTGACATATTGAAGGGAAAATATGTAACATCACTACAAAACGCCGTGTTATAATTCATACTTTGCAGTCTGATGGTGACTGAATTTATTTGTTTGAAACCATCAAAGATAACTCAGTAACACTTTATAGCTTGTGAAAGACAATTATTTTCCTTACCTATGATCAACCTGTTGTTTGCTCCCATTCTCAGGTAACTGAAGCTCCAAACAGAGTCAGTACAACTCAAGAAATTAGATGTATTACTGTTTTTTTTTTGTTTGTTTGTTTTTTACTGTTTTAATAATTGCTTTGAAAAATAGGGGTGAAGATATTATCTTCTTCCTTCACAGTGTAGAGCACTCTTCATGTTCTTTATTACTATACCCTCGGCTGGCCTGATAAAAATATAGCTTATAAACTTGTTCCACATCTTGAAAACGCTTTTTTATGTTTCAGTGAGGGAGGCTGTTTTGTCTGTAGGTGGTGTATTTGTGTTACCTGATGATGGTTGGCATGATCTCTCCAGTGAAGAGGATGCAGAGGGAAGCAGTGGCCTGAGAGGAGAACAGACCCAACACTGAGAAGACTGTGATGGCCGTCTCACTGAGATCTGAGGAAAGAGGAGGGACGGCATCAGTAGTTATGGACTTTTGATTAAAAGCAGGGTTGAACCATTTGCAGAAATAATTGTGATTATTTTCCCCTATGTTGTATTTGCAAGTTGTTTGCCATTATTTTTAGGTTCCACATCTTAGGTGTTGTATCAATTGGTAGGTAATGATATATATATTCTTAATAGTCATCCTTTTGTATATGATAGGCAAATGAGGGAGAAAACTAGGATTTTTGTAGAAAAAAAAACACAGAAGAAACTCTGTTTACATTTACAGGTACATCTCAAAAATTAGAATATCATGAAACAGTTCAATATTTTTGGTCACTCATCTCAGAAAGTGAAACTCAGATATCATATAGACTCATTATACATATAGTATTTCACGGCTTTCTTTCTTGAAATGTTGATGAATATGGTTAGCAGATAATGCAAACCTAAAATTCAGTGTCTCGGAAAGTTAGAATATTACATGACATCAATAAAAATAAGTCTTTTCTTTAAAAAGAGAAATGTCTGGCTTCTGAACATTTCTACTATATTCTGACCATTCTTTAGGTTTTCTCCCAAATTTTGCCCCTTTTCATTCATTTTTGCTGCTTTTTGAACATTTATTGCCACTTTTCACCACTTAGATTGTTTCCCTTGCAAAGATAGTTTTAACAGTTTGTCTCTTTGGTTGAGCAGAGTTGAGTAACACTACAGCAAAGCATCCCTTGCAAAAATTGTATCTTATATTCTGACACATTTGAGGTTTAAGAAATAGTGCACTGTCTACAATTAGATTATTGCAGCAAGCCGTGTTATGTTTTAATCTAATTTGCAATGAATTGCCCTGCTCTAATGAAAAGGTGCATCATTGTGCCACATTAAGTCTGAACTGATTGCCTACCACATCTCAACCATCCATACTCATATCACCACAAACTTTACCAGACTTGTGTAGTGAACGGTGGACAAAAAAGAGCAGGAGCCTCTCAGAGGTCTGAGCTGCTGTCCCCTCTGCCGCTGATGCATGATTATAGCACAGTATCTGACACAGCGCTGACTTTGCTGCCACTGCAGTGTCCTACATAAAATAAATAATGTGTTCCTGTCCAGCCACAAGGGGGAGACTGAGACTGAGCTAACTGTTTTTGTGACTCCTACTGAGAGAAGACAAAGGTGAAGCACATGGCATAAAATTTTCCATTACAGTGCCAAATAAGTGGCATATATGTGGCCAAAGATGAAAAGTAATCAAAATTTAACTCACTTAGAGCTGTGTTACTTAATCTCTTTGGGAAGCCTAAATAGTGAATTTCTGAACTCTATGTCCACCTCATTGGCAAAGACTTCCACAGCTTTTTTCAAGTGACCTTTGATTCACTCAGAGAAATCAATGTCCTGCCAACAAAAGCCTGCTTACACTCTATGAGTCCCAGGAGGATCAAAGAGGCCAGCCCTGTCATCGTCATGGAGAGGAGCAGGATACCACGGCGACCACACCTGTCGACAGTCACCCAGAGCAACAGCCAGGCCCCGCCCCCTGCACACACAGACAGCAGGTACGTCCAGTAGAAGCTCGGGGCCGTGCCTCTGACGTCACCACGGAAAGAGCTGTAGCAGTGACTAATGCCGTGAGAGATGAACCTGGTGACGAAAGATCAGGGAGACGGAGATCAATCATTGCTTAACAGGTTTGAGCAATGAGCTGTGGAACAACAATAACATCAGACCTCTTAACAAAGCCCGTCAAAGCAGAGCTTACTGATTGTTAACTGCATTGTTGCTGATGTTGAGAGATTGGGATGACTTACGAGGTGAAGCCCAAAACACAGATGTTCTTCCAGATGTTCTTACTGTGGAAGAGCTCAGGGAAAGACAGGCTGGGGCGTGAGACAGGGTCTGGCTCTGAATCCAGCTCTGCATCAAGGAAACAAGACAAAACACTTCTCTCTTTAATCTCGGTCAACAACACTTTGTCCGAAATTTTTCTGCTTTCATTGATGTCGTCCTATTGATTTAATTTATCAAGAGAGGAGAAAGGAGTACACAAGTTTAGTCAGTATCCCTACAAAACCAAGGGAAAGGAACCAAAAAAAATAATAATAATATGGCATGGCGTGTTAGCCTGCTCACCAGGGAACCACCAGAAGTACTACACAAAATATAAATGTGCTTCCATCCAAACAATGACTGTTTCAGCAGAGACCTGACATATGTCAGTAAAGATGCTAAACCATATTCTAAACACAATACAACAGTATGGCTCTGAAGTAGAAGAGTCCAGTTGGTAAACTGACCTGCCTGTTGTGGTAACTTATCACCTATTAAAACACTGGAGCATCATGACTCCAAGATTAAGACAAAGTGGACCTTAACCTGTTGATTGGCTCAACTCCTTTAACAGGAAACAGTGGAATAAGAATTCATTTTCAAAACCTGGAAACTGGTTTTCTTGGTTACATTTTTTGACAGAGTTGTTATCATTATGAATCATGAATTACCTGTCCCTGCATCATCTATTATCACATTTAAAGTCAGAATTTATTTTTTTAACACAATAATCAAATTACTTATTTCAACATTCCTTTCCTATGCATTATGAAAATGAAACATAGGGTTCAAATGATTGCAAACCCTTTGTGATAATTTTTTTTTTTACAAGTTTCCACAATTTTCAACTCAAATTGAATCAAGGTTACACGAGTGCCATGGGCTGATGGGGTTAAGTATGTCACAGTCTCCATGTAAGATAAGGTTTTGTTTATATCTTTGTCAGTCTAAAGGCAAAAAAAGCAAGTCATGACAATAAATTCTTAGAAATCACTACATTCACATATTACCTGCCTTAAAAAAATACAAAAATGTCTGGCTTGTATCTTTAAAAGCCTAAATAAGAGAGAGAACAACCCCACATTCATGCAGGAACTGTATGTTTAATAAATCATGAGTCATAACTGAGCATCATTACCTGCTCATGTGCGATAGAGTACTCATGTCGTGAAATGCATTGTAATAAGTAAGCCATAAATAATGCAGGCATCAGAAAATTTAATGTCCATTAGACCCACACTCGTGCAAACAAAAATAAAATATATAATAAATATCTGTTCTAAAAGAGAGAGTCAGAATCCGAGCTCACTCTCAGCACACACCTGTGAAGCTCTCATCATCTCTCACGTCTCTGTTGGAGTTTCTTCTGTCCCTGAAGGAGCTCATGTCTGCAGATCTCTCTGACAGAAGGAGCCAGCGAGGAGACTCTGGAAACACTCCTGGAATTCTGCAGGAGAGCAAACATAAAGCACAAATCCAGCTGACTCCTGATTTGAGCTGACCTTTAATTAACACCAAGACTAACATTTCAGGATTAAGTCTGTCAGCATGGAAACAACCACCATGAGGTACACGGAAGGAGAACTGTTTATTTCTTAATCCAATTTAATCTCTTCTTATAAAAACCTCAATCCAACGCCAGTAATCATATTTTAATCACTGTTAATTTGGTTTTAAAACTGCTTAGGTGGCTTATCTGGTAACAGAGGTATTAGATGAAGTAGAGAGCTCAAACTAAGAAGCTTTAATTCATTTTGACAAGAGCTGAAAGGCTCAGTGTGGCATGGGAATTCAGATCAATATGATCCAACAAAGCTTTCAGCATGTCAGGTGGCATCATGACACTTCGACAAAAGACCGTGAGGGTCTCTTAGCTTTTGTTGCTGAAGTTTCCCTGAATAATTCACAGCATGCATACAACAAAAGTCTAAATATGACCAACAGAGCCAATGACAGAGTCCTAAAAATGAGACAAAATAGCAGAAACTAGAGATAACATAAAAAAAAAGTTAAACAGGTGATGGGGGATCTCAGAACAAATAAAGGTACAAGCTTCAACACACACTCATGAACTACTCTTACCCATAGCTAAGGAATAGCGTAAGTGGGGCGGCACCAGCTCCCAGAAGCCCCCTCCATGACTGACAGCCGAGGGCCACGGCCAGCAGCAGCAGCTCGCCAGCCACAGTCATCAGCCCAGCCAGCATCGTGCCCACCAGCCTCAGAGACGGTTCACACAGCTCCAGACCTGATGCCCCAACGAAAAAGAGAATCTCAGACACACTTCTGGTTGGTTTCACCAACTCAACATCAGTGAAGCTGTCGTTATTGTGAACACATTATCATGTTAGTTTAACATATGTGGAAAACAGAGTCTCATAGAAAAACTTGCAGAATTTCTTACCCACTTAAAACAAAGATTTTTTGATAATGATAACTGCTGAAAACTCACGAGTGATGTACAGTGTGAGATATACTCCTGCGCTTGCTGCTGCCAAACAGAAACGCATTACGATGAAGATGGAGGGGTACGGAGAGACACACACCAGCACCCCAAACACCACGGACAAGGTCAGAGAGGTCATCAGAGACTTGAACCGGCCCAGCCTGCGAAAAAAACAGAGATTTAATCCCAGTCTGAACCAGAGCAAGAAATAATTACACAAATGATTTTCAAGTCTTCTAAAAAAAGAAACGGTTATGTCTTCAGCACGTAAAAGCACAACTTAACCAAATGTGATTGTCATCTCATTTTTGGCGACTAGCAGCATGTTTTGTTTGCAATCTGCAGATTAGCTTTGTTACTTCTTTGTGGGTTCCTGTGAGACAGAATCAATTCCCTGATCTTAGCAAATAGATGCTCTGCTCGCTCAGTTGTTCAGCAAATTGATGGAGGCTGTTACCTGATTAACTTTGTGTTATCTCCCCTAAAACTATGGCTCCCCCTGCATGACTTCAATGAGAACACACACTGACTCCAGTCCGTCAATTATCTAAGGAGCTTGGGGTGGGTCTATTGCAGACTGATGAAGAGTAAAATGGCTTTAGAGCCAGTAGATTGAGCAAGAAAGAGAAAACAGGAGAATAAAATATCTTAGGGTCTGACAGAAGAAGAGATGAGAGAAAGGAAAAGTTCACTGATCTCTACGAGCCTGTTGAAGCAAAGAGTTTCAGATTAATGGTCTTTTGGGTAAAACTGCAAAGAATTTGGGGATAACATTATTGATGGTACATATTCAAAAGCAGTAATTTCCAAACTGCGGGCCATGAAGGTACGGCAAGTGGGACAGCCAATCTCTTCCAAAACAGTTTGATTTTCTTATCTTTTCTTTTTCTTGAAGGGGTGGATGTAATTTTACAAATATAGAACCAAACAGAATACTTTAAATGTTAAAATTCAGTTACCTTTAAGAGGATTTCAAAAAAGTTCAATAATCTTTCAGTCAAAAGATCCTTAAAATGGGGAAGAAAAACCTGATAGAAAGTTTTTTTTTTTCTTTTAACACAGATAAACTGTAGTAACACTTGGATGTCAAATGTAAAGGGAAACTAGCAAGAGTGGCAAAGACAGCATTTCAGATCGACAGAAAACCCTAGATGCCTCCTGAGGGGAGGTTTGTCCTGAACACAAGAAAAAAGCCCTGAATCTCACAGGTGACCTGTCCAACCCATTGTTCCCTAAGTTTGAGTTGCTCATATCAGGTGAGCCTGGTTTCCCATCTGACCATTCATTTATTACTGCACTCTATCAATTTATTTTATTTGAATGTTGTTGTGTCTGTTACTTGGGTCGTCTCATCTTTGTTTTTGTGAAGCCATAGAAGATTTTCCACACTTTAGACAAATGGATTTCTATTGTATCCTACTTTTTAAAAAAAGATTATGAGAATCTATAAAATTGTCATTTTAAGGTCATCGGGGCCATGTCCTCTGATCCCGAATGGAGGGAGAAAACTTCGTTTTCTGTCAGCACACACTTAAAAAGCCGGCATCAGTGGGGGTTATGAGGTGTCAGAAGTGCCCATGGTATGGTTATTTATACACCAGGCCGTGACTGTGTGTTGAGGTAGTGAAACTGCAAAATCAGGACAAAAGACGGCTGAATGAGGAACAAACTGATCTTAAGTCACGATGTCTTCATATAAGAATGAGTTATATTGTAATAAAACCAAGTTGCATGGGAGTATTTGCTGGATGAATCAGCATTTTATTGTCACATCATAATGACAAATCCCAAACAAGCGTCTCAAATGAGCCATCAAAAAC
The DNA here is from genome assembly GCA_008086565.1 of Thalassoma bifasciatum. Taxonomy (NCBI): domain Eukaryota; kingdom Metazoa; phylum Chordata; class Actinopteri; order Labriformes; family Labridae; genus Thalassoma; species Thalassoma bifasciatum. The sequence continues at coordinate 20,836 of RPOG01000730.1, read as the reverse complement.
AGAACTCCTGTGCTCCACTTTGACTATTAACTATCATCTGACAATCCACACAAGTTCCTACAAGAAGCACTAGTGTATGTTTGTCTGTGTGTTTGTGTTTGAGTGTTTGGTATGAAAACACGTGTCCGTATGATTACCTGTCAGCAGCGTAACCCAGGCTGAGACATCCAGTCAGGACACCCAGGATGAAACACACCTCCTCCACTGGAACCAGCCAGTACTGAGCACACACTAGATCCCACTGGACAGACACAAGGGGGAGAGAGACCGTGATTATCAGCACAGGTTAGAACAACAACATACTGTACATGGTTGAAAGCATGAGGTCAACAGGTAGACATGAGGAGCACCTGATGAACTATCACTGGCAACTGAGAACAAAGCATCAAATGCAGTGAGATGTCTGTTTTCTTACCCTCACATTATGGCTGAAGAACAGACTAAAGTAAAGCAGTTTGGTAGATTAGATAGGCTTTGGTTGATTAATCACAAACTAATGATGCAGAAACGACAGGTCCTCCTTCTCAAAATAAATAACAAGCATCCAGTTTCAATTTTTGGTCAGGTGTAAAAACTTCTGCTTCATCTGTTCACTAATTAATAATTACTTGTCCCAGAAAGATTGCTGCAGTGTAAAGAGATTCCCTGCAGCAGATTGAGATGCAACAGTATTAGCAAAATTCAGCTCAGCACAGTTCTTGGTTTTACAGTCTCAGATCAATGATTTGCAAAAATAATCTAATTACAATTTTTGTCCCGATATTACAATCGTAATTTCTTTTGCAATTACTTTTAGGTTTAGGTGTTCTTTCACAAACACAAGTGATAAATCACCCTTGAGTAGTCAATATTTGATAAATAAGACTAAGAATAATTTACTCTGAAAACCAGACCTATTGCAATTCATATGGCCAATTTAATACCACTTGAGTATGGCTTATAGATAATATAAAACTGAAATTCAGTGTCTCAGAAAATCTAAATGTCTCATAAAATCAGTACAAATGGAAATTCTGAACAGAAATGTCAGGCATCTGAAAATAATGTGTTTTTTTTAATACCATTTTTGGAACTCGTGACCACTTTTGCCCATTTAGGTCACTTTTTCACTCATTTGTTTTGTCACTTTTGGACCAATTTTTGTCTGCTTCCTGACTTTTTTTCAATTTTCATCCAGATTTGCAGATTTTTATCATGTTTGCCACCTTAAACTTCTCTTAGAATTTACATTGAAATTTCCCTTTTGGGATTAATAAAGTATTTTTCATTTCATTTCATTCATTTAATTTGATATTTTTGCCATGTTTCACCAATTCGATTGTTTCTCTTGCAAAGGTCGTTTTCAACAATATGGCTCTTTGGTTGAGCATGATTGAGTAACACTAGAGTAGAGCGTAACGTTCACACTAGTTCAGAGTGTTGAAGTAGAAATTGTTCTTAGTATTATTTTCTTTTTATTGTATCTATTCACTGGGTGAATTTATATGTTTTAAGTCCAAATGCTTTGAGCTTCATTAGTATTTGTTGTCAAACCAAGTCTCCAGTTTGAAAGCACTTTAGGTTAATTTGGCACACAGTGGATTGTGTATGTGGTCATGTGGTTGTTATCAGTAGCATCCAAGTCAGAATATACATCTGAAGAAAGCAAACATACCCACTCTCAAATCTGAGCTTTACCACATTTAGCCAACCCACTGATTTGCATTAACAGCTGAGCTCTGCTAATGTAGCTGTCTGCCGGCCACTGAGAGCAAAATGATTTTAATGATTTAGAGAGAAGGAGGCAGAGCAGAGGTCTGGTGATAAAAAGGCCTTGCATAATTGGAGCCCATGCACAGAAACATAAAAGCCTGTCACATAATATCAGCCATTCCTGAAGCTGAAGCACAGAGCCACAACACTACACACGCTCTGGGTGAAGGGCAGCTCACCGTGTTCATACAGCTGGAATGTTTTGGACAACAGGAGAGGAAACGCAAACAAACTGGATGGTAAAGTGCCCAAACTGGTTTTTGGAATGAGGCTCAGTGCCTTTGGAAAGAATTGAGACCTGCAGATATTTCCTCATCATTCTTTGATGTGCAGCACTAACCACAAGGACACACAGATCACAACGTGCTGGTGCCTCTGTCCCAACGTCACACCAGTGTTCCCTCTGCTGAAGGGACACAGTGATTATTGATCAGAGCTGATCAGAGGCCTGTGCCTCCTGCTCAGTAGACTGCTAGCTCAGCGCAGCAGAACTGGGAAAAGAAAAATTATACGTACAGCAAAATACTCAAGTTAAGCCCCACGAAAGAGCAAAAAACCTTGTGTATCTGCTTGTACCTGCCTGTCAGTGGAGCTGCACAGTACATTTATTAGACAGTCCCTGCTAAATAACTCTCTGAGCAGAATTTATGTTCTCTCAGCTTGCTGCAGTGTTGTGGGTGGATTACCAGCAAACTGCCCTCAAGCCGCTGGACTGGAGGGCTGGGTGTGGTTCCCACATCAGTAGGCACAGAAATAAGAGCACATGCTCAGGCCTCAGAGCAGCCAGCCAGAGGAAAACTGAGCAGGAATATTCATTTAAAGAGTTTCAGGTCACTTTTTCCAATCATCCGTCATTTTAATATTTACCTGCTGAATTAATTACATTGGCTATTAAATATACAAGTTACACATCCGATAACATCTGCTACCTCTATTCTGGGACAATCTGATTGTGAGCAGGAATTCTCCTTTCTCGCTGAAGTGTCTGAGCCTTCAATATTTATGACATCTCAGTAATCTTTGGAACGTCTGTCACAGCTTGATAAGGTTGACAGTAGCACAGCTGAAACTCATGTTTATGAACAGAAAAACGAGTGTTATTCAATCTTTCGTTCACAGCCTTTTTGTCCTTTTCTAAAGGAAGTTCAAACAACTTTGCAAAGACCTTTTTCAAAAAGTCCCTTGAACTATAAACTGAAGAGGCAGGCACAGTGACACGGCCTTTGTTTTTCAAAACATGGCACTCTCAGTTACCCACAATGCTGCTTGGTGTCTAGTACTTTGGTCATAGATTCTTAAGTGTTGTGTGAAAGAACCATCTGGAGAGAGCTACAAAGGTCAGCACTTCAACATCACTTTGCCCTGACTACAAAACTGCTGACTTTATTTTCACTGTGAAACTCATAGTTTACCCTTCACCAAGCTTAAAGCCAAGTGTCAGATTCATATTCACGTTTTCATACATCCAAAAACAGGTTGATGGTTCTTGGTAAAGATGTAAACACATCATATTTGTCAAGTAGTGCAAAAAAAAGAAAACAACGGTGAACAACTTTGATGCAAAGATGTCTCGCCATGAAAGGGGTTACCCAGTTCTCCACATGCCAAAAAACCCTCAAACTGTCGCAGCTTTAGCATACTATAATTTGTCTTCTTCAGCTTCGTAGATAATGCCAAACCAAAACCCTATTAATACACTTAAACTGTCCTAGGAGAGACTGAGACGCTGACAATTAAGTTAAGTTGCTGTCCAAAGCTGTACACACAGGTAAAACCTGCAGCCCAGGGCTTGTTCTGTCAATGCATTATGCATCAGTGTAAAATGAGCTGCTACTCCTTTGTTTCAGAACTCAACAGAACTAATGTGAAGGGCTGGAAACAATTTAATTTACAACAGAATCAGATATACTGTAGGCCTTTTTTTTTTTACTATTTCCCAAAAGAGTACAGTCACTGTCATAAAACGATGGAGCAGAATATCATCTGGACAGTAAATAGTAGTTTGCTCATCTCAATAAAAACAAGCTAGCTATTGACGCTATGGAAACTTTTTAATGTTTTACATTAATGTTGAAATATGGAAATTTATCTTATATTGAAAAAGAGGGAAAACTCAACGCAAAGAAATGTGTGGATGTGTGGGATTACCAGCTTATCTATGAGGTCAAGTGTTATTCTAGCAGATTATTCTCTTGACCTCAGTCACAAAGAATACCCTGGATACAGGGGAAACAGGAGGTTTGTTTACTAAAATAACATCAAGCATCTCCTAAGTCTATGACACTCTAACAAGTTTTTCACAACCGCTCTTGTCCTAAAAGAAAAATAAAACAGTTTAACCCCAAAAGTCAGTGAGGTTGCTCAGGAGCCACCAGAAGGATTTCTGTCCAGCTTAAAAGTGCAGGTATGAGCAGCTGTATTTAAATCAGCATCCGTTGTGAATAGGGAGGCTGCATATTCAGCAAGAACCCAAGAAACACTCATTTCAGCATTTTCAGACCCAAAACCCATGCGTAAACTAAAACAGGAAGCCCTCACACAAAAGGAAGACACAATGAACAGGCTTTGGGACCAAACTTAGGCAGTCAAGGAAGATTTTACCTCTGTGACGATGTTGTTCCTCAATCCTTCAGTTACGTTGTAGTCCCAGCCGGCCTGACAGTCAACCACAGCAGACTGGCTGCCATTTACATACTGCTTACACTGAGACAAGCCCCCACTGTCCCCTGGCCTCTCCCCTTTCTCCCAGGGTAAGGAGGCGTTCAGGACCTCCGGAGAGGGTAAGGGCCCTGGCAGGTGACAGTGATGGGGTGAAGACAGGGTGATGAGGGGGTCTGAGGAGAGCAAGAAGGCCAGGAAGAGGTTGGGAAGGATGGAGAGGGCAATCAGCACCCTCTGCTTCTTCCTGCCCAAAGCCAGCACCATCACTTCCCCTGTGGGTGGCAGCGAGGGTGGGGCGGGCAGGGAGGACGAGGAGGGTGCTGGGGAGGAAGGCACCGGTGAAGATGGGAGGGATGGAGGTGGGGCAGGGCATGGGGAAGGAGAGACCAGAGGGGGAGAGTCTGGGGATGTCATCATAAAAGGTGGGGGTGGAAGAGAGCTGTGGTGACTGTGAGGAACCAAGAGCTCTGTGGAGGAAGAGAAAAGATATCATTTTATAAAGGCAGAGTATAATATGGGCAGAATACTCTCAACTGTGAGTTTACATTTTCAAAATATGGGCTGAAAGAATTCTCAATGATCAAACAAACAGTATTCCCATTTTCGATGAGGACCAGGAAGATCATTAAAGGATTAAAACACAGATAGAGTTTTACAAGCAATAAAGTCACTGCTTTACCTGAAAAAAACCCAAAACATCCTGCAAGGTGTGCATGTTCATACTGTATGAGTTCACTTCCTATACAGGTTATTTGGTTATCTTTGGCTGGACTGCATGTTTTACAGATTTTGGATAGTGGTTTGGACTGCTATGTTGTATTTATTAAAAATATTGACCAGCAAGATAAACAAATAAATTGGTCATTTGAATGGTTTAACCCAAGAACAATACTATCGGGTGATTTTCATTCGAGGAAATATATTGTCATGATTTTCATGACATTGTATTTATCTGAGTATCGTGGGTCCCGGGGTACCTTCATGCTGCTGAGTGACGTCATCAAAAGCAGGCTCGTTTCCCTGCTCCCAGACATGTGTTCAGGTGATTTTCAGACCATGTAAGTGCTCAAGAGGTAAAATACTTTTACCATTATTCATTTAAGGAAAAAAACTCTATTATGCCTTTCAATGTACAAAGCTCATGTGTCAAAGGAATTTATCATCCAAAGAAAGAGGTTTTCAGCTCAATTTTTCTAATTTTGGGGGGGATTTTGTTTTTGACTCCTTGACATGTTACTAATTTTTTCAGTCTTACTTTTGGGTCTGTTAATGATACTTTATTTTCCCACTTTCTTTAATAGTGATGATGAAACTACAGGGTGGGCTATAAGTTTCCATACATAGGAAAATGTTTAATGTATTTTTTTATGTTTCAGATTCCTTAATGCTAATGCAAGTTCATCAGCAGTGGAAGACATGTTAATATGTGTTGTTAATCATACAGGGCAAATTATTTAAATAAAAATGGTTTTCCAAGATAAAATGTTTGTCTCTTATGTAAGCAAGATGACTTGTCGTTATTACCCAGGTAGGGGACTGTTGATTGTTAAAATGTCAGCAACATGTGCAGGTGCATCATGGTCTTCATTTCATTTGTTAAATGAGAGAGTGAGGAAATAGAAGACATTGTCAAAGTCACAGTTGAACTGCAGTGATGTTATTAAGTATTCAGATTGGTACTTGATATCAGTGGGTACACAAATGTAAGTACTTGTACTTGTATTTGGTTCAATGAAAAGTGGTATCAGTGTATCCCTACTTTACTGATCCCCAGTGGGGAAATAAGTTCTTTTGCACCATTACAGACATGTCCAATTTAAAAAAGGGAGAAACAGAGCACAATAAATTAAAAATAATCAGAATAGACAAAATTTTAAAAATGCTTTTCAGAGTGTAGAATCAGCACATATTGAACATATTTGTGCTCTGTTGTCTGATCATTTCCATAGCTTCCTTAAGTTTTATAGACCACATGTCTGATCTACAAAGAAATTATAAACATGTGGACCAATTTTTATTTTATTAGTCCATTGTCAACACAACAAAAGTAAGCTAACGTATTGTTGATGGCTTAGTCAGATCCTTTGTTGTTTCCCATTGAATTCACCATGACAGTAGCAGAGACTGTTGTTTCATGAAGCTGTCAGAATCTCTCCCATTAAAAACAAAAACAAACACAAAGTCAGATAAAAGCTGTGGTGGAAAAGTGAAAGGATGGTTGTTTTTCTGTCTCCTCGGTGTATGACAGGCTGCTCTCTGTGTGTTCTCAGTCGAGGGCTGGAATGTGAACAGCCTGTGCTTTCCTCCTCACAGCCTCCTCCTCCTCCTCCTGCTCCTCCTGCTCCTCCTCTGTGGTCGCTGGTGCACATGGTGCTCCCACAGCAGCCTGTGTCGCTGTGTTTTCCTCAACAGGGCCAGGAAGTCTCAGAAACAGGAATCCCACAGGGTTACATAAGAGCTGCTACACCAAAGGGAGAGGTGCGTGGAGGGAATGTAACATATGTGCTTTGGCTGGTCTCCCTCAGAGTGTTCATTCACTTAGACACAAAAACAACAACTTAGCAGCAGCAGCAGAGTGAGGAGCAGAATAATGTTCTGTTGGGGTTTAAAGGAGCAGGGCCAAGGCTGAAAGGCTCACACCTGCCCCGGCAAACAGCAAACACAACATCTGCTATGAACCAACTCATATTAATCCACTTACCACTTTACAACGTTTCGATAAGATCCAGATCCCTACTGCCTGTTGTCTCCTCCAAATACCCCAAACATTGCGAGCAGAGAGGGAGCCGGGGCGGAGAGTTTGACCGCAGTCACCGTATCATCCCAACGCTTTGACGCCAGCCTGCTTTTTAATGTTACATGTCCGTCCTGGAGAAAGGTTGTAGGCTCTGTTAATAAACACCACAGCTGCCTTTGACACCAGCAAGGACACCGACGTTTCCCTGTTAACCCAGCCGAGCCCAGCTAACACTCCGTCATTGGAAAAAGAGAAGATGCTCCACTCCTCTCCTACCGTCGCTGCCTTTTAACGCTGCTCTCCAGTCTGACTTTCTGCCTGCCGACATCACACGAAATAATTAAAAAATGCATTTTAGTGTCCGACATCATCTTAAAGGGAAACACGTCGTCGGTCAGCCGGTCTGGGACAAAGAGCGGGTGTGTAACTGCAATGGGAGACGCTTGTTTGAGGGGTGAACAGCTCCACCGGCGGCGGCGGCGGCAGGTTTCGGTAAAAGTCGGTTAAAACCGTCAAAGAGACGTCCCCTCATCACACTGCTGTCAAAGATCGTGTATTAACGACAGCGTCTCACTTCTGTGCACTTCATGTGTTTTGTATCTGCCTTGATTTTTTGTTTATTTTTTTTGTCTTTTTAATTTAAGAACATTTCGTGTCTCCAGACCAAGTATATTAGTCAACTTTCAGTTGTACCTTTTAAATCACTCATTAAAAATATTTTTTATATATTGCTCACATGTAACGTCCCTTTCCAGTTGTATTCTAATTACATTCTACTCATTTGACTATGATAATTTGTCATTATGATTTTTTTTTAGATCTGACCTCTAATCTTCAGGGAGGGAGAAAAAAAATCACTTCCCATAGATATCTTTTTGTGTGTGTGTGTGTGTGGGGGGGGTTCTTTCTTTTTTCCTAGTGGCCCTTACCCTCTACCGTAGTAATAACAAGGTCTGAATTGATTATTTTGCATGTGAGTACTTTTTCTGCAGAGGTTATGTATGACCAAGCAAAAAATATGCTCAGAATCATTCGATTTCAGAATATAGTTTTCAGAGAAGATAAGATCTTTTCGAGGTGGATTCTCCTCCCTCTCAATTACTGACAACCATTCTGCAGCACGATGCCATCAAACCCCATCAAACAGCAAAATACGTGTTCAATTCAATAAAAAGAGGGGGGGGGGGCTTTATCAGGACAAACATACGTTTACAGTGCTAAACAAGTGTGACATAAAAAAGTGTGAGCACAGTTTGACAGAATAAACGTTCTCTCTGAACAAACGAAATATTACAAGATTACAACAATCAACTTTTTAGTTAACTTCACATATTCAAAATTAACGTCGGAGTGAGACATCTTTTTTAAATATACCATCTCCATGAATGGTGGAGCAGCGCTCCTCTACCGCGTGGTGGAGCCTTAACTCAACCACAGACCATCAAGAAGGTTTGATGCACTGTTATTCCACTATTCGGCATTTCCAAAATGAAAGGCATTTTTTTATTATTACTATTTTTATCAATATGCTTATCTTATCCTTAAATATCAGAATTGTATGTCACTCATAGAAAAGTATTTCCCTGCAGAAGTTCTGGCTTAAACTAACTCCCAACCATCTATGCACAGATTTAGAAACAAAAAAGTGATTAATTACGGTGCAGCTTAATCCGAGGTTTAAGAAAAACCCCTCAGAATAATTTGTTTAAGTGACAACAAATAACCAGGGGAGAAAGTCTACAGGCTGGTCTTTGCTTAAAGCCTTTCCTCTGGTAATGTTTGCTCAGCATCACTTGGTGGCACTAACACTGTTTGGACACAAGATGATCGAGTGGCTGTAAGTGGAAGGCCTCAGTTCTGTAAGACAAATCAGAAATTCGTGTGAGGGAAATTTAAATATTGTCTGTCTCCACTCCTCACTCTTAAGAGTCCTCTGCACGGTATGACTGTCATGACTTTGAGTTTGTTTTTTGTTTGTTTGTTTGTTTTTTTTTGTCAGTAAAGCCATCACGGCTGCAACTGCCCCCTCAAATAAAGATAATGTCTGTGACATTGCCACTCACCCAGAACAGGATAAAAACTGAATCTGTATCAGGGGTGTGTAGAAATATGTCTGTTATTCATCAACGACAATTATAAACAAGAATGTCCGAAAAATTAAGAATATCTGTCGAAATCCACCTGAACCCCATCACCCTGTACATTAGTTTTAAACACACTTTATGAATATTAAACCTAAATGTTAATTAATTTTTTTTTTTTAAGTCAAATCAAAGAAAATACTGTAGAAAAACTCATTATTTTGCTCCTTTCATCTAAATTTACAGTATATATGTTAAACTCTCTGTATCAGGTGCTTTCATCCGTGTTAAAATTATAAGTCTGGTCTTTTCCTTTCAACTGGCCTGGAAATCTACAGACACTTTTTATTTATGAAGCACTATTTATACACAAAGCAATCTAAAGTCCCTCTCAGAGGTAAAATAAAGCAGCAGAACCATTAAAAAAAATCTGTCACTGAAGTGAGGAGATTCTCGCTGGTTATGAAACCGACTCTAACTATGACTTACATAGATAGAACAACAACAAAACTGATGATATCAGCCTTCAATCTATGATGCTTCATATGCTGCAGAAAAATTACATTTGTCCATTTTTTGTGAAAATAATGTGCAGTGAGTGAAGCATTTAATGCATCAAAAAGCAGATCAGATTTTTTTTTCTTATTAAGTTTTGGGAGGTATCTGCAAAGAGATTAACTGAATGACCCTTTCTTAAGCTTTATGCAAACACAAACTTTTATGTTTTAAACATCATGCACACAAACATTTTAACCATGGAACTTCTTTCTTACGTTTGATCTGTTTACGTTTCATCTAATTTCTACCTGATAGAAAGAAGACAAATGTTTGTTGAGAGAAATGCCTCGTGAGAGTATTAAGTCTCTTGATTATAAAACCCGACCTTACACAATACTTGGCCACCATTTCTTCAGCAACATTCATATCATTTTTGCATCCCTCAAAGTTCCCTGGTGCCCACTGGATGGAGACATTATCATCGCAGAAACCACTTGCAACATGAAAGAAAATGTTTTAAAAAATAGTCACAGAAAAATCTGAATCCCAGGGGCTTTTTCTACTTTTCATAAAAGTCCCATTAAATGATTCCTTTGCTCGTTTTGTTATACATCTGTAGCATTTGCTTAAAAGACCCCCAATGATTGTTTATGGGTTCCTTTAAGTATACTTAATCATTGGTTTGAAGCACAAAGAGCAAAAAAAGAAAAACCTGTTGGGTAATTGCCATCAGAAATACAGAGAAATCTCTCTGAACCAATCAAATACACCACGAAAACTTAGACAGGCTCTCTCCTGTTAAAGGGCTTTAATGGCCTCTTTACCTTCACTCAAATGTGACTTTGGTGGGGACCTGGTGCTAAAGTCAGAGCAGTGGTGCTGCCTCAAGACGTGGGCATGTGACACTGGTGAGCAGGGGCGCTGGGATAAAGGAAGATTAGTTTTAAATGTTTGAGCTTGCTTTCCTTCTGTTATGTAAAAAAGTATATATACATTTATTCTCTGTTCTGGAGACTTAAGTCCAGTTGTAGGTTGTTGTAAGTGACACTCATTAGTCAGGAACTAAAAGATGAGAGCTGCTCTGTGAGGCTGCTGCTGTTGAGTAACTCGGTGAGGATTGGGTGAAACACAGTCTTTCTTCACTCTGCGGAGATGTTGCAGTCCTGGGACCACAGATTGCCCCACAAGTTAGAGTTGGACATTTCAACAGACACGGTCACACAAGAAGGCATTCTGCACTGCCCTATACAAGATGAGCTGAAAGTTTCCTCATTATTAAAGAGCTCAAAAATATTTTACAATAGATCTGTTAGGATGAAGATATTTTCAAAGTTTGAAACAATATGCATGACTAAAACCCTTCAAGTTTGTCAAAAACCCTTTCAGAAGCATCTTCAAGTTTCTATAAAGTTATCAGACCATTATCCAGTGTTAGGTGTTGGCCACCACTGCCCAAAAATAAAATAAAAAAACAAAAGGAAAAAAAAAACCCAGTATTTTAGTGATCACCAAAGTGTATTTAATGTTTCTACAATGGTTATCCATCAGTAAGCCCAGGCTCTTTGACCCACCTGTTGTCTTTAGGTCAATTTGACCTGATTTCAAAAGTTATTTTGTCATAACTTTAGTGTTCTAACATAGAATTGCTGAAAAAAAAATGACATGGTTGTTTCTATGCTATGTTATCTGTGTGTAAAATTAGTGCCAATTTTTGTCAAATGTGTTTTATAAAAATGTATCGCATCTTGCTGCCATTAGAAAAATTAGATATTTTCAAAACAATGCCCAAACTTTGAGATAAACCTGCTGTAATAATACATTAATATATGTACCTCTGACAGCCTTAGTATACAAAATGTATTCTTTTTCTACTTAAAAAGGAGGTACACTTATAAATAAGGTCTTTCATACCATACATTACAAAAGCAATTGTTAAATATATGTGAATTTGTTGGGAACATCTTCACTAAGAAGGAGACACAACACTAAAAGAAAATTTTACTCCTTGTACTTTACAAGCAATCAGAACAGATGGTTCAGAGTAAATTTGAAGCCAACATGAGGGTTTATCAAAATGATGCCAAAATAAAAAACTTTTATCCATTAATTTAAAACGTAGCTACATGTTACCAAAAAAAGCAGAAAGAATATTAAAGCAAATTATTATTTTCTGATTGCCAACTTACAACTGTTAACTTGCTTTCCTGAAAAAAAAAGTGTTTTCATGGTTGTGTGTTATTCTTGATCAATTTTTGACTTCTCAGAAATCCAGTATGCTGGCACAAATATGAGAATAAAAGTTTGGATTCAGTTTGAAAGTCTTCTCTTCTGTTCAAAATGATGAAAACTCTGAGAAAGAAATGGTGTGAGCACAAGCACTTAAAGCTGGATTCTCATTTTAACAGATGGTCTAATTAATTTGTGAAGCACAATACATACAAAGTATTGGAATATTAGCTCACATTTGCACAGGCCCTTCACACATTTTCAAGTCTACAATTTGTGACTTAATGAATTACTGTGGGGGGGGGGGGGTTTCTGACTTTCCAAAAGTGAATTCTTGTAAGTGGTGTAAAATCAATTCAAGGCTGTAAAGTAAATGGGCTGTATGTTTCTACTCGGTGGTATATGATCATTGTTAGGCTACGTTGGATTATCAAACCATGAATGAAACAGGATCTGTAGGCTGATGAAAGAATTTAATGTTTATCGGCTAACTTTCTTTTTTTGGTTCAGGTCATGTGCTCAATGATTTTGGGCCCCAAGATGAAAACAGCAGTTTTAGCTGGTCTGACAGTTTTAGTGCAAATATTTTGCCTGATGTTTTAACTATTGTTTTGGGAAAGAAAAAAAATGTCTGGCTTGCTGCCCCCACCACCCCCTGTCAGTCTCCTATCTCTGGGTCCCTTCAGTACCATCACAGCCACAGGAAGGCCCTGGCAGCCCGAAACACTGATACTATCTCTGCGCTCCTCATCTCTGTCCTCCGCTATGTTGAAATCATGCCCATCCCACAAAGGGAAACCGCTGGTGCACAACGGTCCACAACATGACGTCCGTTTCTGTGGCTTACTTATGGTAAATTATGTGGCAGGTGCACACCATGATGTCTGATATAAGACGCAGTGAGAGGAATGATGCCATCCTGAAAATGCAAGAGTTATATCACAGCACTTTAATTTTTTCTCAAAGATATAGCACACTGCAAGCAAATCTTGCTTGATTTTCATCTATAAAGGCGAATTTAGAAAACCCAGAAGCTACTTTAATAACCAAAAATATGTATATCTGTGTAATCCATCACATGAAGAGAGTTATTTAATTAGCTAATTTTTGCTTTGTCTTGATCTTTTCCAAAATCTGACACAAGCAACCATTTCTGTTAATTAAAGAAACCTTAGACTGAATCTTGCATGAGCTGTATATTCAACTGAAAACTAATGACAGCAAATATTCACATTTTAAGCCAAATTATCAAATTCCAAGTATTATCAGTATCAAATTATTTTAAGTAACTCATGTGAAAGCATCATACAAAGAGAGAGATACTTAGATTTCCCCCCAAAACCACATGTTGTGAAACGTCGTTGGGCAACAACACTTACAATCACAATTGACAGTGACAAGAAGTCTAAGGTGGATGATTAGGTAATATTGTACAATTATATTGTTTATCTAATCAGTCCAGAGCAAAGAGTGATCTTCCCTTGATGCTCTCCATTTGTAATGTACATGTATGTGAATAAGAAAAGTTCACTAATCAGAAGTTTAGTTGAATTTTTGCTAAATTGAAGAACATGCATCTTTACACTGACTGGACATTTTTGTGCCCACAAAACTGTAATTTTTACAACCATATTGCTGTATGACCGCTTCACATGATTTTTTTGTTTTTTTCAAGTGAAGCTGTCCTCCTAATTTTAACATATAAAAATTCCCCTTTGTTTCTGCTAACTCTCCAGTATCTTCAGACATTTTTCACACAGAGCATTAGAAGACTAAACCTCTCTTTCTCAAAACACTCTGAAGTAAAACTAGTTTAAAGAAAACTCCAGTATGCGGGCCTGTGGCCACAGGTACCATGTAGTCATCACTGAGTATTTTATTTACATTAGATTTCTACCATGACTTCATCTTTTGTTGCAATTATGAGAGAAAAAAAAACTAGAAAAGAGAGAAGCTGCAAACATTCTTATGTCAGGCTGACAGCTTTGTAGTTAGAGTCTTGAGGGTCTGCCGAGACACAATACACTTGATACCAACAGTTAGCTGTAAATTAACAATAATAATAATAACAAAAGAATAAAGCAAAAATGAGAGGGTGAATTATTCTAAATATTCGACTCTCCTGCTGCTCCTTCCTCAGCTCCATGCAGGTGCCGCTGTGATAGGATGTGTTTCAGAGTGTCCAGCTCCTGTGTCAGCTGGCTTATCCGTATCTGCAGCTTCTGGTTCTCCTCCTGCAGCTGCAGGGCCCTCTGCTGGGTCAGCAGGATCCTCCTGCGGGCTTTGTCCCGGCTCTTTCTGACAGCGATGTTGTTTCTCTCCCGACGCATGCGGTACTCTGTGCTGTCCTTGCTGATGCTCCTCTTGTGTATCGGAGCTCGCATNGAGAAGTCCTGGAGGTTAGAAACACACAAGCTTGTGTTTAGTGTTGACTGAAAGACGCACAAATGAAAAGTGATTTCAGAAACATGTACCTGTTGAGTGCTGGTGTGGCTCTGGTGGTGGTTTGTGCTCGATGTGTTGCTGATACAGGAGGTTGTGTACGGCAGGTAGGACAGTCCCATTATCTGCTCAGCCACCCTGTCATCACTGCCCCCCCTCACCAGAGCCTGAGACTGGCTGTACTGGATCATGTCCATCTGGGACAGCTGACTGGTCGAATCTGCTTGGTTTGTGGTGCTGGGATTCAGAGCCTGACTGGGATATGAAGTTGCCCACTCCTGGATAACAGAGGACACCCTGGAATCTGACATCTGGAGGCAGAATTAAAAAAAAAAAATTACCCCTCTTCTCCTGCTCAATAAAATACATTCAATGTACCATGTCTACATCTATTCAAGTAAAGACGTCATTACAACATCTTCGTAATATTTAAGTCACTGCTCAAAAGTTACCGACCCTCCTGTAAGGTCAGATATATGTCAATTTTAGGGCAAGAACAAGTTATCAGGTTTGATAGTTCATTTTCTGTTACTCCAGTGTTACATTTTTATCTCAAAAACAATCAAAAGGAAATAAAAAAAACTCACAGAGGAAATAACTGAAGAAGTAAAGACTATAGTAACTGAATGTTGAACCTGTAGCAACGTGGCAATAACTCAATAAATGCTTTGATATAAATGTTTTCTTTAAAGCAAAATCATATAAAATAATATCCCTGATCACAGTATCTCTACTTGTAATTTGTTTCTATCTATGATGATAAATTTGGGATGGATTCAGGGTTTGGGCAATTTGTCAGATGATAGAAGAAATTATTAAGACTCAACTGGACTGTGTTGAGTTTGGGATCCAAGATGACAGACGAAACATCAGCAATTGGTAAAAAGGTCAACAATTTGAAAGGAACACTCAACCAATTGACAATAAAATTATTTGATGGATCATCACAATCAACATCACAGTGAAGTAAAGTGAAAGACACGTCCATGAAAGTAAGCTTATCTACACAATATGCAATGGAATTCAAACAGCTAGCAAAAAAAATGTGTTGAAAGGAAAATGCTGTATTTTGACTTTGTGTTATAGCAATTTATCAGCAGGCTAGTGTTTTATCAATATAAACACGGACCACATACAGAGTTAGAATCTAACTTACCATGACTAAGCTGACCCCAAACTCTGTCAAATCTCAGTCCTCTCACAGTTTGGCTGAAGATGGTGAAAATGGTCCTTGAGACAGAAGTCAGACAGGTGTCCCTCCTATTATCTCACCATCACCCCCCCCCCCCCCCCCCCCCCCCCCCCCCCCCCCCCCCTCTCTCTCTCTCTCTCGCTCTCTCTCTCGCTCTCTGTCTCGTCTCTCTCTCTATTTCTCAAATTCAGAAAGAAGCGAAACAGGAAAAAAAAAAGTTACTAACCAATATTACTTGAAGGTCATTTTTTTCCCTCATTGGTGGCACTTATTTCCGGACACTTGCTACCTCATGGTAACTGAATCATAATTTTGTAAAGCGCTCTCATGTTGAAACACTGAAACGCTACACCGGTCTTTAGACTTTTTTTTTCCCTAAGCGGCCACCGTCAGTCGCTCCGGAATCAAAATGGCTGCCTCTGTGGACAACGTGAGTTGAAAATTTCCTGAAAATTAAACATTTATTATTTTCTTTTCTTTCTTCTTTTCTTTGTTTCAAGATATTACACGCTTTAAATTTGTATGACGTTACTGTGTCTTTGTGACAGGATGTGGTGGAAAGCGATTTGCCGAAAGCGGTGAATTTGCTGAAAAATCTCACAGAGCAGGTGAGAACTGGGGGTGAACCATAAACTGTATTTAGAGTTATACATGACCTATACACATACTGATTATATAATATAACTGCAGTGTCTTTAAGTGTGGGTCAGCCCTTTTAAAACACACCCAAAGTCCTGCATGGCTTCGTGAGGTTTCACAGAATATTGATGTTAGTTGTATCGAAGGTAAAAGACTGTGAGTCTCTTACACCGTCGTGGTTTTACGACAGTTACTTCAACACAGACAGACTTTTTAAAGATGAGCATGACTTGTTACCTTTGTATTGCCTTTGCTATGAACCCCCGACTTTTAATAACTTATTTTAACTGGTTATTTACCCTCTTCCACGTTTTATGACTGTTTAGTCGTATTGTGTCTAATCAACCTCATTTTTTTTAGCATTTCCACCAGATAACTTTGCCTTTTTCTTTTCTTTTCTTTCTTTTTTTACAACACTTTTCTAATGGTTAATCTACACGTATGTGCAAGCTGCTCGATCAAAATGACATATTTTATGCAGGACTATAAATGTTGATATTCATGAGAATTCTATGTGAAAAGTATCAGATGCTGGCCCTATATTTATTTGGTACCAAATTTTGCAGTATCACTCACCACTAATGACTTGTTCTTAACTCTGATCCTCGTGGTCTCAGTCTGTGTTGTTGGGTTCTCTTCTTAAACCATTAGGATTTTATGTATCTGCTGTACATTTTGGGATTGCGCCCCTTGATTAGGCTTTACATATGTACTGTTAATTGTCTAGTTTTTCTTAATATGTTATTGTTTTTGATACTATAGAGTTATTATTGTTCGTAGTTTCTATAACAGTTGTCTTGTTTTTTGTCTCCAGATCGCAGCAGTAACAAAGCATGTCCGTGAATTGCTCACTAAAGTCAAAGATGGGGCATTTGAGACTTCAAAGGTGAGAATAGCCAAGATATATAATAACCTAGACTCAAAAATGTTTTGACTGCTGGTTCCACTTTATCTCCTAGTTTTTTGATTAACCTCCTAAGACCATTTCATTTTTACCTCTCAGACTCACGATACTTCATTTTTTTAAACTTTTCAGAACAATACATCCATTTCCGTAGAAAAAATTGTGTAATTATGAACAATGATACTCAAAACTAAAAACTAATTGCTAACTAGTAATATTAAACTTCCTATACAAAAACCAAGTTCAGTTTTGACACTTAGTAGGTCTTACTTTTGCCGAAGAGCAAGGAGGAATGAAAAATGCACACCAGACAAAAGCTTGGGTTTCTGGGGACTAAAAGGAGTTTTTTTCTAAGTACGTAAAGGATTTGTTGTATTGGTTCTTCTATTAAGTAGAATTCCTCTCTGTGTTTTGAAAATGCAAAACTTAACCAACAAAGCGTCATTAAATTCTCAATTTAAATGATTGTTCCTTACTGTCTTACCTGATCTGGTGAAGATGAACAATCCTCTCTGAAATAATTCTCTCACCTCAGGGATTGTCTTTCTTGGACCTCCGGTATCACCTGTTGCTCTTTTACCTTCAAGACCTCACTCATCTGATCAGCCTCAAAACAGAGGGAGCAAAAATAAAAGAAGATGACGCCTTGAACAGAGTGGTCACCATAAGAACGGTGAGATGTTCGAGAGAAAAGTTACCAATAATCTTTTGATCTTTAACCAGCTGACCTGGTAGTCTTCTTTTCCTCTTGTGTCTTTAAGGTCCTGGAGAAGATGCGACCAGTTGATCACAAACTTAAGTACCAGATTGATAAACTTGTGCGTACAGCTGTCACAGGCAGTTTAGGTAAGACTGGTTTTGAATTGATACACACTTAAGATCTGTAAGATTTTCTGACTGCTGTATTTGACATTTCATTGATTTTGTTTATTTTAGCTGAGAATGACCCGCTGCAATTGCGTCCTAATCCTGAGAATCTCATCAGTAAAGTATGGGTCAAATTCCTTTTTACTCTGGTTTGGCAACAAAGTTTTAGAAACTTCTCAACAACTTTGACTGACGTTTTATATTTGTTTCCCAAACAGTTGAATGAGTCTGAGGAGTCTGACAGTGAAGCTGAAACTAAAACAGACTCAGAGAAGAAAGCAGCTCACTCCAGTGGAAGGAAATATGTGCCACCAAAGATTGCTGCAGTGCATTATGGTAATACCATTTTCCTTTACTGTCTGTTAATATATTATTTTCTTTCTTGTCGAAAATAGGCATTTAATTAATATAAACAAACATCACGGCCTGCTCTCTACAGATGGAGATATGACAGAAGCAGACAAGAAGAAGGCTCAGGCGGAGCGTCTGCGGCGAGCTGCGCTCAGAAGTTCTGTGATCCAGGAGCTGAGACAGCAGTACAGTGACGCTCCTGAGGAGATCAGGGAAAGACGAGACTTCCAGAGTGAGCGGGAAAGTCGCGAGGAGATGCACAGGTAATCTTTAAGTTTGAGGGTTGAATGTGTAGGAACATGGAGACTGCCTTGTTTTGGGGGGTGCATCCATTGCAAGACAGTGAGTTTATGTTGATAAGAAGAGTTTTTAGACGTGAGTTTGTCAACGGATTCTTTTCTCTACAGGAAACACTATGAAGAGTCTATGATGGTGCGTCTGAACATGCCAAAACATGCGAAGAACTCAAAAAAGAGAGGCATGATGTCGATGTCTGGCCAGCTGAGTGGTATAACACACTTTGGTGACATCACGGCGCTGACGGGCGGTGAGGCTGGGCAGGTGAGTGGTTTCTGCCTGCAGATGTGTTTCTTCAGCCAGATGTATCAAGGAGGAATCGATTGTGTTTGCTGAGGTGGACGTCAGAGGTGAAGGACAGAAATGGCAGACAGGCTGATTGCTCATTTTAGCTTTGTAGAATGTCGTTCTGAACGTCATATTAATTTTGCCGTGAATTGTCTCTGCTTGCTTGTAACAGGATGGAGAGAACCCTCGGCCCAAGAAAAAGAAGAAACTCATGAAGAAGAAAACCAAAAGAAAAGGTAAGGATAGAAATTGTTTTAATTGATAAAGCATTTTTAATCATAATTAAAAAGTACCTACCCTCTCTCCTTAAGGCAAAACCAACCTAAAGTCATGTTCATGTGACTAATCTCTTTGTCTCCTTGCAGCTTTTCGGAGAGGCAGATAAACCTGAAATGTGAAGTCAAGTGATGCAAGATGATACAGTGATAAGATTTGAGGATTTCTGATGAGGCCATGATCATCATGTCATTATTGTCTGAGTGTTGTTTTTTTACTGACAAGTCAATGGAACCACAGCAATCCCAGATTTATAGTGGTTCAGTATGTAATTAAAGTTTACTCTTGACTCCTGTATTTATTTGTCCTGTTTTGCTTGTGTCCATCAGAGGGCAGCATCAACAATTACCAATAGTTTGCATGGTTGTCAACTTTGTTTTCTTGTACCATTAGAATTTCTGAAACTATCTTTGGATTCAACTCTTTCAATGAACTGATGTAAAGATGTGGTTCAGCTCAGCACATCACAGTAGAGAACATTCTTACAATGTGAGGTCTAATCACAACCTGGTGCAGCTGACAGGGCCCAAGACAAAGCAGGAAGAATACTTTCATGTCACCCTGTCAAAGTGCAAACCATCTGTGTAAACGTGTACAAACTGTTCACAGGGGAAAGAAAAACAAAGAACTGGATTTTGCATCAATAACTGACATTACTGAGATTCTTTTATATATGACATAATGTGCATGACCTATAACTGTACAAGATACAGAAAAATACTTAAGCGATGGCGAGGGAGTTGTAACAGGTATATGTGCATTTACTCCTAAAAATCGGAGTTTTTTTTAATACAAAACTACTGCTGATGGCTAATCCAGAGGATGTCAGGCAGTATAAAGTTACCCAATGAAAACCTAGTGATTGTTTAGTACGAATTAATTGAATAGGTTTTTATTCTATAAGGTACTCCACTTTGGGCTTCTTTTTACATCTTTGTTTTTGTTTATTATCACTTATTTACTCAAAGGATTGTCTCTGTCACACACTGTGCTGATTTGTTTTGTTATTGCTTTTGTTGTACAAAAACGCAAAATCATGACAGTGTTCAGACGCGGAGTACCACTGTACTTAACACAATTTGGGAGATTTGATCCAGTCATGCCCCCTTTGAACCCTGTAAGAGTTTTTGTTTCACATTTTGTAGAATTTATGGTGCTTTAGGTTCATCCAATAGCCTATATATAGTCTGTTTGAAGTTTTGTGGGATGTTACTGAACTTACTTTAGTTTATGCACTGAACAGAAATTGCAGACATTAGGATGTGATAAACACCTGTGCTGTAAACAGTGCATTTTAAGTTGAACGCTGGGAGCCATATAAAAACAGACCTCAGGCCATGATCAGCCCTGTGCTCTACTTCAGACTTGACTGATCTAAAACATACTGCTCCCTTGGAAGGTTGTGTCAAAGTTTCAAAATTCTCTTAACTGTTTTGCCAACTTTTCATTGACACCAGAATTTGCTTGGGGCAGTTTAAACTAATGTTACTGAGGTTGCATAAAGATACCACATCATTAATAAAGGATCCATCACAAAAAATGTATACACAGACTCATTTTTACACAATGTCTTTATTTTTTTTTTCTAATTACAGACTCATGGGTTAAAAATAAAAATTAAAAAA
>RPOG01000729.1:64864-248382 GCA_008086565.1 Thalassoma bifasciatum | reverse complement strand
TTACAATGAACAGTCAATGTATATGGGTCAATGACGTGACGTCCCTTTTTTTCTGTCCGAGTGCAATATTTCCTTCCATCATGAATTGAGTATTTCATCACATTTATTTCTTTATTCTATGAAACCTGTCTCATTTGAACACATCTTTAAACTATTAAAATATAACATGTTTTTTTTTGTTTTGGTACCTCAAACCCCCAAAATGTCAGGTGGTGCAACCGTCCTGGCAAGTATCCATAGTAATTAAACTCTAAAAATTGAACGTCAGTTATTGTAAATGGAAATTAAAAATACAGTGGCATTATTTTATGCTTGAACCTTTTTAAATAAAACATTATTTGCAAATAAAAAGAATTTTAAAGCTGTTGAGAAATTTAAAAACTTTTGTCCCGTAATTTTCACCTTGTCAAATGTCAGGGTGGTGCAACCGTAACATTAGACTTTTATTTTAAAGTGAAGAGAATAAAACAGGAAACAGGAAACTGCATCAGCCAGAGGACCCCAAATGACATTTGTGACCAAGTGGAAAAGTTTGTAGATTTCTCTGAAATACTGATAAAAAAGTTTTTTTTTCTGTTCATTGGTAGACTGGAACAATTTCATGTCAGGTGATACAACCAATGTAATAATGTGAAATGTTATTTTAACATCAAATTATTTATCTTATTCACAAATAAAAGAAATGAAACACACAAAATGAAAATGTATGAGTAACTACAGACACTTGAGAGATACTTGCCAATAATTTCACACAGAAAAAATAACAGGAACATATAAATATATTTTCATATATTTGGTTGCGCCACCTGACATTTTTGGGTGCTCAAATTAAAAATACAAAAAAATTATGAACCTAAAAACTTTGAAATGTTGGTCAACTACTGAAATGTGTTAGAAAACATAATTCTTCTCTCAGAAATATCTTTTTATCCATTTTCAAAGAACTTTTTAAAAATACGTTTTTTGACCCTCTTTTTGTCATTGACCCATATACCTGCCACTGCAACGCCAATACATCAGACGTCACCTACCTACCCAGGGAGTAAGTGATCAGGAGAAAGAGAGTGCATAAAAGTCAGCAAAGTTTCCAAATCTATTCTTTTAGAAAAACTCACATACATCTAAGATGTAAAATCAAAGTTGTTTTTTTTATCAGGATAGCTGTCTCTATTTCTGTCCCATGGATGGTGACAAGAATTCTGTCTTTCAAGCTGTTATAATTTCCCCAAGCTAATTAAGCTAATGACCTGTTAAAGAAGGGTATTGTGTTTTTTTAAGCTTTATACTTTCCCCCTGGTACCCCTCAAGCTTTATATGGTTTAAAGCTCAAAGAAAATCCTTATTTTCCTCACCCTTGTTTCAGCCTCTGTCTGAAATGCTGTGTTTTAGCTTTCAGAAACAGTAATCACTTCATTTTTTGGACTAATTCTCTCTCCTTGAGAATCAATGAACTTACTGAATGATTTCCTGTTTACCGACCCTGCATTTTAAGGCAGTATCTTTAGTATATTAGAGACTCATATCTGCTTTGAAAAAAACATAACCAATACATTTCTTTATAGTCATGATGTGCTTTCACTTGTGGTTTGCTTGTACAGGCTGCAACCTCTGAAGATCAGCCTAATCTTATGTTGAGTACACCATGATCACAAAGAGTGAAAAACACATTTTGATATAAAACTGTGTGCTCTGAATGAATGATTTCCTGCAGTAAATCTAAAATGTATTCCTGTGAACATCTTCATCTGTAGCGGGCTCCTCCCATCTGTTCTTGCTCTGTGAAGCATCCATCACCAGCCGTAATGGCGGACTGATACTGTCAAACGCCATTGCACTGGATGAATGAGGCACCCGCTCACCACCCCTGACCATGCAAGCACTTGACACCAGAATCCAGGTCAACCTCTCAGAAGATGGAGAGGGCTGCTGATCACAGAGACACATGCAAACAGATGCACACACTGGCACAAAAAGACACACACACACACACACACACACACACACACACACACTCAGAGTCCACCTGTGTTCATTTATAACTCACAGTGTGTCAGAGATGAATAAAGGGCGGAGGGTAATTGCTAAATCTAAAATCAAACACAGGGGGAATTTGATTTCTCCTGGTAATTTTCTGTTCATGCACAACTGCCGCTCTGCCGAGGCTTCCACCCTCCTCCTTCCCTCCCCTGTTAAAGAAAAACGATGAAAAAAGAAGATGACATCTTACTAAAATGTCCTGAGACAATAATCAGGGAGAGGAGATGCACTGTTATTATCAGAGGAGCTCTACGCCGTGATTACTGGCTGAGGCTAACAATTACATTGAAGCCATGATTGTGGAGATTTGTTGATTCCCTCTGTGTATTCTCAGCCAGCTGAAAAGACAAACAACTGGCCGGATGCTGCAGGCCAATTGAATTGGTTGATGAGAAAGGCAGAGGAAATAGAGGAAGCAGGAAACTCCTGCATGCTATCATTTATATTGCTGGGGTTTTTTTTTTCGAACAATCAGAGAGATGGAGGCAGAGATGATGGTCTCGTGCTTTATTTCAAGGACTTCTGGGTAACATAAACACAGCTCACCGTTCTTGGCATTATAATAGGCATAATAAGACTATAAGTGAGGCTGCTTTTTGTTCCGCACAGTGGAAGTTTTCACAAGAGTTGTAGAAAGAAAGAAACTTTGAATGTCACATTTGAAAGTAGATACACACCCACAAACAAGCTCTGATACCTTTTTCCAATGACGCAGAGATACAGACAACATGTAGGATACGCTTGGCTGATGAACACGCATACAGACAATCTCAGGGAGCCATGTTCCTGCTCACAAACAGGAACAAAAGGGCTTTGGAGAGAGCCCTCAGAGGTTAGGCCTAATCCAGCTCCAACTCTCACGATGCCACTTAGACCTTTTGTTCTGTCATGAAAAGAGCGCGCAATCTCCATAAAGTGCATGTGGAGTGTACGGGGGTCAGGAACAAGCCTTTGAGTCTTTGTCTGAGCACATCCCCGGTTATGTGGGGTTGTCTGAAAGACGTGTCCCGTGGTCTCAGTAATATCAGATTTTATCCAAAGAAGAATACGAACACTGCTTCAAAAATTTCCATTACACTGTGGAGCAAGTGATGCACACAATGGATGCATGAACTTATACAGTGTTTCAGTTTAAAATATACGTTTGGTTTTGACTTTTGTATGGGGCTTGTAGGTGGAACTATTGCTTGTTCGTATTCCCCCATCAAGATAAAATTCTTCAAATACTGGTCTGAGCAATTTACATCTCTAAGTGCAATATAAATTCCACAAATGCAATTCTTCTTTCATACTTTTTATCCAGTACATTGCCTCTTATTATATCATAATTGTCCATTTTAACATTTCTTACCCTGTATATAGTGTTATTTTATTTCAGCTGTCTGCTTTGGTAGTTCTAGTGTTCACTGCTCAGATTGCCTTTGTTGAAAATTTGACGTAAAAACACTGGGCCACAGATATGAATGAGAAGGGTCACCTGTACAAAAACATTTAGAAAGCTGTCAAATACTAGACAACCTTGGTCTACTTCTTCTGATAGCAGAAGTGTGAACAGTATACACACAGCACCTGTATTGGGTTTTTCAACTATATCCACATTGGTTTGGACATGGCCTTGCCATGGCGGGCTCCGATTGCAGAGAGTGAATAAGATTAGACCACTCTGGGGTGTCTCATCCCTCTCAGCAAAGCACAAAGAGATGCTATCAGCCCTCATGACAATAAGTTTGTGAGGCACTATATGTGATAAGGGGTGAAAGAAAGAATAGAAAAGAAAGGTGGAATCAAACCCCTCAGGTCTCAAGTCTAGACCGAAACCCTGCACTCCAGCAATCATATTATCAGTATTTCATCATGTGTGTGTGTGAGTGTGTGGCTTTGTATTTTCCACTCCAGAAGTTTAGATTTAAGAAAAGTCCTTGCTTAGTGCCACCTCTACACAGCCACACTCACATGTGTGAGTCGCAGGCGTCTTAAGTTTTCACACTAGAGCTGAATTACTGTTTCACTAGCAAAGATCACAGACGGCTGCGAGGTTCAGCAGCTCTGGTCCTCTTCCATCTCAGGTCAGGGTTAAGTAATTGGCTTGGCACAAACTGCTCACCTATACCGAGCTGTGAGGGGACACTAACAGGCAACGGTTTAACATACTGTCCTATCACTGCCATTCTCAGCAACTCAGCACATTTGGAGCAAAAGCACTTTTGGGGTAATTTGTGAGTTTGCTTTGGAAAAAAATATCAGGGAGATCTACTTCTTAAAGATGGTGCATTTTTCTGCATCAGAAGACTTGGCCGAATGTGTCTCTGGTGGGCAGGATTTCATTAAACGCCTGGCTCCCATCTGAATTGCTGTTCGTCTGAGTTCAAAGCCATCGATTTGCACACCGCCTCCGCAGGAAAAGGAGAAAAAAAAGTGCCACATGCAGAAACAACTCCCCATTGATTCCCCTGATGGCATGAAAGAAACCTTGGCACGTAGAAGGTGACACAAGAACAGTTAACTACTTCCTTCTTATGATGAGGGTTACTAATCAACCTGACAAGCAGACAGAATCCCCCCACGCAGTCTCTGCCATCTGTGTGTAAAAGACTGAAGGTGCTGCAAGACTTTACCTCATCTTTCATCCACCCTGCAGGGGAAGATCATCATTTATATGAAGTTCACGTGTGTTCATATCAGATTACTAAGGTGTGATATGCAGGTGGAAGAGACTTTCCGGTTCAAGTTGAACAAGGTTTACATACATATGTGCAAAACTCCTAAAAACATCTCTAACTTTTTCAGTGAGCAGCATGTGTGAACACCTGTGATGAGGATCAAATCCTGTGTTTACTGGGATGATATTTGTCTCATATTTTTTTAAAAACATGACTGATGTTCTCACTGAGTCTTGTTCCTTAAGTGAACTTATGTCATTCAAACCAAAACAATTGTGCACGATTGTTTCTCAATAATTTTTAAAAAAATAAATTTAAAACTAGTATTGAACAGGGCAAAGTAAGCACTCTGCTGTAGTGTGTTACCTTCCACAATTATTGGACTGAATAAAGACCTATGCTTCCAACAGTTGGACAACCTACTTCACTGAGAGGAGCCCTTGTCTGTCCACATAAACTGTTCATCAGGACCAGTTTGCTGAAAAAAGGAATCTATTTTTTTAACTCATGTTGAAATCTGTGCTTGAATGCATACTTCTAGCAGAAAATATTCTGCTTGATGCAGTGCAGGGCTGACAGTCGAGTGTCCAGAGGACTGACAGCTGTAAACAGGATGAATGTAAACTAACGTTAAAGAGGGGAAATCATATATAAGACAACAACTGAGATTATATCTGCACATCTGTCTGTACTATGATTTAAAAGCAAAACTTGTTTTGAAGTATGCTCTCCAGAATTATGTTACAAACATAACTGTGCACTCTCTTTCTCAGTGTGCCCTCACCATCTCCCCAGTCACGAAACAGACTTTATGCAATAAAAAACATGAGCCCCTTCTGAAAATTCAAGGGCAGAGCTCTCTTAAAAGTCTCTAGATGCATGTGTGGAAGAGGCTTACGAGAGAGAGAGATAACAAATAAAGAGTAAGTTGTAACGGCATGCTGAAACTGCAAAGAATAGATCTGAAATTTGATGCAAAGTTTTGACTTGCAAATGATTTTAGTTCATCTCAAAGAGTTTTTTTCTCTTTCTCTAAAAATATATTCCTCTTCAGTCTTCAGCTGGAAATGCTTCGATGGCAATTATCAGCTCTGGAGGACTCTTAAGATCAGTCTAAAAAGCTGTTAGGTTTTATTTTCACCTTTCAAAGTTTGGAAAATTAAAAAAAAGATTAATGGAAACCTGTGAAATACAACACCACGTTGAAGATTTTGACTTTGTTTGAGGCAGAGTTTTGAAACTTTCTTATCTAGTCATCAGCCCTTTTACACCCACATGATATTTCCTTTAACTTAGCCTTCATGAGACTTCTTCAGCTTTCTTTCTTCTGTTGATGGTTATGTGTCCTCTAACCACCATTTTTAGCCCCTCGGATAGGTTTTCTTTTACAGTGTTTGATAAAGCCATACAACATTGTCCCTTAAAAGCATCTTCAGGGCTGCAAATGTTTTTCTGGGGATAAAAAGAAACATCCCAGCAGGACATGACAAAAAAAAGGAAAAGTTGTCTACTTCTGTTGCTTTTATCCCTGCTGGATCATTAACCTGCATCATGCTCCACATAAAACATAACGCTTGTCAATTTGTTACCCTGAATCTCCCATACTGTGAGCAAGTCAATGAGCCAGCGTGCTGATAGACGCCGAGCAGGAGAGTCATTATCACAGAAATATTGACAGGTCGGTGTTTGTCTATAATGCAGCAGCACAATAAAACAAACCCACTGACCTCTGAAGGCATAACATTAGTTTAGGGTTTAAATGTTGATAGGAGCTTCTGGTATATCAGGTTTTACAGCTTCCCCCTGCATGACCTTTAAATTTGTGAGTTTTAAAGAGCCCATGGCAATGTTCAGACTTTTCATCTAACCACATTTGTGCTTCAAATTATGACATTTTCAAAGGGAAAAAAGCATGGCTGATGAGGAATCTGCAGTATGAGAGCACCGTCATTGTCTCATTTCGCTACCCACTGTCCTCGGTTACATCATCCCCACTTCCTTCCTCTGGCCATGATGTGTTTCTGTGCCACCCAATGTGAGGGGAGGTGGGGGGACAGCAAGGGGGCCAGGGAGGGCAAACCCAGCGGGGAAATCAGAGCTCTCTCTCTTTGTGTGATTCAATATCACGCTTGTGTACCCATGAATGGACGCCAAGACATTTGAGTTCAGAGCCAAGGAACGAGCCACGGAGGCGTAAGGGCTTTACTGAGGACCAGACGGGTCGGGTGGAGTGGTGGGGCTTAGGAAAACACATGCACATAAGCACAAGTAGATTATTTGTGAATAAAAATGAATAAGAGAACGATGTGTTGAAGGTTAAAGTCACAAACAGAGTAATGTGCTATAGGACAATTTTCAAGGCTGACTTTTGAAAATGGCAAAGAGAAAACAGATCCTGACCTAATGTGTGCCATTATGTGACAGATGATAGGAAAAGTGCAGTTTAAATGTACAGTGTAGGCTGCATTTAGAGCAGGCGCCTTCAGTAAACCTCTAACCCTTCTGCTCACACTCTCTGGCGGTCCACACGTCGGTGAACACATCCCTCTGTGGGCCTGCTGCTCTCGGCTTGGCAAGCAACTAGGAAAGGGGAATTGTGAATTATGAAATTGGATTATGAGTTTGGGAATTCACTGAGCCCCATATTGTCTGTCAGTTGCTCCAGAGAATATCGGAAAGTGGGGTTGTTATTCTGGAGAAATGTTATAGAGCAGCATGCTGTTAAAATATAACAAGCAGGTGCTTTATGAGGCAGTAAAGAAAGGGAGGTTATGCACAAAGAAAGAATAAGTCCTTTGCAACGGTTGCCTAGCACAGCTTGCAAAAGACAATTTAAAGAAATAAGTGAATGAAGAGCAGGTGTATTTATTTTTATGCTGATAGGGGGTGGCGGGGTTCCTCCACCTCATGCTGTGCTGCTTCTGTTCCTTCTTCCCTTTCCATTCAAGAGTCTCGGAAACACGGTGAACACAACCTCAAAAGAGAACTTGCCATGAATATTTGTCAGGAATATGAGCTCCACCATGACTGGTGCATTGTTTTTGTGTGTGAACAGCTTGCTCCGCTGCTCCGTTAATTGGTAGTTTAAAAACAAAACAAAAAAAACAGTAGAAAAGCATAATGAGAGAACTCCCCTGGTTTATTTTGCTGCTTGCATTGTTGTCGTCACTGATGTTCTTTGTGCCTTTGAAGTGAAGCCGAGTAAGCAGACAATGAGAGTATGTAGACGGGCATGAAAAAATTATAGTCATTAAAAAAACACTTCTTTTAACTCTTAACAAAAACAACAACAAAAACAATCAAAATGCACCCACATGCACACAAAAAGTCTTATTAATTGAATTCTTGAGCAGGCTACAAACACATCCTGATAGCTTCAGGGGAGCGTTGGTTAGTCAGCATCCACACAGCACAGGGGGGCTACAAGAGTGGGTCTGGTCCTAAAGCCCTCTGACACTCTCATCTGACTCACTCTCAATTAGCAAATCAGAGGGGTCTTACGAGGAAACGCTGTAGGGGACGTTGGGAGGGATTGAAAAAGGAAAACTTAAAAAGGGAAGTGCCAGAGGGCTGAAGAAAAGAGATTAGGAATGCATGCTGGCTGACAGTGATTTCCTCCACGTCTTTTTGCCTCAAAATATTCTGTGTTGCAATTCACTTTTGTTATGTAGTACAACAAATACAAAATTATTTAAAGCATAGAAAGAGAGCCAACCTACAAACAGGTGACATGGAAAAAACACAACACAAACACAAAACCTCCTGGTTGTTTATCAGGTATCCGTGAGCCCACTTTGTTATTTGAACACCTATTTAACTTTTCAATCCATCTCCCACATAACTCCTGACGTTAACAGCTTGACAAGAAAACCATACAGGAAAACAGAGAAGATGAGATGTCATCAACATCAACACACAGACAGCGGTCTTTCATGGTCGACAATACAATATAAACAGGGCTCTCTGCTTTGCACATCTTTCTCTTCTGTCACACCAGCTGGAAAAAACACCAAGGTTCAGGCTTTCACCAGGTTTTATAAAAGAATCTCTGCAGCAAGGAGAGAGAAGTAGAGAGGATAAGGACGATGTTATGTTCTCGGAGTCTGAGACAGATTGTCAAACATTCAGGTTTAAATCCAGATTATTGTCTTACATTCTCTAGAGGTGATATCAAGCATTGAAGATAGGCTGCTGTCACCCTGAAGCTTTCTTTGTCAGCTGTGGAGCAACAGAGTAAAATCGAGAGGACTCTACCTGAATATAAAACTCCTCTGTGAAGCACTGAGTGCCAGGTTAAATGGGCTCTTCCTAGCTTTTTAATTGGTCAAAGACAGGTCCTCGTCCAGGTCTTAATCTGCCGTAAAGCACTTCATGCGGAAAAGGGATTCCTCGTTACGGTTACTCACAGTGTTCACTCCCTGGAGCACACCTGCACTACTTTTTCCTTCTTTTTCATCCTCTTGTTCCCCAGGATGTCTGTCAACTCTTCAAAAGACACACTACAGGAGTGCTTCACCACAAAAAACACCCTTCACCCTGAGGTGTTTGAATGCCTTTTGTGTGGCGACACAGTCACATCCTGAGGTATCAAATCTGATGCAGAACGGACAGAAATTCAAGCTCAACAAAACCTCTCCCTGCATGCATTAAAAACCACAAGCATAAAACATTACTCCAAATGAAAGGAAGTCTGCAAGATTATAAGCTGGACTGAGTGAACATTTCACCCCACTGATTGACTCCCTGCTCTGTATTCTGGTTCAGTCCTCTAGCCCGAGGGCTGAGAGGAATATTTCCTCCACAAGAGGATATTATCTTAAGCTCTTCTTCAACCACTGAGTTAGAAGAGGGAAAAAATGGGCATCTTCAATAATTGTAATGGCCAAGAAGAAATAAAACTGCAATTCCAATTCAGACAGAGAAAATCTGTAAGTTGTGAAGAAAGGTTGTCAGAGGGGTGAGTTGCATCTTTGTTCTCAGTGTCGTCTTGCATATCCCCTTATACAAAAATAGTGTTTCTGCTTAAAATGCCCATCCCTAATTATTAATTGGATAAAGTGTTTTCATGCTGAGCAGTTGTCTTCTGCTCTAACCTGAATAAACCACTCCAAAGTTACTGAAAGCTGTTGGCTCATCTGAGCTAACAGGATAAAGTCGAGGAGCCAAAATCACTGACGTTCAGTTTTGTTACAAGTAATTATCCCTTTACTATTATGCATGGTGTATAACCTTCGATGGGTGCGGTGGAGCTGGGCGTCCACAGGGAGGTGGTATCAAACTCAGCTGACTTTCATAAAGCTCTGTGAGTCAACCTGCTGACAGGAAAATGTAACAGGAGAAAGCTGATAGCGGCTTCAGGTGCTTTCACTGTCATGTAACACAATGGGCTTTGGCAGACATATGCATGCGCACACAGTTATGTGCTGCACCTATACAAATGTATTCAGACATCATCTGTGTGTTTCTGTTCAGTTCATTGCATTGAAAATGCCTTTTCTGTTTCCTCTTCACACATCTTACAAGCAGCATCTGAGTCATTAGCAGCGACACAATCAACAACATACGAAAAACTAAAGCTTTTTTGAAAAGTAATAACCCTTTGTGATGTATCTTTACAGTTCTCTAGGTTTAAGCCTTTTAAAACCAAATCTCTGGATGCAACTGGAGTCTGATGATATTCACTTTACTCCATTCGTCACGTACCCGCTACAGCTCCTGCACCTATTCTCCTCGCAGCTGGAACTCAGAGGCCAAATCTGAATGCTTCCAGAGTCAGGTCCCCTGCAGCTTAAATAGAAAGCATGCCGGCAAATCAGCCTGAAAATGTGTGAGTGTGTATGCACCGCACAGGTGCAGAGTCCCGCAACCCCGGAAGGAAAAGAATCTAGGCAGCAACGGGAATCCCTAGCAGCATATAAATAAGCTGAGAGTGCCTGAATGAGGGAGAATGGGTGGAACTGGGGGCCTCTGTGTGTGTGCATGTGTGTGTGTGTGTGTGTGTGTGTGTGTGTCTGTGTCTGTGTCTGTGTCTGTGTGTTGGGGAGGGGGCTAAGGCAGCAGGGAAAACATTCAACTTAAAAACCTGCAGGACACGTGTTGCCACCTATGGACACATCAGACACAGGCAGTACATTCAACAAAAGCCACAGGTGCTGGTGGAGCAAGGGAGGGAAAGTTGCTTGTCAGGGCACAATGAATTTAAATGACAATAGGACATTGCCTGTAGGAAGGCCAAAAAAACACTCCAAATAGCTGGGCTCATTTTTGTGATCAAGGAGATAACCACACATTAAGCTCTTTAAATAAATGCGTCACAACACAAAATATATCATAATTTGTGCTGCAAAGCACTGTCAAATCATCATAACTAGCATTGATTATACTCCCGTGGAGTAATTATGACTCACTGTGCAAGGATTATTTCAGCCTCTAATTAAGAAATGCGAACATACAAAGAAAAATCCAAGCAAGTGTTTGTAAGCTCAATTCTCACTCAGAACAGCACGAACCAATATACACTTCTCCTCATGTCAGCAGGTAATAGCTCAGACAAAGGAGAACATAAAGCTCTATGTACAACAATTATGATCAGGTATTTTAATTGAGCATCAGGTATTCAAGGGTGGCAGTATAGATTACAATAGCACAATGACTCTCTTGGATTACTCTCCTATAAGGGCTCATAATACCAAACATCAACATCACAGCAAATGGGCTTTTACAACAATCATCAAGCAAGTGGCAAAGAACCAAACAGGCCATCAAAACCACTGTCATTAGACTCTTATTTCACAGATTTCACTACAGGTGTAAGTAATTCTAGGTGATGGTAAGCTTGAGCATGCACTTAAGAAGCTGAAGTGTAAGACAGTTATCGTATTGATAAGCTTAAGTCCAATTTCAGTCAAGTTCCTGAACCGGCTGTAAAAGTTTTGAGAAATGAGTTTCAACATGTATGAAAAAAATAATAAGCAGACGCAAACTCAAACTCGAGGCTGTGCTTTTAAACTGAGCACCATTATGCTGTCACATTTTCATCTCTCCCTCTCATGTGTTATGTGATACAAAGAGGCAGCAGTCAAACTGACCCAGACAGAGTTAACAGGGTCCAATAAAGCCAACTTGCTACTCTGAAGTGAAACCTGTTGGACCTACTGATTGACCTATCAGTCAAAGGCACAAAGAGAAGAATCGTGCTCACTGCTTTGCAGGGACTTGGCACGATGCAAAGACTTAGGAGGTATAGTGCTGTGTTGATCATTGACAGAGAGGGAGCAGGCTTGTAGAGATTTAATTTGAATGTGTATGCACTTTGAACAAAGGACAGTGATGTACTGCTTGTGTCCATAACTGTGACTTGTGTCCACCCTGAATCCTGATTTTTAGGACGTCACTCCACCTTCACCCACGTGTTGATGACTCAGACTGCGACTTTTTCAACATTAAAAACTCTATACACAACGACGCCATTGTTTGATATGAAGGTTTGTACCAGATAAGATAAGTTTGCAACCCATTCAAAAGACAGAGGATATTCTTTAGTGAATACTGCACTCCTGAAGACGTGTGGAGCCTTAGAATTTAAAAAATTACAGAAATGGACGATTCCCAAGGGAAAAAAAACAGCTGTCCTCTACAATTAATACCGATCATCAGGGGTCCCTGGATGATACCTCTCCCTGGGGAATAGGCCTAAACACTGTCCCACTGTTTAAGTTGTGCTAAACTGACAACTACTGGTTTCGAACTAGAGCTGGCAGTGTGTTCACCTGCAGGAATATTCACATGTAATCTTGTTCAGCAATACTTTCTGTAAGGACTATTGAACAGAAACCATGATCTATCTTTGAGATGGGGACTAGACTTTGGTGATTCAAACCTGGCTCAAACATTCAACTGTGACTCAACGTTTGGTGCATCACTGATTGAGACTGAATCAGAGTGTTTTCAATCCAAACAGTCACTGCTATAGAAGAGTTCTTCTGAACACTTCACAAGTGCCATGCCTTGGCTGAACAAAACAGAGTATTCATAGCGGTAGAAAACAGAACCCTCACCGACTACACCCAGCTGTGCAGCATGCGTGAGAGGGCAAATCAAGACATGACTCTTCAGATACTGAGTTTCAGAACTAATCAAAAGATGCTACAGACTGCTTGAGACAAACATCTGCAGCACTGTTCAGGGAGCCAGTCTCTTTAAGGACATTTCTGGATCAAGTCCAATCCATCATGTGTGGTCATGAAATCACGGACTGAGTTATTACTCGTGAAGAGTTTTGAAACCCATCATAACTGCTGCCACATTAAAAAAAGCTAAATTCAGCACAACTTTATTCAAGTTTGGGTCAGATAAAGAGGCGGGCTCTTTGCACACAGCTACAGGGTGCTCAACTGGTAGTCAAGTCAGCTCCAACAGGGCAAAACCCGGAAGTTAAAAACTTCACAAACGGTGAATGAAAAAAAAAAAAAATCAGCCCCTGCACAGTGTGTGCAAAATAAAACCTGTTACTTGAACCAAAGTCATTCTTGTATCAGGTCATAAACATAATTATTTTTACTGTTAAAATCGGCTTTATTGAATGGATGTGTATGTGGTTTTTGTTTTTTCTACAGTTAGCCTCAACTGCAGTTTGAAGCAACTCTGTATAGGCTTCGTATCATCATACTTAGGGTTCAGCTCACAATTTCATATCAGGCGATGTTAAAAATTCTTGATAAGTTCATTTTAACCTTTTTAAAATAGGGGCCAAGAGAAAAAGACTGAATTTAGATACTTTCACTCTAAAAATTATCATAGAGAGTAGTTATGCTATACAAAGAGACTGCTCACTCAAGAAACTGCTAACAATGCTTTACCCAACAATGATGACAAGAAGCATGCAATACTGAAGGCACGGTCACACTAGCCATCCAAATTGTGATATAGGCATAGAGGGTATGCACTATCTGAAGCAAAAAATTATCAGAGTATCATTTTTGAAGAGCAGTAGGTGTTATGCACAGATCAGTTGCATTTATAATTATTTTCCAGAGAACAAAAAGGGATTCTGGCTTTGCAAATGGTTCAGCAAAAGAAATTAGACTCTTGAAAAGAGCTAGAGGCTGCAGAGGTGCAGTTCTTGAGCAGGTTTTTTTCCCCGTTTCTTTATAACGGTGTTAAGGGAAGTTATTGTACATTCTACTGGATGTATTTCAATTGATATTAATTGTGTCTCTTGAGATAGATATTATTTTATCACCCAGCCTTCGTTTATTGTGTCTCTTTTCCTTTTCTTGTAAAGTCCTTAGAACCTGTGAAATTTTAAACTAATCTAGCCCTGATAATACAAAAAAGGTTGAGAGTTGTATAGGCATAAATTAAATTAAAGCATTGATGTTTCACCTTGTTTTTCTGCTCATTACATTCCATTTTATGTCTCAAACTCCTCACACATGCAGTGTCACACTTGATACTTTCATTTTCCTGTTCTCAAACAGGTCAAGGCTTTGGCATTCAGTCAGGTAAGTAGTCTGTCTTTAGGTCCCATTATGTTAATCCACCTTTAAACTCAAACAAGCATGTCTCACTCTGATGGGGGTAATAAAGACAATTCTCTTTTGCCTGTGATGACTTCATTTGTACATGCAGAGCTCAGCCCTCACAGCGTAGACTTTTTGTTGATTGGATGTTTTTTTCTTTTTTTTTTACTCAGATCACCAGCAAGCATTAAGTGCACTCAAAGAAAAACAAATTAGTTTGGTACGCACCATCTAAACGGCGTATCTGTGTGTGGAAGTGTGTGTGTATTTTGTCCTCCAAACGTGTGGGCCGAAAGCAGATTAGTATGAAGAGGCAATATAATCAGCACTCCCACCATCCAGAGCAAAAACAAGAGTGAGATAGGAGAAGAGAAGATAGGTTTGCTGTGTGTTATCACACTGCACTGACCCTGTTTGCACACGGGACGAGGCACGCTATCACTTCCTCCATCACCACTCTCAGCTCAAAGTGTCTGGGTAAAAAACACTGCGGTAAACAAATGCTTATCTCTTCTCCTCCTTCATTTACCCTCGAACATATACACCTACATCTACAAAGCTGAAAAAAACTGTTAAATTTTAAACACAAAACTCGACAGTATGCCGGGAGAGCAACTTTATAAAGAAGCTTTTACTGCAGATGTCACTGATTCTCAACTTGTGAGGAGTTTTGATGGGCTTTGAACCTACCACGCAGCATCAGCATTACTTTTACTTTAAACAAAGAAAATCTCAGATAAGAGCATTTTTGTGCATCTATGACAAGTTGCCCAGACAAAGAGCGTTAACTTGGCAAGCAGAATACAAATGAAGTAATAATGTAATGGCTAATTAGCCTGGCATTTGAAAAGTGAGAAACACAGGCAGGATTTGTCATCTCAGCAATTAGGCTTGATTTGATCAGACTGAAAACAACAGAGATGCTCAGAGACAGAGGTGGTAGAGACCTGTTATCGCAAATAAAGTAGCAAACTGGTGTATTATTGAAAAAAAAAGGAATAATGGTAATTGGGAAAACTTTGTTCAGAAGACGGTTAACACTGTGATCATTTCAACATCCATCCAGTCCTGACACCTGTCTACAAACAAGTCTACTTCCTTTGGAGGTTTGGAGAAGAATTATCTTTATAGGTTCAGCAAGTCCTTTCCAATGGTGGATTAATGTTGGGTGACTTTAGTGTTTAGTGTTTTGGTAACTTCTGTTTTGGTCCATCGATTGAACCTCTGAATATGCATACACCTTAAAGCTACTGAAAAAGGTAAGACACGGCTTACTGGTTTAGCTCAGTTACCAAGCCCCAGCACCTGAGCACAGAGTCTACACTTGTTGCAGCATCACGCAAAGGTCCCATTCCTGATCCTGATGCTTTTTGGCGCATGTCCCACACTTTCTCTCATCTCTTCTCAACTGTCACATCAAGTAAAAAAAAAGAAGTTGCTGACTGCCTTTAGCTTTGATTACAGCATGCATTCTCTGTGGCATTGTTTACATACGCTTCTGCAATGTTATTTCCATCCAGTGTTGCATTAGCTTTTCACTAAGATCTTGTATTGATGATGGGAGAGTTTGACCTCTGTGCAAAGTCTTCTCCAGTACATCCCAAAGATTCTCAAGTGGGTTAAGATCTGGCCAATCCATTAGTGAAAAAGATTACTCATGCACCCTGAACTAATCTTTCACTAGCCTAATAAATCCTGGCATTGTCCTCTTCTCTTGAAAAACACCCATACCATCAAAAAAGAAAAAGCCATTGATTGAATAACCTGGTCATTCAGTATATTCAGGAAGTCAGCTGACCTCATTCTTTGGGAACATAATGTTGCTGAACCTCGACCTGAGCAACTGCAGCAACCCCAGATCATAACACTGCCCCCACAGGCTTGTACAGTAGGCACTAGGCATGATGGGTGCATTTTAGTGTTGGAAAGCTTGTACTGGACATTTGGCATGGTACTGTACAAACGTGCCATAAAAAAGGCTGATGTGTTGTGAAACTTGTGTCATTATGTAAGACATCAGATTTTCATACTCTTGCTATCATTTCACTGATTTATTTCTTGTTTCCAAAACATGTAGCCATTAAACTTGAATAACATGCTAACAAACATAAGCTGGATGCCTCATAAAGACTCATTGAAAGATTCAATAACCTGGGCCAATAAAAGAATCTTACTTTTTCCAGTGTTTTAACCTTTGAGTTAATTTCTATAATCTTTTTTGACATCTCTGTTGTTTTAATTTTAAATTTTACACCCTACAATGTTTTAAATGCACAATTGTATTCAGACAGTGCTAACTTTTTATGGTTATTTACATTTATGGGGCGAAGGCTGCCAAGAAACAGGCCTTTAGTGTCCATAACTGCCATATTTTTCATGCACGACACCATACTGCTTCATCTTTATGCAGCATGCCAACTTTACCCACAAATATGTGCAAGCCTGAAGCAAATGAGTAAAAGTCTCTACTTCTCTCTCTGTGTACACAAGTATAGAAAGTAGATGTACACATATATGCAACCTCAGAACCTCATCTTGAAAATGCAGCATGTTTCACATCTTGCGCTGTCATTCAGCACTCAGTATGTGTGAAGGCTGAGCTATTTTCTCTCTCCATTCTGAGCGCAAACCCTGAAACACAATCAGATGGTCAGTAGGAGAGCTACATAAATGTATTATACGCATCAGCTCATTATCATCCCTCCCATCCTCCCTGGTGATGTAAAAACACCCATTTCCACCTGCTGCAGTGTGTCTGAAAGAGAGATAATGAGAACTGAATTGTATTGCTTTGCTGAGGCAAGTAAATGTTGGTGAAAGCAGGGCTTGAATTTGTAGATATAAAAAGGGTTCTCACAAAATACAGGTTTGGATAGTTGTAGATTTTTTTATCTTTTTTTTGCAGAAAAGGGGGGGCTGAGAAGTAAGAATTAAACAAAGAGCACGCAGGCAGGAGAGAGATGGAAGATAAGGGGGCGGAGGAGGAGGAGGTGGAAGAAAGTGTGGTGACATTAGACGCACAATGGCCTCTCTGTTGGTCTAGCTTTTCAGACTGTCCTCTCGGTGCCATCATGTAAATGAGGCCCTACAAAGATGTGCACTGACATGCGAATCCAAAACTCAGGACATATACAAGAGCAGCAGGTGAAAGACAGCAAAATTGTCTTCCCTATGAAAGCTTTACTTTCACAGGAAATGCTATTCTGAGTTTTTAAGAGTAGCCATACACTCAGAGGAAAAAAATTAAAGACTTCTGTTCTTGGTGATTGATGCTGAGACTATTACCAACCCTACTTGGTCTATATCAAGTTCCATTATCAACACATTTTAGTCACTTTGAACGACAGCACAACAGCAGCTTTTTAAGAGTGCCGGTATTGTTTCAACTTTTACCCAGTATAGATTGCCAGTGTTTAAGAAAATACAGAAGTTCATAATTGAAACAGCGTGTAAACCCTCATTGCTGAAAACAAGAGAAGTAAAGTCAGGAAATAGAAACAGTGTTGTGAAGTGATGAAAGTGTTTTGTGTTATTTGGGCTTGTTGTTAATACTTGTTGGTTGGGGATGGACCAATGGAGTGCTGGATTTTCTACGGCTGAAGCCAATTGTTTTCTTCACCCTGAGCCAACTTTTATTGAACAATATTTAATACTAAAACAAGATGGAACATATTAATAGAATGTAGTAAACAGTAGGAACGGCTTAATCTTTGTTCAACTTGATCATATACATATTTTGATTCTGTTTTGTTTTGAAATTGCTTCATTCTGCAGTCTGCAAGCAGGGGAGGAGCAAAGCATGGCCTGCATGTTGACTGTACTGTCTCCTAGCAACAAAGAGTTGCCTGTGGATGCCTGTCTGTAAATCCCGGAAAAAAACACATCACTGAACCCACATAACAGTCTATCCTTATTGTGGATGCACAAAAATGTCCCACAACATAAGCAAAAACCAGCTTTTTTGGAAATAAAACTCTTTACCCACTTTTAGGGAGCTAAACATCTACACTTATGATTTTTTTATTGTAGTATTGTGATTGAGACAGTTTAAAGTCAACAAGAAGTAAAGATTAGTTGGTGGATCTTGAAACAGGTTTTTAATGCAAGCAAACTAAAGTCAATAAAATGAATGTAGAGTTTTTGAAATTCAGAGCATACTGCTGTAAACTCCTTTTTTTTTTTTAAAAAATGCATAGTTGTGCAAATACATACACAGCAGCAGAGTAAACTGGGAACATTCCTCTTCTCTTGAATATTTTTCCTCCTCGCTGGCCACAATACAAAAAAAGAGAGCAGTGTTTGACAGGCGTAAGAGAGCGACGCCGCGCTCCTCCACAAAGCAGCTCTCATGGCAATGCAGCCGGCGAGGAGGCCTTTGAGACAGAAGACAAAAGAATGACAAAGTGCAGCCCTTGTCCTCTCTCTGCCCCTCTGATACTCCCACATTTCATACAGGGAAGAATAAGATAAAGGCGCAGACGGTCAGATGACGGAGATTTCCTGGATAAGACGTGAACTGAGAGAAGATGGTGAATAAGAGAGGGAAATAATACACAAAGACGCTACATAAAAGGGAAGAAGTTTGAACCTTATTGCCATCAATATCACATCTGATGTGTTTTTGTCACTTTATATGTCTAAAATTAGTTTGGTTTTATCTAAAACAGCTTTTCATATGAGAGACAGCTTCTGAATGTTTCAAGAGAGAAATCAAATTTCGCTTCCCCTCTAAGACTTAAACCAGCAAACTTTTAAAAATGGAGATTAAGGCCTTTTCCTCCTCCAGATCTGGTTCCAAAAATATGTAAATATTCATTAGTGGGCATTGGAAAGTAGGAAGGCAAACAAAAGTGATTTAAAGAGAGTGGAAGAGTAGGAGTGAAAATACACAGAGATATGCACTCAGGGACGGCCATCACATGGTCAATTTACTATCTTTCATAAAGTTTATCCATTTGACATGATTTTTTGACAGCCATGGAAAAAAAATCCACAAAGCTGATTACAATGCAACCAACATCCCTGTCTCTGAAAAAGCCATCCTCTTCCATCTCTGAAGTTTACCTGTCCTCCTCCTCTGATCCTTTCTTCGTCTTTGTTGCAAGCCGGCACAGCCTGGCGGAGAGGTGACCTTTACCATTAACCGCCACTGCAAAAGGTTCATTTTGAGCAGCAGGGAGCGCACAGACACACACTCTTTGATGATTGATTGAAATCCTGCAGGGTCTGGATCACTTACAGTAAGGCGACACCATAGCTGATACAGCCCCGGCGCTGCACAGAGACCCTATGAAAGAAAATCCGTCTGCAGAGGTGGGGAGTAAAGAGCGGAACCAAAGCCTGAGTGCAGGAAAACTGACAAATCCCATCATGACAGGGATCGTCTGCAGTTGATACCCCCACCTGACATCTGTGTCTCTGGCACGCCTTCCTTTTATCTCTCACTCTGCCTGTTTCTCTTTTACTAAAATCCCTCTGCTTTCAACATTCACACCTTCTACTCTCTGTCTCGCAGCAGTTTCCTAGAAAATAGTCCAAGATGAGAGTGTTTTTCTGATTTTCTACTGAGAAATTGGTTACTCAAATTGTCATGCCATTGTTCAACAGTGTGATTACTACATTATTAGATACCCCTGGGGCATGAGGTGACTATGCCTGAATGGATTTATACAAAAAAGCTCATCTCCCGCATAAAAATCTGACAACAAACTGCAGCTCCATGTACAGATAACACTGCCTCTGCACCATCGATCTGTAGGAAGTCACAGTCACAACCTCCTCTCAATACATCCTGCTGCATGTCCCACCTGTTGCGTGAGAAGAGTGTCCTTCTTCCGCCCTACTCCCCCTTCCCCAAATGCCTGTCCCCCATTGGCAGGGAGCGTGCCAGCGGGTAGACAGTGCCATCATTCAGCTGCTTTCTCTTCTGCTTGGCTAAACACTGAGGCTAAAGTGCAGACGGCTGAGACTTTAGCGAGGAGTGCACTCACAGATATTTGCAATAACACACTTATAAAAAACAAGCTGCATCACACATACACTTTTAGCCCTCTTTGACACTAAATCTCTGTTTCACTTGCTAACTCTCAAACACCAACACAGACAAATCTCCTGCGGCAGAGACGTGGCGAAGGGCCAGGACTGTCATCTGCATGGGGCAGAGCTGGTACCTTGATGGCGGCTCGTTAGGCAGGCCAACACAAATTTCATTAACCCTGAGGTTAACACACTCTGGACGTGTGTTTTTCCAACCAGCCTCCTTTCATCTCCATCCTATATCCACATCTGTTCATCTACATGCAACACTGAGTGAATGTGAAGCACTCATTTAGCATTTAACTCACAAGACACCTGAGCTCAGTAACTGCTGCAATGAAAATGTAGCTCCTGTTGACTGCTGAGACTTTGTTTACAAAAAATGTCTATAGCATGCACCCATCATGTCAGCAAAGGTAACGCAATAGCTTCAAGTGAGGATGAAAATAAACAATAGGTGAAGTGACATTTTATTATGAGTGTGAATATTGGTTTATAAATCAGAGTTCATTAACTTCACAGGCAAACACTTCACTTTGCATTTTGTTTTAATTCAATAAATATAATTCAAATCCTGATATTAATTCAAATTGTAAAGATAATAATAATGATAATAATTATAATAATAATAAAAATAATAATCACAATAATAATAATAATAAAAATAATAATAATGTATGTCTGTAATAAAAATGATAATGTCTGAAAAGATAAGGTCAATGATAAGGATTTGATCTAAAGAATGTTTGTATATTAAAAAATATATAATTTAATAATTATTTGCAAGGTTTTTCAAGTCAAATGCCTGCCTTGGTCATTTTGAAGTTTAATGTCTATCAGCTTGCTGGGTTTGAAACGTTTTAGCAAATGTTTATAAAAGTGGCCCAGCATTTGCTTATAACAATCACATAAAAGGATGCTCAACTTAAATCACCAAGATTGTAAGGACAACAGTGTTACTGAGCAGGACATTATGTAAAGAAATATATTTCCACAAATGTAAATATTACGAGCGAGAGCACATATGCGTGGCAATATGTACATACATTAGATACAAGCAGATTTGTGTGCACATAAGAGCTCTAATCCTTCAGTTGTCTCCACCTTCACAGGCAGCTCCCACAGCATCTGTGCACATGGAGGATACAGGGTGAGTTGTTACAGGGATATCATTCATCCCCACCATGGAATAACCCAGAGAGAGAGATTTACTGGGATGGTCCGATAAGCTGTGGGGTAGATTCATGCTTTGAGTTTCTGGTGGTCTCTTCACAGCTCCCAAGACACATAACAATGAGCTGCCTGCTGTAGTGTATGCATTTATGACCTGGTCCTTTAAAGGCAATAAGACATCAAACAAGCAGTCTCCTCAAATAAAATGGCTGTCTCATATCTCATATATTTTATCTTTGTTGGTATTGTAATATTGAGGTTTATTTCTGGGCTTCCACAGACAAATGTAGAGATTATAAGATTTCTGTTTTCATTTTTGTGATGACGGCAATAGAAACATCCAGGTTTCTTCAGCAATAACTCTCATCTGGATACTGAATTATGTGTTCACACAGCACCAGAAATATTTCTGTTAGGCAAGCCCACCACATTGGCTCTAAGAATAAATCACCACATTAGTACAAATACGTTTTCATTATTCACTCCTTTCAGGACATCTCCTGATGAAAGCTTTTTTTTCTCCTTCATTTTTATGTGATTAACAGTCAGACGAGGGCCCAGCAGTCCTAAACTGAAGCAATATTTAAAAGCCTCACCGCTCAGCAAGGCTCACACATGTCGCCACTTAAACAAGCCCAAACCACTTTGTTGATGTAGACTTGCAGTCTGCACCCACACTGGGCTCAGCTTTCTAATAAAAGCTGCTGAGTTCAACTGTGTCAAAAATAAATCTAAGAAATTCAACATCACTACCACTGAAATTTATAAAATATTTAGGTTGTTTGTGTTTTTGTTCTTTCATCCTTTCCTCTATTAACAACTGTGCCATTTGATCAAACACAAAAGCTTGCACAGGGGAACCTGCATTAATCCCAAACCTGCAAAGTAATTGATGACGTTCATAATTACATAGAAAGAGAAAAAAGTGTTCGTTTCAAAATGCTCGCCTAGGTGGTGTCTATTACTGTTTTCCCGGCAAAGCAGTCCTGGCAGAGAAAAAGCTGACCGACCGTGAGAACCACAAGAGCTAAAATTAGGTAAAATGACATCGGAGGGCATGGTTACCATGACAGCAAACCAGCCGGAGGTTGTTGCTGCTGAGATACAAC
Organism: Thalassoma bifasciatum; assembly: GCA_008086565.1. Classification (NCBI taxonomy): domain Eukaryota; kingdom Metazoa; phylum Chordata; class Actinopteri; order Labriformes; family Labridae; genus Thalassoma; species Thalassoma bifasciatum. The sequence goes on along the minus strand of RPOG01000729.1, from coordinate 225,846 downwards.
AAGCTGGATTCAACTTGATACTCAACTGCAACTAAATCCAAGTGTTTGCATGAGAGTGTGTGGTTTTTACAATCCACTCGACTCAAAGCTGCTTGACACAGCATCTACAAATTTCTGTTTTCTTTGTAGTCTGTTAGTGGATGTTCACCGTAACTCACACAAAATCAACTCTGAATGCATCTTTGCTGATAAGACGAGCATTTCAGCATTCCACTAGCACAGCACGCTCCTCTCCCATATGTTGTCTCCATGGGCAACCGAGCAGCCAATCTGTCGAGGCCCTCTGAGACTTCCTCTCCCTGACTTCCTCTTCGTCCCCCAAGAGCTGTGATCATATGAGGTGTATGCATGTATTATGTGCCCATCTACAAACATAAACAACATGTTTGTGCATTTGAGTGGGGTTTCTGTGTGGGGGTTTTGTGTGTGTGCGTGTGTGTGTATGTGTCATGTCTCCACATTGCAATCATGGTTAATCAATAGAGGCCTGTATACTGCAGCCAGCCTCCTCAGTGGACCTGTTGATGCCGGGAAACAGGGGGGCTGTTGTACAACTGGGTGGCCGCATAAATGTGGCACTCATCTAATATGCACCGCTGCACTGCTTGCCAACTCACTTTCTCATTGAAATTCTGATTAAATAAGGCCAGTCTGGCTAGTTTGCAATATGAGAACTATTTAATTACATCTTTTTTGGCTTTCCCTATCATCATCATTTCAACAGCTACCTTGGCTTTTTCAGGAAACATAAATTAATGCCCTAGAAAACAACCACATGCTCACCACAGTCCCTTAGGTATTACTCATTGTTCAGTAATTATATTTCTTTGACCTGCCTTTTCATAAATGAGGAAGACATGCAGAGTGTGTAAACGATACAAGTGTACACAAAGCTAAAATGCATTTCTCTCTCAGCGCATTCCCTGATGTGATTTGAGGAAAAAAGCTCCTGGCCTCAAGTTTACTCCTTGAACAGAGATATATCATGGGAAGGAAAGCAACTTTAATGCCATGCTAAGAAGGTCAAACACTTGTGGGGCACCTTTTCGTGTAAGCAATTGCTTCCCCAGGTATTTTCATCCAACCCCTCCAGTTTTATGATCTACTTTTGGTTGGAAAAAAAATCCAAAAAAGGTGATATGATAGCCCATCAACAGTCTATCATGCTGCTTATTACTGTGCTGAATAATTAAATAGCAGAAGATTACAGTCCGTATCAGCATGGCTGTGGCTGGATGGGTGCTAAAGCTCTTATCCTTAATGTCTACACAATGATCTTGCACATCTGCTCAATTTGTTCTTTTATCAATCTTCCACAGTGTCATAAAGTTAAAGAGGAGGTATTGTGCTTTCCAACATGAATATAATGTAACAATGCCTGATGCTCAAACTAAAACTGCACAGATTTTCAAACTGTAAATATATTCACTTTGTAGAAATACCTGAATCTGTCCATAAAATGATCAAAATAGTTCTTATAGCAAAGAGCTTCACAAGACTTGCTGAAATAATGCGTCATCATCACAAAAGGATCTCCTAACTGATCAATGACACATTGGAGGGGCGGGCCTCAAACACCAGGGTCTGCCTGTAGCTCCACCCCACAGAAGCCTCCAGAGTCTCTATAGTGGCTGAAGTTGTTGCCATCAAAATGCATGGTAGAACAAAGCAGGAAAAAAAAAGATTTATCTCATCGGTTTGCTCTCAGAAACTGAATGGGAACTAAGTTTTCATAACTCAACATTTCTGGTTGTATCAGGTTCCAAGAGTGACCCCAGACATGTTTGAGGACTCTACCTCATGTTTGAGAAGCCAGAAGTTGATTGGGTTCAGCTTTTTCAATATGGGTTGACCAGCATATTTGAGCTACATGACACTGTTTTAGAAACCAACTAGTGAGGTCACTGAAACTACACCAATGTTTTGTACAGTCTGTGACTTAAACGCTATGGGGGGCCAAGAGGATCAAGGCGCATCTGGACTCATTCCCTTTTAACCTGGCTTGAGAGCCATGGTTGCTCACTCTACACACCAAAAAAAGATCAAGAGAAGGAGGCTTTTGGAATAATTCATCTGTATGATGCCATCCTTTCACTTTCTTTTGCTTTTCATGAAAAGCTGTGTACAAGCTCTTTTGAGGTTATACAGAGCACAAACCAAAGAGATCCAATGTTCATATCATCACATCAAAGCACGCAACCACAAACAAATTAAATATATATCATTAAGCACATCCTCATCCGTCTTGGTAACGACTGAAAAAAGAATCACAATCATCTTCTCATTTCTCATCCTCCTTTCTTAAGGGCAGTGACAGAACATCGTGGTTCAAATTTTCACCCTTGATTGAAAAGCTCATATCTACTTTGTTTTCTTGTTTTTTATTTTCTTTTCTTTTCTGTGTGTGACATTTCAAACTCCATTTAAAGATTGGAGTAACAGTGTGGTTAAGTGTGTGGAAGGCGATGGCTCTTGGTGAGAGATTTGGAAATTTATTCAGCATATTTTTCAGGTGGAAAAGGGGCATCTGAGGTGTTTTCAGAGAGAGGCATTGTGTGGAAAAAAGTCCATGCAGTATCATTAGAGATACCTTTTCTCTGGCCTCATTATGTTGACCCAGTGAACCGACACATGAGCACACTGAGGTGAGTAAACTCGGGTTTGAAACCCTTGACAGTCCGAGTGTAAAATCACCTGCTGCAAACTGCCTCTGACGCGCTTCTCAAAACATTATTCATAATTAGATTGATGTGCTCTCGATGGAGCACTTTACGCCAGGTTGTTTACATTTCTCATAAGTCTGCTGGTTAGACACCAACAAGACATTATCTAGTGGCTGAAGCACCCGCAGCAATCTGTCTGATACATGTGCTCACTCAAGGAGAAGATCTGCCTGAGACGAATCTAATTTCTTCCCCAAATTGCGACAAGCAGACTGGAAATTTGACAAATTGTCATTTCATATTCAAATAAGGAAGAACTCAGGCCAAAAATGAATGACATTATTTCTACCTGCCCCTGCACCTCAGCTCTCAGAATCAATGAGGATTGGTGTGTGGAGAGAATACCGCCAGCCTGATATGAATATTTACACACTTCATAGAGCCCAAGTTTCAGTAATGGCTATGTCTCACTTAGAAAGCCTTGGTGTGAGAGCGGACATGTTATTCATAAGAGGTTAAGTGAGTTGACCTGCTCAGATGCCTGCTAAATGGAAGACAGTCAATTAGACACATGGACCAGCACAGACCAGTGGAACAGTTTCCCTCCTCATCAGACGAGTCAAAGCACAGCAGTCACAGAGGGCTATGACTATTAGTGGGATTCTTAAGCATAAGGAACATAGTGTTAGAGAAGAAATTAGGCTGGGTCTAGCGCTGTGATTTCTGGAAATACAGAGAAACCAGCCTTTCTCTTTTTGGACAGCCTAACATAAAAACTCTCCTTGTGATTTGGAGAAATTTGACTGATTCAGAGAGTATGGAGTACAGCACATTGTGACAAAAATGTTGTTTATATATCTTCTGTATGAATCAAGAACAGTGATTTCAGTTTCCAGCCTCAAAAAGACTTGATCAATATGTGAAATCCTAATAAAAAAACTAGAAAATCACTTCATGTATACATGTCATGCATTCACATTTAGAACATGACCACTTCTTCTATCATATTGAGCCTTGGAAACATGGGCCATATAAAACACCTTTAAACAACTGATAAAAGCTGCTATCATGACTTACAAGCAAGTATTAGTGCTAGCATTAAGGACTCCTCTTCCCATAAGCCCCTGCTCCCCACTGTGGTGCTGTGAGGATAAAACAAGACGTGTTTGTTCCTGTTATGGTTTGAAAAGTTTAATGAAGAGTGGATCTTCTTTACAATTCAACAAGGTTATGTATTTATCTACAGTTACATGGTGATACTGTTTGAAAGGTGACAACAAGACCTGATCCAGAAGCTGAGAAATAGAATTTAGAACTAACCTGTTTATCTCATTTTAAGCTGTGGATTATGATCAGGCATAAATCTAAATGTGAGACTTTCTCAAGATCACCTTGAAAGCCCTCACAGTCTCTTTAACAAAACCATAGGTGGCAGTTTGACATCAGTCAATACATTCAAAAAAGTAGGTCGCACTCCATGGGGTTCTCCCTCGCGCAGGCAGCCCAGGTTCAAGTCCGACCTGTGGCTACTTTCTCACACGTCAGTCTCCACCCTCAACCTGTTTCCTGCTCTATCCATAATCCTCTCTTATCCATTAAAGGCTCACACACAAAAGGTCCCAAATAAAAAAAAAAATACAACAAGTCAAATTGGAAGTCACCAGAAATGTTTTATGTCATCCTGTATGAAGTGACTAGAAACAAACTAGGATTTGAAAAAAAAGAAATCTCTGTTTTCTTATCTATGGCTACTCTTTATTTGACACCATGTTAATTGATTATCATCATGGCCAGGAAGCGCATGAGAAAGAGATTTCAATGAGTTATTGAGTTTTCCCCAGTAAAACGAAGGTTAAGATAAAAGAAATGCTGCGGGCAGTCAGTATGGCTGAGGTGTTTGGGCATATGTCTGTTGAGGTTAGCCAGGTTTGAGTCCAACCTGAAGCACCTTCCCATGTTCTGCTCTGTCCTATCCTCTCAGGGTAAGGCAGAAAAAGGCAGAGAAACAGCTTTTAAATAAATAAATAGATACTGTGGTCATTTAGGTTTGATAAGTAATGTAAAACATAAATATCCATCCTTTAATATTACCACTTTTCCTTTTCTGAGTTGTTGTAGGCTGGGGGCCATCCTAGCCGTCTTTGGGTGTAAAGGTTCAGCTTGTTTACATTGCCACCCCATCACCGGGCTTACACATAGAGACAGAAAATCACTGATACACACACTCGCACCGACTGGCAGCTTAGAATGACCAATCAATCTGACGAACATGTTTTGTGGACTGAGAGGAAGCCAGGGTATCCAGAAAAACACACAAACTGCACACAGACAGACACCTGTTCAGCCACTGAATTTAACTAGGAAACCTCGTGATTGTGAGGCAACAGCTATAAGCAATTCACTACCATCCAGCATACAACTAAGAATCTTTTCTTTTCCTGAGGTGTGCACAAACTACACATTTCGACATATAAATGTGAATAAAATATCAGATATTGTTATATAGGTATGGACCACCTGGGACAGTTTACTGTTTGTCATCTGTATTGGCACCAAAATATCCATATCCTCAATCTCCGACAGAAACTGTTTAGATAGTTGAATGTGTTTATACTACTTTGCTATCTTCTGTTGAACATTTTTAGCCAAAATCATGACAAACTCACAATCCCTTTAGCTGCAGTAGCCACATAACCAGCCAGAGTACCAGCAGTATCATTACTTTCATAATCAGATACCGAATGTAGCCTGTTGCTGGGAAAACCCCTGAGCTGAGATCTGACAATAACATGATCTGTTCATGAATGATTTGTATTTCTGCCCTCAGATGTACTCTTCAAGGACATAACAATCATTGAGTATCACTTTACACGGACAGCTGCAGGACAGAGTAAACCATCATCCCATAATAAATATGTTGGAGGTGACTGCGTGTTACATAACCCAACACATTTTCTCTCCATATTCATCGTTTTTGAATATTTGGCATCACACAGAGGGGATGAATTTGAGTTTGAAGAAGTATCACAGAAGCAGCAGCAGGTGGAAATCTAATATTTTTCAGAGTCTGACTGGCGTGTCTGTGACCTCTGAGGCTACCTTCATGAACAGCCCTTTGATTATTAATGTTGAAGGCGGAGGTCTGGCTGTAGACCCGGCTCCGGCACCGCGGTGCTCTTTACTCAGCCCAGAGAAGGAAGCTGTTGTTAATTTATGAGACATGCTGCCTCTCTGTGTCACTTCTTTCGGGGCATATCTGGAAGTACCTATCAGACTGAGTCAGTAGGGCAGTTTGTTTCAGGGACATGACTGACATAAATCAGTGCACCTAAGAATCCATATTAACAAGAGGCTTTATGTTTGTGTGCATCTATTTCACCAAATCATCTGATCTAATATCTGTTTCGACACAGGAATTATAGATTGACAGGAAATTGCATCACCAATGTTTTGATTAACACTTATTTGTATTGTTTATGGCTTTCCTGCAAAAAGGCAAAACATATTTCCATTTCAGCTATTATAAGTAAAGACAATTGCAATGTTTCTGGAATGTAGGTAAAAGAGGAAAAGAGCAAATCCTTTCTTGCAGCTCTGCAGTCTAACACTTGCCCCTTTAAACCTCCCAAGACCTCAGCTTTTGTCTGGTCTGCATTTTTTATTTCCCCTTGCTATTTAGGATAAGTAACAGTTAATAAGTATGATGACTAAACTTGTTTTTTGTGTGGGAATTTGTGTTTAAGTGTAATTAGTTGGTTTTTAGTTATAAGTGTTATTGTGGATAACTAAACTGTTTTTCTCTCTGAAATGAGTGAAAAATTGTGCTGCCACCAACAGATGACTTGAGCAGTGTATGTAAATGTGGGTAACTGGTCAGAGTTTTATAAAATAAAGTATTTTTGGTCTGAGAGGCAGAAATGTAATGTCCACATATGTGGATGCCACATGTTAAGAGGATATTTCTGCAATTGTACAAATTCATTTATCCAAAGCGATACAACACAAGCAATGTATCTTGGTCTCTCGACCACTCAGGGTTAGTAGTGGCCTTATAATGCTTTACAGGTTTATTATATCCTCTGTTGTCACATTAATATTCCCATAATGCCCCTGGAGAAGCTGATAGTACCCAGTGTTGACTTTACAGTGATGTAACAATAGTTTATGATGATGTAATGTTCGTTTATGGGGTTTCTTACTGAAGTTTATTCATGAAGAGGATGTTAAATGCCCTTTCAAGAGTCTGTATGGATCTAAGTTGTCACCCATCACTGTAATACTGAGAACTAGAGAGTGACATGAGATGACTGAATGAAGCTTTATGCAGACAAGCTTACCTTTTCCGTAGTTAAAGTGGAGTTTGATAGTCTTGCCCTGGTTGATGTGAAGGTAGGTGAACCACACGGCTGAGGTGAGCAGAACCAGCAGCAGCAGGAGCTTGAACTGCTTCCGGATCTTCTTCACGGGGACGCGCAGCATCCTGGCACAAACATCCTCCGGTAGCCGCCCGGTAGAGATTCAAAACGGGTCGGGGTAAAAGTGCTCGCTTTGGGGCTGCTGTTTGCCTCTGATTCCTGGTTATGGCAGCTCTACTTCTCCCGGTCACAGCCGCGGCATGTGACCGGTCAGTTAAACGGGGGAGTGTTAACTACACACAGCTTAGAGCGCGTCTTATTCCCCCGGATCCACGGGGGGACAGCAGCGCCAAACGGGTCGTATCCTCAGATGTGGGTCCAGACACCTCTGTGGCGGTCATTGCTTATGAATGCAGCCCGGTTTTACCCCCCTCTTCCTCTATGAATAGCGTGGCTTGTAAACAGGCAGTCCGTGCTGGAGGCGGGCCGGGGCAGCAGGGAAAAGGCTGCAGATCAAAAGCCGCTAAGTTCAGTTAAGACTGTGACCGAGGGAGCAAAATAGCAGTCCGGTGATAATCTACACAAATCCCTTGTGGCTCAAGCATTTGCTGACACCGAGGCGCTGATTATTTTATCGGCTACTCAAGCATCATCCTCTGCATGGCTTTAACGCGGGGAGCTCCATGTGCGAAGTGATCGGACAGAGCATCTCCAAAAGAAAAGACGTGTAGTTCTCCTCCAGATGAGTACAGATTCAAAGGGGATTTAAAGGGGCTTTCTGGAAACCACTGATGGAGTGACAGGTGGAAGAGTAACCTGACCAGGGAGACTTGAAGGTGTCACATCCCTCTGTGCTCAATCTATTGTTACACACGGATGAAACTAATACTCAGGGTTCCAGTGCAGGAGCTCAGATGGAGCGCGTTTTTATTGAAGTCCTGGGGGAGGAGGGGCGATCAGCTGTCATCCTTACTCTCGGGCTGGTGTGTAGCCCCGTCACTCGTAAATATCAAACCAATGTGGGTTAAAAACCGTGCCTACTCCATATCCAAAGATGTTAAGTGAAGACACTCAACCCGATTTAGAAATCCACGACACTGGGGTCCATGTGCTCCCTCCGGTTATCTCACAGCAGGTGCGTTTCAGCCAATTCTGCCAAAGTACCTGCGTTGTGCGAGTCCACAGCGCGTACGACAAAAGACCAGGAGCGGATAACCTCATTCGGATCAAACTCATAAACACTGATAATAAAAAGCTAGCAAAGATGCACTGCACCGTGTTGTTATTCTTGCATGAGCTTTTCTCCTTTTAAAACGCCGCAATAGCACCGTCCAGCTCGCTTGTCACCGCGCGCAGAAAGAAAAAACAGCCGAGCTCGAGGGACGGTGACGCGGGGAGATCTGCAACCAGCAGAACCAAATCCAGGAGGGACCATGGTTTTTTGTTTTGCTACAATGAAACACGTAAGGGTATCTTCTTTCACTGCACACAGCTCAGTACGCCCATCAATTGAGCATCTTAACGGTGCGGAGCAACCTAACCTGAGAGGGAGCGGAGTGACTCGTCGAGGAGCCAATTACAGGCCCGGGAAAGGTTAAGAGGAGGCGGGACCACACGGTTTCCCTCCACCGTCTCTTGGTACCAGTGTAATCCATCAACCAATGGCTGAACGCACATCCTCAAACTTGTTCTGATCTTCTTGTGTGCGATTTTCCACTGAATTCAAGGCCCCCTGTCAATGAGATAAACAATGAATTATCTTATAACATCAGGGCATGGCTCTAGAAATTAAACATTGATAAAAAGGGGTTTACACCTCAGCAGGCACAGTAAACAAATTCTTTAGATTAACCCGACTGTTGTCTTAGGGCCTATTTTTGACCCAATTCTTAAGTAATTTTGTCATAACTTTGGTTTTCACAGAATTGCTTGAAAATCACATAGTTGGTCCCATGATGTCCCATTTGCATGTTAAATTAGTTCTGACTTTTTTGTTACATTATGGCTTATAAAACGTTATAGCATTTGCTGCCATTAAAAAAATTATTTCAAATCAATATCCTGCCAACACTTTGACATTTACCTGTTGGTGATACTACCCCAGTGTATGTACCTCTGATGATAACCTTTGAGAAAAGAATCAAAATTGATTGCTTTTTCTTCTACTCAAAAAAGAGGTATACTCTAATGTAAAGCAGGTTTATCATACCATATACCACAAAAGTAATTGTATGGTATGTGTGAAAATGTTTGAAACATCTTTTCTTAAAAAGAGAGGGGGGAAATGGAGAAAATTTTGCACTTTGTACTCTATAAGCAGTCAGAGCACACAATTTAGAAGAAATCTGAAATCAGGGGTTAACAGTCTTCAAATAGAACCACTGAAACATGAACATCCCTTAAACTGTGCCCAACTTTGTTCTCCATTTGACAGTTGCTAATCATCATTTGACAGTGATGTGCATTGAATTTCCAGTTGACAAAACAGCTGACTGCTCATGAAGATTTTGAATGAGCAAAAGATTGTCACTTCTTTACTATTGTTTTTAGTAATTTGCATTGAAATTATTCCATCTAGCTGACTTTAATGTTAGATTTCATTACACAGGTCAAAAGAAGTCTAACCACCAATGCTGCCTGTGTTTTGTGTGTACATGGATGTATGTGAGGGTGTCCCGCAGACACTCAGGAAGTGCAGGAAATGCACAAGACTGCCGCCATGTGGTCGATGATAAAAGAGCAACGTGAAGAGGATGAGACATAAAAGTCATTGGTCATCACTGACCAGTTATAATCTCATGTAACTTTAATACGACCAGCTAAATTAGTCTAAATACTTTCACAGTATGTCACCACTTAAACACTGGTATTGTTTCGTCAACCTCATCCTAAACAAGCAATGTTTTCAGCAAACTCACTTATGTCTGTAATGAAGCTCCTTGCCCCCTCATGGTCCAACCTGCTCAAAGGGGAAGGTCAGTTTCCTTTTATCGCATGTCTGACGAGTCTCAGCAGGAGAAACACGGCTGGAACTAAGACGGGTAATGAGGACTCTCAGTTACTTTCAAATGGACCATTCAGCTAAAGCAGGTGTAGGATCAGACCAGAGAGGGAGAATCCCACAAACTTGGACTCAGGCCTAGCAAAGACAATGACTGCTACTCTTTCTAATGCAAAACTATAAGAGGAATCAATTAAAATAGGGTTTGACAGGGAAAAATGTTGAATGTGTTGACAATGTTTACAATTCTCCACGAATGCAATGCACAAAACATACAAAAGCAGTTTGAACAAAATAGATACAATCATAGATAGCGGTGGTAAAAGTAAATTAGTTTTCATTGAAGTGCTTTATTATTTGTTACATTGTGACTGAAAAACACATTATTCTGTTGAGATCAGAAAAAAATATAGATAGAATGATAGTTTCACTCTTTTCCACTAAAAATCCAGTTATTGTCAAACAGTGATTCTCTTTATCTTCCAGAAGCTTTTTACCAACAAAGCAATCAATTAAATACCTAGTTTATTGTTTTATTGTTGTTATAGCTGCTGTCTCTAAGTGTGGTGGGTTATGAGGAAATCTGTAGGACTTTTGTGAGGGATTCCCTTGAACAAGTTTGAAGGGTACGGGAAAATTTTCACACAAACAACCCCTTTTTCATTCAGTTGTCTGTCCTCTGGGTGCTTTAATTACATCCAAATTTGCATCGTGAGTGGTTGAATAAGTGAGAGAGAGCCAGCAGTGAATGTTAATGAAGCACAGGGAGAGGTTCAAGATAAGTCAAACGCAGGTTGACAAAAATAACATGTTCAGTACTACACACAAAACGTTCAAGGCTCCTGACAGTGCCTCCTGGTGACCCCCTCTGCCCAAACAAAGTCCGTCCTTGAGCTACTTCTTAAAGAATGCAAAATCAATTTCTTAATTTTTTTCTGTATTTTGCATACGAGTCTAAAGAAACTTGAGTCTGGTAGCACGTGAATTAATCTAAAACTAGGGTGACCATATTCCGAAAACCCAAAAAAAGGTTTCCTTCCCAGCTTTTCAGAATTCCTCTGTGTGTGTGTGTGTGTGTGTGTGTGTGTGTGTGTGTGTGTGTGTGTGTGTGTGTGTGTGTGTGCATGTGTGTGTCTGTGTATGTGTGTGTGGGTTTGTGTGCGTGTGAGTGTGAATGTTGGTGTGAGTGGGAGTGGGAGTGTGTTTGTATCAGGGTGGGAGGTGAGGGGGCGTGGATGGGGGGGCATGGGTGGGAGGTGGGGTGGGGCTTTTTAACATGTAATGCACTTTGTGCTACATTTTAATGTATGAAAAGTGCTATATAAATAAAGTTTTATTTGATTTGATACAAATATACCCAAAGATACTCAAGACAAAAAAGTAGCTTCATAACTCTCTTTTTCTGTTTGAAGTGAAAATTTCCTTGAGTGTAAGCATACATAAGTTATAGAAGCCAATTTCCACCTGTTTAGGTTATGAAAATGAAATGCTGGCTTTGTAAAGATTTTTTTCCCTATATCAAGTAAAATTTTTTAGATAAAAAGTCAAAGTTATGAAATACTAAGTGAAGATTTCTACTTTTTCTCTCCAAATTTGGACTTTTTTCCCTCATAATTTTTGACTTATCAATATCAATATATTAACTTTATCTCAAATGTTGACATCGCTCTTATTACTTTGACAACATAACAACACAACTTTGACCTTTTTCTCCCAAAATTATGACATCTTATCTCTAGATTTAAACTTCTCATCTCATTATTAGACTTTTTATCTCAAAATTTTGACTCTCCATCTCACAATTTTGACTCAAGCTTCTCAAATGTCAACATTTTATTTCAAAGTTTGACTTTTTCCCACAGCTTTACTCATTACAAAATTTTGAGTTTCTATCCCAAAATTTCAACTGCATATGTCATTGTTTGACTTTATAAAAAAAATTTGACTTTGAGATTGATGCATCGGAATAATTCCAGTAGCCCAGTGCAGGGCTGCTGGGGATTATAAATATTAATGGTTCATAGAACAAGCTGAGAAAAACCTGGACATTTGGAAGGATTTTATAAAATCCCCCTGGACATAATTTTATGGTCGAAAAGGAGGAAATGTTTAGGCAAAAGAGGACGTTTGGTCACCCTACCAAAACATTAGTCATATTTCAAAAAGTACAAGCCTCAAAGACGTCCCGAGTATTCTATCTGATTCTGGTTCACATGTTAGAAACATGTTACACTGCACAGCCCATACCTGGGGAAACCTACAGTGAAGATGTTGACAAAACTACAGTGAGGAGTTTAGACTGATATTTCCTGAGTGACAGAAGAGACCATTGGAGATATCAGCCCTGCAGTCTGAACACACCTACTCAGTGCAATGTGTGAAGATATCTCATCAGGTAACAAACATCTCACAGAGAGAAAAGTGTTAGTGTGAAGTGCAAGAAAAGAGCAAAAAGATGAAAATGGAATAACGATGACACAGTTATATATACCCCCCGAAGACTGAGCTCCTCTTTGATGAGGCACCCACTTCAGGTTGACAAGAAGCATTAGGTTTATTCCTCACTTTGATCTTTGTGCCGTTATCCAGATGTAGTTGTCAATATCATTATGAATGTACGTCAAGGATCAAATGGCATAGAACATGCCTTATAAGTATATGACCTCAATTTAGTTTGTCCCAGCTGTGCCTTCTGACCATGAACCATAATCCCCGTCTCCGTGGATTTCTAGTGTAATCTTCAGAGCAAACACTGAGCATGAATGAAGCGCTTAGGTATTCATCTGGGTCGTATTGAAATGAGCGCTTATTGAACGACCTTAGCCAAACACCATTCAGCCTGACAAAACTTCCCCTTGCTTGGGCTGTTGCAGGAAAAACTAAGGTATTTCATCACAAACACACACACACAAACACACACACACGCACAAGCACACACAAAGGGTTTGAAAGTCACCTAGAGTGTGTAATCAAATGGTTTTATGTGCTGTTTTTTCTGTACTCTCTCTGGACATTACAGAGGCCTGCTGAGGTCTGACTCAGTCTTTTTATGTTTGATCATCTGACTTGTTTTTGTCAGAGCAAAGAGGAAAAACAAGTCAATTTTCTCTCTCTGTGAGACTACCTGATATACCACAGGCCTGCTCTTCTGATGTCTCCTGTTTCATCCCAAGACAGGCAAACATCCAATGCATGACAGGCAACCTGTACTTTTTTCACACATTGTGGAAAGACTACAAAGTTTCATTCACAGCATATGGCTCAGATTTTGAGTGAAGCACAGGCATAATGTGGCAAACATTTTATATTGCTGGAAACTAAGCAGTCTTTTTAGTTGAAAATGTTACTCCCTCTTTGCCCCCTCTGTCTTTCATGCCTGCAGGGCCATTTGGCTGGTAGGTTTCCCTCCTCTGGGATCTCCTTGCCTGGATGAATTCAGGAGGAGGTTGAACTAAATGGGCAGCAGCTGTTCAGGTAGGAAGTGATAAAGAAAGAAGAGCTGCTGTCTCCTGAGTTATTCTATTTTACATGGACCAAATCCACAGAGAGGAGACAATGCCCAGGTGGTTCTGACTGGTGTCAAGGTGTATAAAACCACTGAGCCCGTCTGTGAGGCTGACAGACTCAGTATGCAGAGATTCTCGTATTGAAGTGTGGTAGTATTAATAACTATTTGTAAAATAATATTTGTATTCATCATTATAGAGCTTTCGGGTTAAACAGATGCAGTGCGTATGTTTTAAAGTAAATGTTAAAAAGAGGCCAACAGATTTATTTGTGGAGGAACAGCAAAGTAGGGATACAATTATCTCATTTGATATTTATGTATAGAACTCAAACAAGAGTTCAACTTCCTCCCACAGGGGCCTCTGGTTCATGCTTGATATCTCTGCAGCTGCAAGGTCTGTATAAATTAACTTATCATAAAAAGCAAAAACTCTTTGGACATTTAAGCAAAAAGGCGCAGATGTAACTGGGTCAGAGTAAATACAGATTGAATATTAAGTGAGTAAAAGATCTTATCCACACCAAAAATCACAGGAAACTGCTAGAGAAAAGATCTCCTGTGAAATGAGACAGAAGCCTCAAGAGATCTACCAAAACTTCAGACCACTCTAAGCTCCTGAAAGGTTACAAACAGACAATAAAATAGCTTTCAGATTTTGTCACACAAGACAAAAATACAATGGGATTCTCCTTACTTTAGCTTTGTAGTTAAATACATGATACAAATGTGAAATGAAGTGAATTAGTCATACAAGATCTTAGCTCTCTCACTAGAGCTCTCACAATTATAATTTCCTTTAAAAAGAAGTACAAGATAAAGACATGAAGAAGAAGGTGAATTGACCAAACACCCAAAATATAGCAGATGCCTTTGGCACTTACAAAGGAGACTTTTATTTTGAGATAATAAATGAGATACGACTGTATGTATGCCTCAATAATGACTAAACAATTGAGAATGCTGTCTTTGCCTTGAATCAAAGATAAAATGCCTATAGCACCTTTAATTTATTATCAGTTACACAAAAACACTCTAGTCGTCAACTGGTGCCCAAAACCCTGTGACATTAAACATAAAAATAAATCACCCAGTTATAATACAGAAAACTTTGTGCAGTGGTATTTAGCAGGGTGTCCATTTTTACCTCCTGAACTTTATTACTTTCCAGCATACTTGCACATGTAACAAAAAAGTTTTCTTACTGTAGCAACATATTGTTCAAACATAAAAATAGAATAAAGTAAAAAAAAAAAAAACAGAAAAAAGACCCCAACATACAAAGCTGAGCACATCTGCTCTTGCTGTGGCTTTAAACATTGGAATAAAGATTTCAGTTAATATTCTGCACTTAGGTGCTTCAGAAGAACAATCATAGGCTGCATGCCAGCATAAAAACATACTTATATAAGGGAACATTGGAGCATTATACAAAATCAAAGCAAAAACAGATTTATAAACCTTGTTCCTCGAGCACAGACAGGACTAGCCTGTGGTAATATTGGTGACCTTTATCATTTTATGAGCCAAGCCAAAACCCAAGATAGCTGCAAGTTCCTGTCATCTGTTATATGGTCCAGACTTAGACAAAAGGTGACTCTGCCTTTTATATCAGAGTACTGAAACTGTGGATTACACTATCAGAGGAAATTAGGCCAGCCAAAATATTATCATCTTTGTCCTCTGTGTCCTCTAAATTTCACTGGTATCTTTGGCTGTACCCGTCTACATCACAGATCACCAAGAATCTGTTTGTTGTATTATAATATAGCTTGGGGAATAAAAGTTGTGATCATGTGTTGAGATTACAACAAACTGAGATAAAGTTGATATAATAAACTAACAAACTACAAAGGTAGATGAGTTACAAAGTGTGGTAGCTTTGTAGAGCATGATCTGAGAGCTTGTAGATTGTGATGTGAGAACTTGTAGTTAAAATAAACAAACGTTTATCTTCAAAAATATTGCTTGTGTAAGAAAAAAATCCTCACACTTGAAATTAATTTGACATCACCCCATTTCCAGGATAGTCATGGCAGTAGTTTAGCTTCAAAACTCTGTTTCAGAAACAGATGGATGACATCACATAAACCAAGTCCAATTATTGTACAGTCTATGGTTTTGTTACAGATGTCTTGTAAAACTAGTAATAAAAAAAATAAATCAGAGTATCCGCTGAGTGTATGTTGAATCACAACTTTGCAGTTTTAGTTTTATATTTGTAATTATCAGTCTACACTTCTGTCAATATTTGCCTGTGACTTCACATTCAGATGTATGAATATGTTCTCTGGATTGAAAACCCTTCGGCTTCAAAGTTCTCCCCTTCATTTGTGACATCAAGTTAATTTCACACTTGTGTAGATTTGTTCTATGTAAGTAACATTTTAACATACAAGTTAACTTTTTTTCCTTAGAGTTTGCACATCACAATCTTCAAGCTAACATCCCGTTCTTCAAAGTTCCCTGATTTTGCAACGCATCTACATTCATAGCAACTTTCCCTTAACCAGACAGGAAGCAGAGACCAGAAGATAGATGCCAACCAGTCCCACTTTCAAGGTACATCTTCTTTATAGTTCATGTAACATTTATGTTAATCCAGCCATGCGATTATTTTGTTCTGCTCTATACTTTGGTTCCTTGTTCCAGAGATCATTGAATAAATTAATAAATTAATGAATCATTGAGCTAACATCAGAGACAACATGATTCAAACAAGCAATAGAGTAAAGTGTAACCTCTAATCATCTGATCTAAGTATCACTGTGTCTGTTAAGATTTCCTCCCTCCTCATCTAATCCAATATATATTTATATTCTTTGTCTATCTTTACCTTAGCTAGGCAGCACAGCAGCTCTCAGGCTTTGATGAGCAGTCTGAGCTCAAATGTCACAGGGATTAAGGAGGGTTTACGCCTCCTGCATCCTGCTGGATCAGTCCTAGCGGCTCTCTGCTCTGCTTTGCCTGAACTTCCTTCACAAACAGGTGTGAGGGGACATTTCTGTCTCCTTGACTGAGCCCCATCAAATTTCCCTCTGGGTAAATAATATTTAGAATACATAAATAGGAAGAAAGGATGAGGAATGAGGTATAGAGAAAGAGAATGTGATGCTTGAGTGGAACGTTTTTTGTTTTTCAGTGACTGTGTTCCACATATACAATCAAGTAGTGACCCAAGTTATATGTGACTAAAATACAACAAGCAGTGAAGAAATCTTTTACCATTCATTGCTTTGAGGTGAATTTTAACTTTCCTGTGAGAAGATGATCGTGAAATAGACTTAAATCAATATCTCCCAGTGTTTTACCAAAGTAAAAACAAACAGTGACAACCCTCACTATTTCTTTCATTTGGTGTGCATTAAACTGCTGCCAATGGGTAGCAATTAGACCATTTTAAGAGCCATAGAAAAGATTTGAGGCAAGCCATAAATTTGACTTTTAAAACAGATTGATTTGTATTTATAAACAGAGTATTTGTAACCACAAATGCTGCTACCAATCATACAAAAGACAAAACCAGGTGCTTCAGAGGATAGTCTTCAACCATGATGCCTTCTTGATTGACTTCTGGCCTTGACTCATTTCTGCATGTCCTCATTCCACGTATATCAAATAAAAGCAACTGCTTAAATTATCCCAAGTATATAAGAATAATTTGTTGGCTCAACCATTCAGCCCCATCCCAGCATCCTACACTCAAAACCAAAGAGTTAGTCACTCTCTTATCTCAGGCTTTTCTCTCCAACAGAATTAGAAAGATTTGAAAATTAGATGTCTCTAGAGATGTGCAGCTCTGGCAGGGTGTTGCTCATCACACTCTAACAGATGCTGCCATAATAAATAAGATTCACAGTGTTTGGTGTGACTGAGTTTTCAAAGGGTAAGAGACCCCAAAG
Organism: Thalassoma bifasciatum; assembly: GCA_008086565.1. Classification (NCBI taxonomy): domain Eukaryota; kingdom Metazoa; phylum Chordata; class Actinopteri; order Labriformes; family Labridae; genus Thalassoma; species Thalassoma bifasciatum. The sequence goes on along the minus strand of RPOG01000729.1, from coordinate 208,420 downwards.
CTCTTACATGTGCCTTTAACCTTTGCCCAGGTATAAAGTGTAGAAAATTTTGAATCTGTTGATGTGAATGTTTGCTGTGTGTCATTCTGCAAGCTACATCAGAAGAGGTGTCTTAAAACAGCGCCAGTAAAAATAGTTTTCCTGTCGCTGTTGTGTGGCTCAGAAAATGAATATGAGTGGCTTCTTCGGTTTTAGACATAAGGTGTTAGATCTTGAGCCGACACAAGGAAGTGAACAATGTGTGATCAAATGCAGGATTTTTGTTGATGACAGGCCGGTCTCCTTCTCAAAGAGAAGATTTAATGTTCTCATCTTAAAGCCGCGAAGATGATCAGACAGAGACTGAAGAGACCATTGTAGTGTGACAGTCATTATCTTTTTTTGGCTTTTTTCTCAGATTCAACTCTGAAAAAAACAACACAAAACAGCAGCATTCAACTGACTCATTCATTATGTTTTGTGTGCTGAGTATGAATGTGCTAGGAAAGAAATCTGGGTCATTTCTCCATCATTAGTATGCTTGCCAGGTGTAGTGAAAAGAGGATTAGAGGGAAGTAATGCCAATGGGGGCTCTCCACGTTGATCTCACCTTCTCTCTCAGTTTCTACCTTCCTCTCTCTTCCTCTCTCTCTAACCAAACAGCTACACTGTGTTAGTGCTTCCTGCTGTCACCTCAAAGAGCATATCCATGACAAGTAGGCTAGACTTGCAATAAAACTTTCATGCATTACCAAGCGCCTATGATGGGCTTGTTTCAGGTCCATTAAACAAGGAATATTTCCTACTTTTCATTTTGACGTTATGTGTGATCATAAAAGCCTGGGGCAGCCCATTTAGTCAACAAGTAATAAACACGGGTGCTTGAAGTCTCACCTGTGAGTGTTTCTCCCAAACATTGACTTTGAGCTAGAGTACTGGGGTTTGACTAAGATAATGTACGACAATGGTTGGGTAAATCATGCAAATGCATCCCTTATCACCACTCTGCACCACTTGTATGTGTGTTCAGAATGTAATGGGAGTACAGGGACTTTGAAAAGAAGCAAACTTGGCTGTCCTGTTATCATCCGTCATCTATACAGCAGAATCAGAAGTGCCAATTTCAGTGTGCGAGTTGAAAGTAAGAGCAGGGACTTCAACTCTCACTGTGTGTATTTTAACTGAAAGATAGTTGTTTTTCAAAAAGACATGGAGCTGATCCAGGGGGATAAATTTTGTAACCCCAGATCAACTTTGTATTCTTTTCACACAACACAAGCGTCAGTTTTAGTTTCAGTAACAAAGTGCGAACTACTAAGAAACTTGCTGCAACTCTTTCGTAGCATAAAATATGCGACATTTTCAAATGTAAGTTTTATCATGTTTGGATCAAAACAAACACATTTAAAGTCCCAAATTAAACTCAATAGGCATTGAATTAAGACTACTATTTTTGCTTTGTATGTTTCAAAGGTCATCTATCTAATTTTAAGTTCTGGCCTTTGAGTTAGCGGTTAATAATTAATAAGTTTGCTATTTACTACCCTGTGAATATGATACTTTTAATAGAAAGCATTCATTTTACTAAACTTTATCCCAAAATTTCACTATATGACATTGAATAAAACATAAATACTTTCAAATTTGTCAAGTTACAGAACGTATCAATCGTCTCAGGGAATCCATGTGGAGCATGTGTGAAAATAAAGCTGTTTCTGTGTTTTAAAGCTGCATGGAGATGGAGAAATGATGTAAAATTAAAATTTATATCCAATAAACAAAGAAAAAACAAGGTGAATACATGCCATGTCTTTCTCTACTCCTCTGCTTTCTTAATCCAGTCAATAATGTTACTGAAGCTAACCTTTGTCAACAGAGCTGCCAATTTCTATTCATTGGCTGCCAGTCCTTCTCAGAGTATAGGGTCCCATACTTCCAGCTGTTTTAGAGCATTCTGACCAATCTTTCAAGACACACAGTGTGCTTTATGACTATGTGAACACTGACACTACCAAAAGAAAGTGTAGATTTTCTTCTTTCATCAATATCCCTCATCTCCAAAGCTCCATCCTCTCCAACCTCCAAGATCTCCATTTTATTTTCTCAGGATCACAACACATCTTCAGTCTTACGGTGAGCTTCCCGAACTGTTCCACCTAACAACATCTGCTTCTGTCTCTTTCAACTCTCCTCATATCTTTGCTGATCTCTCATCCAAAGAGAGCACTGCTGCCACCACAGGAGTCAGTTTGTCAGTACACTAGTTTACAAGCCTGATTTTCTTTATGAGTATCAAAAAGTTCATTTGTATTTCACGCCACAGTTTAATCAATCCTCAAACCTCGATGAATAAAGCAGGCTTTATAAAGTTTTGGTTTCACTTGTAGCAGCTGTCCTGGTGTTTGGGTAAAATCAAAGTCATCATGGAAAAATGTTCTCACATCTTTACGGTCAAGCCTCATCTCTGTTACTCCCTTTGTTTTGCACCCATGTCTCAATAAATGCAATGTTAGTCTGCCTTTAAGAGAACCTGAAAAGTTAACTTTCTTTTTGTACTATTGGTTTATGGTCGACATGTCTTCACACTCTTCCTTGTTATTTGCACTGCTCTCTACCAAATGGGAGGCTGTTAGGCCAGCTGTGATGAAAGTCCTCCTAAAAGAGAAGTTTTGCCAACACCAGAGATGAAGCAGATTATTATAAACCATTTTAATGCATCTTTAATGGCCTATGACACACTGATGCAGTTATATTCATTTTTATTCCTGGTCATTAATGAAATTATGACATATTGTTCAAAACAATGCTATAAATCTCATACTGAACCCAAAGCTTTGTTAGTACCCCCCTTTGTGAGTCCATTTATATCCAAGGGAGCTGTAGACAAACTACAACACCTGAGGAGAATCGGAAGAGACAAGCACACAATTTTTCAGCGGAACAAAGACTGATGCCATTGACCAGTTTTATTTACTATTTCACACTGTATTTTTAATAATGTACTAATACGTTTTTAATGACAGATCTGTGATGCACATCTGAGCTAAAACCTAGCAATAATTTTCAATCTCAACATGCTCTTTAGACATCACTAATGATGTGGAGTTCTAGTCTGAGACAGCCCACAGTGGGGGACAGAAACTATCTGACCAGTGGGAACTATTAGCATGATTCATTGGTTCGGTGAAAGCCTTATTTTTTTCCAGAGACAGGACCCAGCAGGTGCTTAAATTGAATGTTATAGCTTTGGCTCATCCCAAGAAACAACTCCAAAAGCAGGGACCAGAGACAGAGGAGCAGGGTTTGGACCAAGCTCACCTTTGGAGGAAATGGTTGGAACAGAAGTAACTGAGCCAGAAATCTGAGATAGATTTCCTTTACAAGCAAGTCTTTTCTTTACAGTGTGATTTCAATAAACAAAGCCAGGAGGGTAGTGTATCAACACTTCATTTGCATTTTATCATGCTAGAGCTGTACAAAAGAAAGGGATCAAGGACAGTGGGTAAAGAAACAGAGTTACTGAGAAAAGAGATGCCATGTGTTTAACCTGCAGTTAAACAGAGAGCTGTTCTGCTCTTTGCTTCAAGTCACTTACTACCCTTATAGACTGTAAAATACAATGATCAAAGAGTTTCGTGAGGCTGCTTAAAAACAACTTCCTTTGGTAGGTATCAAAGCTTACAGGACTAATTAGCTGGCTATAATCCCAACATGTATTTGCTGCAGCAGAGAGAACTTACATTTCCATTTAGAGACTAATCCAGTGATTTAATTGTTCTTTGGGCTTTTAATGTCACATTTACATACCATAACCAGGCTGCAGTTGCTGGAATTGAATCTATATATTGGGACAGGCTCACAAGTTGAATCATTATCACAGGCTTTGCAATTTACATAAGGATTTATGAGTATGGAAACTGCATGCAAAGCTGAATGAGTGACATTTAATTATAAAATGAAGAACTCCAGACTTAGTTGTACTGGAAATTTATGATGAGGTGTTAATCCTCTGCCTCTGTGGTATATATATAGGTATATACATTATGTGCAAGAAGATATGCACATACAAGTCATGAGCAGCACTTACACCGTGAATGAAAGAAACTTGGACTGAACATGAGCGAGGAATCCTAATTCAGAGTATGAGAGAAAGAGCACAGTGCATCAGTGGTATACACACAGAGCTTTATCTCACTCTGCAGGTGTGTGGATTACTTTTTTTTAATTGGATCCGTGTATGAGCATGGCAAAGGCAAAGGACCATTGTTGTCACTGTTGAAAGGGATGATGATGAAGCAAGGAGAGAGCAGGGGGCGAGTAGTGGAAGGTGAGTTCAAATCTTTTTTTGTGTGTGTGCTTCTGGAAAGACAAACCCAATTACCACAGAGCTGAAGCCAAGGCTTATGTTCCAACATTGCACACACACACACAGACACTCGTGCATTCATTGACATGCACATGCCAGTAAACAAACACATGCATGCATCTGTTCAGAGCATCCCCCTGTGCAGTTCCCCAGTGTGCGGTTTTTATCAGTTCTTCTAGTCCTACATGATACCAGGACTGAAAATTACTGTCATGTGTAAGAGTGAGCAGAGTGAGGAGTCAGATGACAGTTGTCTGACACATCTAAAATGATAATTTTACATCTCTCTTTGTGCCGTTTGTAGCCAAGCACAGATCAGTGCTGTACTAACATCATAATCATGGCAGCAGAGCTCATCCAGGCCACCGGGGGCAGAAGGGAGCAGATGGAGCAGCAGATGAAGCAGATGTCAGGGATGCAAATGTTCTCCTTCTCTTACTCCTTCACCTTCACCTCATCCTTGAGCTCCACTGAGCTGAGCAAAGTCCCCTAAGGCTTGTCAAGGACCATGGAAGGTGAGAAATATCCACATTGATCATCTTCTCCCCATCTGCTATGGTCTCTTAGGCATTCTTTTTAATTATGACATGCACTAGTAAAGACTTACTGTTAGAGTTATCACCACTGTGAAAGAGTACTAAGTTTTTAATATGGTGGATTTAATGGCATCTCCCATCACTCCACACAGATTATTGTCTTTCCTTTTTTGTGAATCTTACCAGTCATGCTGCTGCTTAAAATGTTTGACTGCTTTTTACTTTATTCAAATGTTCATTTTTTGCTGCTCTTTTTGAAATGTTGTGTGGTTTATGCTGCTTCTGAAGCTAGCCTCAAGTCGATGCTGGATGAATTGAATTTTTTAACACCTCTGCGTCAGCGTCATATACTGCCTGTCCAAAAAGAAGTCACCGCCTTGGTTTAACTGAGCAGATAGGTAAGAGCCTCCCATGGGATAGTAACTGCATGGGTGATTGTGTTTCAGCTGGCAACAAGTTGTTTAACCCTGACTGATGCAATGAGGAGCTCTCATTTCTTAAACAACCAACAGTTTTGCTGGACAGCATGAAGACTAGACCCTGGTGCAATAGAAGAAGGTCATGTGGTCAGATGAGTCAAGCTTTACCCTGTTCCAGAGTGATGGGCGCATCCGAGTAAGAAGAGAGGCAGGTGAAGTGATGCACTCATAATGCCTTGTGCCTACTGTACAAGCCTGTGGGGACAGTACCATGATCTGGGGTCGTTACAGTTGGTCAAGTTGAGGTTGTGACATTATGTACCCAAAGAATGAGGTCAGCTAACGACCAAATGACCAGGTTACTCCATCGATGGTATGGTGCTTTTCCAAGAGGACAGTGCCAGGATTTATCAGGCTTGTGAAAGAGTGGTTCAGGGAGCATGAGACATCTTTTTCACACATGGATTGGCCATCACAGAGTCCAGACCTTATCCTTATTAAGAATATGTGGGATGTGCAGGAGAAAGCTTTGCACAGTGTTCAGACTCTCCATCAGATAAAAATTTAATGCATCTCTGCAAAAGAATTGATTTTGTGAAAATGCAGAAGCTTATCAAAACATTACCACAGCCAATGTGTGCCAGAGTCAGAGCTAAAGGCAGTCTAACAAAATGTTTGAGTCTGACTTTTTTGGACGGGAAGTGTGTTTTTAGGACTGGAGGCAAAGGTATATTCTAATATTATACCACATGAATTTATTGACCTTGTTGGATATTGATCTTGCACTTTAACACTGTAAAAACTGACATGTCTTCACTGTGTTAATTTAGTTCACAGCAACAAAAGGAAAATATTCATAATGCATGCAAGGCTTCCTCACATTACTACGATGTTGATGTTCTCTTTGCTCTCTGAAAGCGCTCTGGGGTTCAGCTGTGTTTGAGTCTTTCAGCCAGGTACAGACTCTCCCCCCGATCCCTGAGGAAGGTTCTGTCCCAGATTCTGAGGTGAAGCTGAGCCTCAACACTGCCCAGGAGGGGGAGACGAGCTGCTGCACCTTTAATTTAAAAAAAAAAAAAAAAAAACACCTTTTGTATCCTTTTATATCTCCTCTCACATTGTAATACAAACACCGTGAGCCCTTGAGACTAAAGAGAACTGCATGCTGGCTAATTTTAAATCATCTCCCCTTGTTTGCCCAGAAACTCCAGATGACACAAGGGAGGTGAAGTTTGCTGCTTTGTGCAAACTTCAGAAAGCTATTCGCCTCTCTGGGTTAAAGTGCTATAAATCTACTCTGATCAAAGTCTTGACAAAGACCTCACAGAGCAAAGACTCTTAGATGGAGTTTGAGTGATGCTATGTTGACCTCCACAGAAGAAAGCCTCTGCTGCACTCGCCGAATACTAGTGCCTGCTTAGCATAAAATGCAGGTGTTTGAGCCTTTACTTGTAAATTATGGATTTAGAGGCTTGTGCGAGAAGATATGTCATGGTACAGAGAGAACTGCGGGAGAGTAGAGAGTAGGTACGACATAGCATTAGTATTCATTGGTGAGCTTCAACCTTGCAGTCACGGTTTGACTGAAAGTTTAACAAGAGTGAGGATCCCATGTGAAATAAACATTCTTCATAAATTAAGATATAACCTAGAGCTGTTTGACAGAGTAGAATTAAAACTGTTACTTTAGTTTATCCCAGCTCCAATGTTGTTACGCAGACAAAATATATTTACTTGATCTCTTTGATCTGATATTTATAGGTGGCAAAACTTATTTTAAAGCCAACGCAGGGAACTCCACTTCGGAGTTATAAAGTCCAGAAAAGTGTCTAATTCAAGATATTATATGCAAAACATAAACTTTACAAGAGTTACATGTGAAAAGAAAAAGTCACTCCTTTTTACTCAGGACATTCGTTAGAGCAGTGGTTCCCAACCTTTTTTGGCTGTGACCCAATCTTGATATCACACATGTCTGGGGACCCCAAAACTGTTTTTTCCCCTACAATTCGTTTTTGACTATGCTTTTTATACTATTTTGTAAACAGAGTAACCAGGATTAGTGCACAAACTGACCATTTTATTTTTCCTGGTGGGGATATAAACTATTTTCTGTAAATTTTCAAATTAAAAAAAAAAAAAAAAAAAATTTATCCCTAAGGGACAGTTAAAGGTACAGAGAGCAGTAAATAATGTAAAAAAAAAACTGTAGCCAAAGACAAGAAACAAAGAGCATAAAGTTCAGTATTGCACTGTTAATTTAGTCTACTGCTTTAAACACTAAAAACAACCAAACTTGAAAAGAAAGTAAAACTGAACTGCTCCTTTAAAATGTCAACATAACCTTCACAGTTTGACGCAGAGTGCATCAGCGGAAGCATATATGGCTCTACTAACGTTAAGGGCCATCTTAGTGCTGTCAGCTCAGACACCACACCATGCATCATGAAGAAAAGTAGCAAGAAAAGAGAAAAAAAAACCTGATCCTTTTATCTATAACCACTCTGGAGTGGATTTAGCGCCTTCTCGGTACCAGCCTGAGAGCTTAAGTGAAGCTTAAATGGCTATTATAAAGCAATTAACTTGTGGGTGCTGACATATGCATCTTCCCTTGCCATCTGTTTCTCTGGTGAGGGATGACTGTTAAGTTGTGGCACTAAATGTTAACTGGGTAGTTCCCAGCATGCCACTGCCTCCCACTGCTCTGAAGAAGTATTGCAGCAGGAATACAGTGACTAGAGACTTTGCAGCCATGAGGATAAATGTGTCTCACTTCATTTCAAAAACCTGCCTTGACTTAAGTGCATTGCCTTAAGCGGACACTTGCTGTTTCAGAGAAAAAACATCTGAATATTTTGTTATGGAAATTTTTTCTTGCAACTGACTACTTCTCTTTGAAATCTTTCATCTCATGTTGTTTATTGTCTTATCGTTTCTAGATCCAGGATTGGACTTGCAGGAGATGCTCCAGAGACAGAAGAAACAGAAACTTGTGACTCTACCAAAACTTGTCAAAGTGAGAAGAAGTTATCCCTAAAAAGAAGTGCTATAAGAGTGTGTGGAGTGTGGCAGAGGCCTCCTAAAGGAGAAGGAGGACAGTATAGGTCGGGCTGCGTGCAGAGAGGGAAAAAGGTTTAGGATGTGAATAGAAAAAACTGCTCAAGAAGGAGCAGAATGTGAGACCTGGAACAAAGTTAAATGTCACACAGCAGAGCCATGGCAACAAAGGTATGTCCCACAGCAACACTCAAGTGAATGAATGTGGAGATGGGGAAACAGTGTAGTGCCTGGTTTTCTCCTCTCTGATTTAATAAGCTCTCTGAATAAGCTTTGGATTGCTATATATTTTTTACACCTGAACGTGTGTGTAAAAAAAAAACCCAGGGAGTCTCACTTCCATAACTGAGGAATTAAAGCCTTTAAGGCCCAGGTTTAAGGTAATTTTTCCAGTTAGTCTTAGTTATGTTTTTGAAGTTTGCCTGTAGATTCTTGTTTCTGAAGTTTCCTCCTCATCTGGGGATTTGTTTGTGATTGGGGGTGCAAACTGCTGCAGTACTCCTGTGGGAATTATGAAGTGGAACAGATGGGAAACAAGTACATGCCGTGCATTTCTTGAGTGAGCCTCAGTGACATGGGCACCTACATGCTGCGGGTCGAAGACAAGAGGCTGTCAGACACGTTTAACATCATAGGCGAGTGAAGGATGGGACTCAGGTCGTTCTCTCTGTTCATAACTCAGAGATACAACACCATCATGACCTTCGTCTTTGTGCCATTTTCTAGGCTATTAGTTGTCCAAAGATTGTGTAAAGCAAACTGTCAAAGCAACTGCAGCAGATGTATGCAGCAGATGAAACAAGGGAAAGAAAAAAATAAAAACAAAGCAAAGTGAAAGTGTGTGCAAGGTCTGAATCTGCAGCCTATTTTTCAATCGACTTGTACGCAGAGATATCAGGGAAAGATCAAGAATTTAAACTTGGAGAACAAAAGTTTCTGGCATCAAGAGAACTTAAATGTTAAGAGATATGATTGTGCTCTTGACATTCTCTACAAACTTGAACTCGAGGGTAACTCATGACTGTGACAGAGTTATATGGAGCTTTTCTTGAAGTATTAATCTTTCAGCTGACAGAAAGGGGAATGGAAGTCCAGATGTTTTGACCAATGCTCTGAAGACGAAGGATGTGTAAATCATTGACACTGGAGACTGCACCAGAAACTGTAGAGCCCTGTTTTTATCGAACAACTTGACAAGTATTTTATACCCTCACCCCATAAAAAAACTTTTTATGTCCATTTTTGCTTTATTTTTCTTTGTTACACTTTGATTCCCCCAAAAGGGCTATGTCTTCCTGTTTTCACAGAGCCAGCATTTCTTCAGAAACAAACTTTCCACTTTGGACCCTGCTGAGATGAGCAGTCTTCTCTTTTTTCCTCCCTTGAGATTTGAGGCTTTGGTTCCTTCGTAGCTGTGCTAAACAACATCATCTCTCCTCTATCGTACACATGGAGTCATATGGGTAGCATAATAAATCCTTCCTCCCAGTGCTGAGTTGAAAGTAATCCCACCAAATCCCTCCTCACAACAAGCTCATTTATTAAGGCTCTGTCTTACAAGATGCTTACTTGCCCAAGGTGCAGGCTGGGGCATGTAAATGTCTTCACAAGGACATGTGGCTGTCCTCTGGGGGACAGGAACAGAAGCATGGTAATTAAGGTTGTGTTAATTACTCTTATTCAACAGAAGACTCCATCTCTTCTCCTCTTTTGCTGTAATTCTGTCACAAAGGTCTGCTGAATTTTTTTCAACTTAGCAGTAAATTGTATAAGAAGGTACAAAGTTCATGAGGGTCCCAATGACTCTGTGTTTTGTGTGTATAAATATTTATCATTTGTCAAAAAACAGTAATAAGTGAAACTATAAAGTGAACCCTTCTCTATTAAAAGCCAAATAAACTCCAAAACTGATTTCATTTTCTTTGGTCTATGTTACTTTTACTCAGGGCTTTCCCTCGACTGTAGTGGTAACTCATAAAAAACCTGTGTGCAGACAAGAGGCAAGGCCTGCCTAGAGTGTGAGACAACCTCAGAGATTGACATAAAGCCAATTCACAGTGTGAAAAATTAGGGTGACCATGTTTTTTAAGCACCAACCGTATAATTCTCACATTGAAATTGTACTACCTAATCTTATACGCTTTTCCTCAGTGAAGACAGGTGATCCAGTGCTTAATGCCCAACAGGGTGACACTGTGACAATGGATGCCGAACTATGACCCATCTTTTTTCATGTAGTGTGATAAAGGAAGTCTTTTTATTGATCCTGGAGCCCAAAACACATTCATGCTCCCATGAAATTTGGTCCCTGAGGCACTAAACATCTCATTTCCTTGTCATAGCTCCACAGCAAGCAGGTGTTAAATTATCTTGTGAAATGTCTAAGCCTCTACACGATAGATTTGCACATAGTTTTCACATGATTTCATTGTTTCCAGGGGATATCTCATTTTCTATCTTTGGTGGACATTACTCTTACATTAACTAGATATCAGGTTCCCCTGAGAATGAATTTTAATGATGCATTCCACTGACTTTCTTGTAGCACCAACATTAGGGGGGTATTTTTTGTTTGTTTGTTTGTTTTTTTGTGAAGTCATTTTTAGGCTTTCTTTTTCCTTTTCATGCGTAACAAAGCTGAAGTCGGACACAAAATTTTTGGCATAAGAGCGATGAAACAGACATGCAGCTATACCTGTGGATGCTTACAATGCCAGGTCAACAGTGCCCTATGCTTCGTGTTTTTAACAAAATGTACTTTGAGGAAATTAGTGCTGAATTTTATATCACACTTTGAATGCATCATGGATCTTGACCGCTGCTCTAGATTTTTTTTGCCACTGTTGGATGTTAGTTTGTCACACTTAAAGGAATATCTGAATGCCTTACAATAGCATAATTGGCTGGACAGCAAATTCACCCTCTGATGTTTCAATATATAATGTTCAACACAAGCATGCAAAACATTTTTCTTATATTTGAAGCATTTCAAATCCTTTAACACAAATTTTAAAGAGGACTCAGTCACAAGTTCACACGTAGTCTGGTGCTTATTGAACTTCAGTGTTTTATTTTACATTGTACATTGCTTTGCTCTGGTCACTACACAAATATACATTAAATAAATATCAAACTTATTTTGACCAAAGTATAGAACCTGTCCCCTCTGTATCCAGAACCTATGCAAATGAATTAATTCATTAATCGACAAAATGCGCATCTCATTTATATCTTTCCTATCTAGCCCATAATAATAAAAAGGATGAGGGTAAGGTTCCTTTTATTTCAAGTGGCATCTTTTGTGTGGTGGTATCACTTTTTTTAAATTTTACTATGTATAGCTGTTATTTTTTTCTAAGTTGACTAAGTGGAGGCTATTTTTTAAGATTAAACACAGCCTATCCCTACCACATGCATTATGCAGTATATTTTTTCTGTCATTGTTTTTTGCTTTCTTGGGTTGATAATTCATCAAGTGGCCACAAGAGGTCAGACTTGTTCTCACTTGTCTATTGTACTTGTAGCAATGAGTTGTTGTAGGGATTGTAACTCATTAGTCTGCTCACTCAACCAGAGATCTTGAGCCAAACTCTCTAAGCCCACAAGTGTTTTTATTCTTCTGTGAGGAAATTTTAACTTCCCTGCCATGCTTGTTTCTTCATCCATGTCTGAAATACATTCTCACAGTTTCTTATCATCCTATATTGATAGGTGAAGCCTGAGTCACACAGTGAGCATGCAGTGTTGCATTATGCTGTGTTCGGTTTGGCCTACATTTTGAATCTCTTTGAATTCCCAATTTCTGAGTTGAGGGCTGCAGTGAGGAAACCAGCATGCTTGTGCCTTAATTCTGCAACTTGTCAAAATCTCACTTCTCTTTGAGATGTCCCGGGAGCTTAGTTTGCAGAACTGCCAAACATGAGAGCCTTGGGATTGAATCCCAAGTCTCCAACTTTTAATTAATTTGAACCCTTTTCTTGCTCTCCTAATTTGGACTGGTTTATTGGGACGTAACACACGAATGCCTCAAAACAAACCTCCAACAACAACAACAGAAATACATTCATCCAGAATGAATTTTGCCTCTGTGTTGAATATTAAAACAAAGTGAATCATTTATTTTCCTTTTTTATCTTCTGTCTTACTCATTATTTGATTTGTAATAAAACACTGAGGGTAAGGTGCTGACTCCAGCTTTGCAGATGTTATTATCCTCATTTTATGAGCCATGAAGCAGCTGTTGCCCTTTTTATGAGTAATTTTATGATACTGTCACTATTTTAGGCCACAGAAATGTGTGTATGATTTTTGAGCAGACACACACACGTATCAGGGGACATGTTTACTACCGGAGCTTTCCTTTCCTGGAGTGGGGTGAAGGGGGGACGCTTTTGTGACTTTGATGAGAGAGGATCAGACAGTGGATAGAGTAGTAAACAGGGCTAAAGTCAGGAGTGACATGCGAGAAAGGTGCCACAGGCTGGACTCCAACTCTGGCTTTCCCCATGGGTCGCCCAAACCTAGACCACAAGGCTGAACCAGCACCCCCTCAGGAGCTGTTCTGCAGATTTTATACATTTTGTTTTTAGAAGACAGTCATCTGAAAGGTATCCTCACAAGGACTAGGGAAAAGATGATCAACATAACTACAGATCTTGTATAAAACTTACCTTGACTATACATTCAGACACTGTTGAATAGAGTGACTAAATGTCCTCTTTTGCTTGTATGTTTCCTCCTTTTTGATGGTATAATTATTTCCAGGGGGGTGTTATATGATACCCCAAAATGTTGGGGTTTTTCTCAGCTTGCACTACATTCCATTATTATTATTATTATCATTATTATAATTATTATTATTTCGAGATAAAAAGCCAAAATTCTGGGATAAAAAGTTGAAATAACAAAGTCAATATTCTGAGATCGTAAAGTCAAAATCGGGAGGAAAAAAGGGTCAAGAATTTTAAGATGGAAGGCAGAAATTATAACTTTTTTCATCAATTGAACTTTTTAATCTCAAAATTTCAACTTACCATGGGCAAAAATATTAACATAGAGTTTTCATTTTTATGAAATGAGTTTCTACACTTACATTATTACATTACATTCTTACATTATTTATTTTTACATTATGGAATATGTTCACTTAAAACAGAAAAGGAGTGTTTTGCAAAATTGTATGGGTTATGGAGCTACCTTGACATCCTTTTTTTGCAGTATCTTTAAGAGGTTGGGCATGGAGTTTTCTTTTTGGGTTTTTAGAATATGAGCACCTACTGTTAAACTCTTAAAGTAAAGATTCCAAACAAAGTGTGTTTTTACTTTTCTGACAGGACTGTGTGATGGCTCCCCTCCGGTTGAAGAGCCCTGACAGCCCCCGTGAAGCCATTGCTACTGAGACAGAGAGTTTGAGCTTGTTGAGAGCTGCCAAATAACCCAGAGGGTGTATGACCCCTCTCCATCGTGACGTCACAGAGTAAGTTCACAAACTTTATTTCTATGGAGCCACCAGGGCACTGGCAGTGTTAGGTTGCCAGGTTGAAATCAATTAAGCACCAACAAGCACAGAAATGACGCCACTGGGACCTTCCGCCTCCTTCTGCTTTGGTTAAGACACAATGAGGTGGAAGTAGTTTATGGTGAAGCCCAGAATTACTAAACTAGGTGTTTGACAGGAACTGAAAGCTGCTGAATTAAAGCATGAAAACTGCTTCCTCCCTGACCCCATTAGCCCATTGTTTTCAAAAATGAACCTTTGATAAGCAAGACTTCAATGGTTTAACAAAAATGAACTTGAACTGAGTTGTTTTGCACAGCTGGGAGATTTCTTTGACAATAGTCACTTCATCATAAGCTCGTTCTCACAAAAACTGTGACGGATTCGCTTCATTTTCTTAGAAGACTGGACTTCTTTGATGCCGAGCCCCTGGCAGCCAATGAATGAGATTCATTTGGAGAGAACTGGCATGATTCCTGCAGGAAAAACCTGTGATTTGATCCATGTATCCATGTGTTCATTAAAAACTACTGATGCTAGAAAGCAGAGTTAACAAGAGGAGCAAAGGGGGAAACATTGGTTGGTGTCTGCATAAGTTTTAACAGGGTCAGGGTCCGTTCAAAGCTGTGTTTTCCCCCTAACAATAGAGTTCAGCAGTTACCAGAACAGAGTGCTCTGTTGTCCTCCAGCCCTTTCTGCCTTTAATAGCTCTCTAGCTGCTGAGGGTTAGAAATATCAGCTGATATTTTCAATGCTCCCTCTTTAGTTTGAGCAAACAACCATAACAAATCAATATGACCACAGCATGTAATGTTGAAGTTGCATTGCAATTGCATTTATTTCTTCAATAGATATTCACATTCATAGTAATTTCACTACAGCAAATAAAACTATTCCATCTCTACACTTGTGAAAGAAATAGATTACCAAGTGAAAATCAAGGACAACAAGGTAAAGTACATCTTTACGTAAAATAAAAGAGAAATGAAGTTTGTTCATAAATGGTGCACCGTGCTGGGCCTTCACTAAAAACAAAGGAATCAGAATTCATCACTGGGAGACAGTCCAAGCTTTTTCCAAAGTAACAGGCATATAATAATAACGCAGAGTGGTCTTTCTGCAAATAAAATGATAACATTTTGAAAAATGTATCTATACGTAAAGGTTTGTAACACTTTAAGAGCACGTAATGCCTCTTGCAGAAAAATGCTGATACTCATGCATCGATGCACCACTTTCTCCCACACGAGACACCAACATCAAAAGAATAACCTCTCTTTTATCTCCTCAAACCAGAAAATGCACAATAAAGGAAAAGAAGGGCATATACTTGAGAGGAAACAGTACACAACAATCCTTATTATCAAACACTTTAGCTTCTAGCTGTAAGAGAGATTGACTGGCCTTACGATGGATGTGGAAAAGTGCATTTAGGTTAGTATTACAAAGAAAAGATGACAGTATCTCAACACACCTCTCACAGGCTCATACTGTCGCACTGTCATTAAACACCAGGGTCAATTGTGAAGTACTACTTGCCATGCATGAGTACAATAAACTACAGCTCTTTGTTTCGAATGTCAGCACACTATCAGCATTTCAAAAGAAAATCAGAGATCACATGACACAACAGCAAAAAGAAATGGAGAGAAATGTCTGAAATGAAAGAAAAGTGCCATCTTCTTTGTCGATTATAATCGCTACCGACTCCAGCTCATTACTCACAGCTCAGGCCAGACACTGACCTCCCTCAGCTCGCTCAGGTCTGCTTCTGTCTGCACGCACAAAGCTCAGAACAACAGGGCCGATGACAGACGGGGGTAAAGTGATGCGCCTGCTGGCCTGCCATCTGTGCGGGGGGACAGGATGACAGCAAGCAGGCAGGATGGAAAGGGACTCTTCCCTCGTGTGTCATATTTCACCTCCTAATCTCATTCCAGCGACAGTATGGCTCAACAATAACCTCCTTCCTAAGTGGAAAGCCAACAAGGGGGACCTCATGTGTCATGAAAAACAAAAGGATATTTTTAACACGAGAGGAGCCTGTGGCACTAACAGGTTCAGCGCAATGAAATGAGCTGTATTACCTTTCCGCCTTGGTTATCTGCTCCCAAATAATTCAAAAGAAATGGAATATTTTCAGGATCAATAATTTAATCCTCTGGAAAGGCAGGATAACTTGAAAACTCCTGCTTCAATGTGGAGTTTAAGGTTATTTCTTGCTTCACATGTTACAAAAGTCATGGAGATTTTCCAGCTTGAGGGTTGGCCAACAGAGACATTCTGAGAATTGTTTGAAAGTAAATCCTGTGTTTGGCATACAGCCATCAGAAATGTAGGAACAAAAGTCAGGAGGTTCTGTGAGGCAGGGCAGAGAGAAAGTAGTGCCTACATAGATGCCCACATACTAAGGATGAGTAAGATGGCCTGATACTCGTCATTCTATCATGGTCTTACTTAAGACTGCATGGAAGAGTCAGTCATGTAAACTAGCATGTCTGTTGTACTCCAGCAAGACTGATTCAAGACGGCATGAGCACACAGATGTGCAAAAGGAGAGTGCTTTGGAGAAGGATGAGTGACTGGTGGACTTATACCAGTACCACACAGACATCCTGATGAAACACTTCAGACTGACAAAGCAGAAATGTGAAACTGACAAGCCGAAAAAGAGGATGAGGAACTTTCTGAAATAGATGAGTGACTAATCTGAGTGTCTTTTCAGGTCAGAAAGTTGACTGTTTGTTGATGCTCATGTTTAAACTAAGAGAGCTTTGTGAATGTCAGCACCACGATCTGCCTGCAGATCTGTTATGGTGGCTGATATGGTGCATAAACACATTTTATGCTTATATCTAGGTATATGTGGGAGTGCTATCCATCACTTCAAGAGGTCAATGACCCAGATGGAGGAACCCATAACATGGGTCTGTTTCTTTTCCATGCTTTTTTGTTTTATATACAGGACAGATCGGCTTAAGGTGCTTTCAAACTGGATGATCAAACATCAATACTTTCAATTGCATGAGTGCATATATCATGAATTTTAGTGGTATAGATCATAAAATCAATAACATATACTGAGAGATGAGAGGGGTTAGTCATGAAGGACATTTTTAAGAATGGGAACTCATGGGCAAATTTAACCTCAAATCTATAAAAAGATACAATTTGAGTGTACTTTGCTCAGTGAAATACTATCAAAGTAATTCTGAATGGAGCACATGTTCAGAGAGCAAGAGGTGAGGGGCTGTGAAGACAGTTTAAGAGCGTTGTGAAAATACATTAAAGATATCCTGTTAAGTTTCTACTACTCATACTAAGATGGTTCACAGCATTTCTGGCCTTGAGTTGGTTCTGATTTGTCACAGGTACACACAAAAACACACACACACAAACACACACACACACACACAGCCATCCATACACTCCGTCAGACAGGCACACACTTGTAACAAGTATATATAAAGACAGACTTCTCCAGCACTCAGTAAGACACTTGAACTGAGAGGGCGAGACTAATCTAAGGTGAGAAGAGGAACGTGTGATAGATGAAAGACAAAATATCTGCCAACCTGTTGGGGATTAGCTGTGGTGGGTTTCTCAGGATTGGAGGTGATGAAGTGTCCTGTGACAGAGAATTATTGGAAATAATGGGATAACTGTTCCCTCACATGACAAGCCAGTTCCCTCATCACTCTTTTTTCTTTTCCTCTTGTTTTTCAGTCACACTGCCCCAGAGCAGTGTGTATGTGTGTGTATGTGTGTGGTTACAGATGAGTGAATGTCTTCTTACAGCCCAGTTAGACACACACACACACACACACACACACACACACACACACACACACACACAAATCCAGCTAGCAACATTGCCTCTTTTTTTTCTTTGTCTTTTTCTTTCTTTTAAGTCTTCATTATATGGTCCCGGGCCAATGACAGCATGGGTAAGCTGATCCAGTCCAGCACTAAAAAACCCTGTAGAGTTTTCCTAATAACTAAAGCAGCAGGGGTTGTAACAGTCAGGAGTGTGAAGGAGTCAACATGTCCTTTGTTTTTGGAAACTTGTGGAACACCTCAGAGACTTTACACAAGGGAGATGCAGGTGCACTGTGATGTTTATAATAATGTGTCCAGTAGTCTGCTGTGACTCCAGTGTTGACTGCAGGAAGAATCTAACTTCACCCCCCCCCCCCCTCAACTCTTCAATCATTAACTCTATAATATATAACTGCAGTGGTAGCCACGCTCCTTCCCCTACATGCTTTTGTGCCTCACTGCTTTACTTTTGTCCCTGTGACTCCTTGTCTCTGCATCTATTTCCAAAAGCACCTGAATTCATTCATCCAGAGACACTTGTAGCTGGTTTGTCAAGGATGTGGACCAGTGGAGCAAAGAAAGGCAGTGTGACTGTTGTGACTGAAATATAACGGACTGCTTATGATACAAAAAAGTAGAGATTTCCTCTTAGATTTAAGAGAGGCTTCGGAAAAGTTAGGCCAAATATGGGCATAGAGAAAGAAAACTCTCCCTTTATAACAAGGTCTGAGGCATGAAAATCAGAAAAAAAGTAAAGAGGTGGATTGCATTGTTGTATTAAGTAGAAGTGTGATTGGACAGTGTGGAAAGCGAGGTAAGGGTGGTTATCACACATACATGTATGTACACACAAGCACAATCACAATCGCTCACACACACACTGAACGGGTCCCCAGTGATGTGCTCCTCTTAAATTAAAACATAATAGATAAAAGTAATACTCTCTCTAAGTGTATATCAGGCAAATGTTTCTACTTTTCTCCATACGAGGATTGAAGGATGCATGGAGGACTGATGATAATACTACAGTTCTGTAGTGGTAAGAAGACAGGCGTTAGACTACCATACTAGAGGGGTGATAGTGGACCGGACGTCAAGGTTACGGTGTGGGAGCACCACACTGAGATGAAGGTCAAGGGTCTGGCAGTGAAGTGTGTCCATGATCACTTATTACAAAGACTTTGACACCTCATATTCTCTTCCTGGCCACCTCCGCATCCTGGCACTCCACTGCTGACAGTGCGATTAACATCTGTGCCGCGTAGTAGGTCGCCATAATAATGGCGCGAGAGTGGGGTACAGGGAAGCAGAACTTGTTGACAGCGATGGTGAGGTCAGACACCATGAAGAGCACGGAGCCCAGGCAGGCCGAGAGCTTGGTCCAGGTCCACAGGTCGTTGGCAAGCTGCAAGCCTGCCATGGCTCTCCAGCCCATGAAGCCAATCAGAGCGATGTAGACTGCCACCAGGTACGTGAAGGGGCCTGACAAGTAGGGGTAGAGCAGCATGTAGCTCAGAGAGGAGACAACGGAGATCACCAGGCCAACTGACATGTTCAGGGGCTTCATCCCAAAGGCGGAGGAGTAGAGGATGTGGGTGATGGCGAACATGAGGAGACCTGTGGGACATTTAGACATTCAGATTTCAACCTCAGAAGAAACATCCTAGGGTCTAAATAAAACCCTCTATGTGAGATAAGTATCAGATAAAGTTTAAAACCAGAACCAGGGAGTGGCTGCAATCTATTTCATACTGATTCTTCTCACTTTAGCTAAGGTCTCATAAATTTTGTTAGATTTTTTTTTTGGCCAGCATTCCCATGAGCTATGGTAATCTGTAACTGTTTCCAAGGTTCTGTCTGGGAACAAGGAACTCTGTGACTTTGCAGCGGCGAGTCCTGACAGGTGACGATGTCAGAAAACATGAGCAGTGACCTCATACACTCCCTCAGCTTTCCCTCCACTTTTATGAAGATGAGACAAAAACAGTAATTAAGATTTTTTTCCTCACCGTGGACGAAGTAGCCCTGCTCCTGCCAGATGAGAAAGGCATCCCCCAGAGCTGAAAAGATGAGACCTGCCAAAATCTTGCGGGCACTGGATCGAGCACCTAGGAAGCTGAAGCCGTGTGCCAGCAAAAACACCCAGAGGCAGAAGATGGGCAGACATTTGATGAGGGCACTGAACCAGGACGGACTCGAGGTAGGCAGCCACAGGACAAAGTAGACACAAGTCGCCTTGAAGAACGGCACCAGCTTTGGGCCTTCACTCTTAACCTGGAAATAGATGAAATATTTATACTTTTAATTTCAGTCACAGCTGGCTGCACTTAACAGGAAGTTATTCAATTCAGTGAGCCAGAACAATGTACTTCTGACATTGGTCTGCACTAAAGTTGTCTTGTTTAAGGGGCTTTTTTCTTAAGACAGATGGGTTGAAACACTTGGAAGGAAGCGAAATAAACTCCAAATTGTTTTCAGTTTTGTGTGCTGATGGTGTTACGTATTTTCAATGTACAAGAAGGAAATACGAAGCAAACTATTGGATGTGGTTGACACTGGATCTGTGCCCAGGCCTGCTTCGTGCGGTCATCGGTTTGCGTATGGGAGTCAGAGATGCACGTGATTCGTGGCTGAACTGAAACTCAGCAAGTCTGAGAAGAAATGCAAAAAGCCGCAACCCCTTTGACTCCCTGTAACCTTTTCTCATTGTCTTTCTTCTCCCTGTGTGTGTGTACTTCCCTTCCCTACTTCGCTCTTTTCTTTTTATCTAGGGTTCTTGGGAACTGTCGTTTGCCAAAATCTAAACTTCTCCCCTCCAACTGTTACAAGCGGTCATATTTCTTTCTGTCCAAATAGATGAGGCCCAACAGGGTCACCAAATACACAAAGAAACAGGGCTATAAAAAAAGGTTTCCCAACACCTCTAGAGTGACCACCCACCCAAGATTCAGAGAATCACTTTCTAGATCCAGGAATAATAGCAGGGGAGTGAAAGAGGAAGAAGAAAAGGGCTATTGGTTCAGAGATGGGAGAGGTAAAAAAGTTCGTTGGAACAGATATCGCAGCAGGAGAAGAAATAAAGGGATCAGGAAAAAGCTGATGCAACTGGGCTCCTTTTGTCCTAAGTTAATAATTTCCAACCAGCATTTTGCATCCCCCCCAAATTAACCTTCTCTGGTAGAGTGATTTGATGCAAACCCAAGCTGAAAGAAAGTTACAGCTTTCACAAAAGAACAAGTAGGGCAAAGGAAATGAAGGAGCATGCATGAAGAAATGAGATTTCAGGGGAGAGGGAAAGAGTTGCAAGCATTCACATGACAGCTGGATATGGCAGCAGAGAAGAGAGTAGGAGGGGGAAGAAGGAAAGGTGAGAAGGAGAGGAGGTGAGAGATTATGAGGGGTTACTCTCGTTCATATGGAGAGAGAGGGGAGGCCGCCCTGATTGCACAACTGCTCAATGGGATAGCGTGCCAAAATGACTATACGGGAGGAGCAGGCGTGATGTTTGACTGACCTCCAGCCTGATATGTGTGGTGTGTGCCATAAGACTTTACCACAGCAGAGAAAAAAATACATAACAGGAAAACAAAAGGGGTTTCACACAAGATCACGGATGGTCACACACATCAGATGTAAACTAAAGGTTAGCTGGAAATCATGAATCTTAGTGACAAAAGAAACAATACTTCGTACTCTGAGGCAGATAATAAAATGTCTGATATGAGACCATTGTGAATTTAAAGACCAAACAAATACATCAGACAATTCACTGCAGTTTTATTTCTTTCTGTGTTAATAAAAGCTCACTTTAAAGTTCATCTAACATTTAAGTGTTGTACAAGTAACAGTGTTAAACTACAGGAGTGCAATTAACTGTATTTTCATGTTTACAGCTTAATAGTAAACCAAAAAAGTAGTTATCTGTACTTCAATTACTTCATCAGCGATGACTCTGTAAGGAGTAGTTCTCACATGACACCTCTGTTTCCATCATAATAAGAGCTAAGCATGTTGGTAGGTCTGTCAGTGTTTGTTTTGTGGATATGATAATGGTCTAAAATGGCACATCAGTATTTGTTTTAATTTGCTTGCTTCAACAAACTACTTAAGCCACCTCTCTGCTTCCTGCTGCCACTAGGATGAACAATAGTGGCACAACTTTGCCTTTGAATTCCACATTACAATTTAAAAACATCCCAGATGGTTCAGATGATAATTCAAAATTAAAGTACACTGATGAAGACCTGTGTCTAAAAATGTAATGAGTTTTACATACTTTCCTTTTGTATTATTGAAGACAGGAAAATGTATTAAAATCCAAAATGGTGGATTTAAATAAAAAAGTGGTTAAAAAAACGTAATCAAGCATGATGAACTGCTAAAACTGCATCATTACTAGAAAGCAGATCACTTACAGTGTCAATAACAAGGTCAATTAAGGCTGTGGCTTCTTTTAATGACAGGTTGCAGCTGTTTGTCAGGGAACTCAGCCAAAACTAAGTCAGGGACAGCATTCCCAATATGGTGATCAAAATCTTGGACTTCAGAATGCGTCTTCAGGAGCCAGTGGGTGACATCCCTGAGACTCGGTCCTGTTGTAAGAAATTTATGGTGCTGTCATGTTCACTCAGATCCTCAACTGCTGCTTTAGTACGAGTTTGCGATCCCAAATGTAAGCCTTTTCTTTATCATGTATCTATATTTAATAATTTTTCATCAGTTTTTAGAACAACTCTATTGTCTTTTACTTTATTGCTCTCAAAACTTTGAATGTATACGTGAGACAACTTTGAGGAAATGACTTAGCTTTCTTTTCCTCTCCAGTTGGCAGAAAAGAAGAAGAACAGGTTTGCTGTGGTCACAAGAGATAGTCTGATGATGAGGATTGAACAAGCTTGTATGCTTACTCTATACTCCAGCAAACAACAAAGTCTTTGGCTTTCTGCTTACATATCCATTTCAGATAGCATCAGTTTTCTCCCAGATCCAGATAGCATGACAGGAATTTTTCCACTGAGGCAACAGTAATGCTAAGTGTATAACATGAGCTAATTCACTTCTCATCTCTACTTTGCATGACTTTTATGCACCAAATGGAGACATCATAAGGATTGAAACTAGTCTAATGACAGATATGTGTGTGTGTGGGTGGGGGGTGATGATGAGTCTATCTTTCCCATTAAGGTCAGCACTGGCAACACCACCAGTCTTGCCAACATCCTGACTTTATCTATTAGAGCATATATCTGTAATGATCCAAGCACAGGGAACAGGAATAAAACCTTGACTTCAAGGATAAATAATACTATGTAGCCTATACAGGACTGAATGATAGTATGCACAGTTGTCCACCATATGAAGGGTTTGTTAAAACTACAGGAAAGTAAACCTGAAATTAGTCTGTGAATACAGTTTCCAAAAAAGGATGTGCTCAAATTCCTATAACCTTTGGTCCTGTTCAGACTGGAATTCTGCCATGCTTTTGGAGCTACCTTCTATTTTTGTCCATGTTAACCAATTGTATCCACAAATTGAAAAATGGGTCTCCTGGGAGGATGATGGAACTAAACAAGCAATAAAGTAAGCATAAAAAGAGATGTGTTTTGTTTCGCTAAGTTAGCTAAAAAAGAAAAACACGTCAAATTATGCTAACATTTACAAAGAAGACTTGGGTCCAATTACAATTTCATACCTAACTGTTTTTAATTTTTATTTTGAACATTGCTGCAACAACTTACAATAAAAAATGTAATCCTGAATGAAACTATAAAGAAGTTGTGTTACCACTTATAGACTGGAGGATCTCTGTGTGCTGAAAATCAGTTGTCACCAACATAAATGAGCAGAACATACTGTCATATACAGGATGCAATCACACACAACTATTGCATGATAATATATCATGTTGATCTGAATGATCACATTAGAAAGGCTGTTTGAGAAACTGCTGTGGTTTAAACAGCTGGCACCTGCCTCTGCTCCCAGGTAAACAAAGATAAAGTCATATGACTGTATTTGCTTTGTAAGGAACAAACAACAAGATTTTTTTTGGATGGACTACATTGATATAGTGGCCTCCTTTTTTTCCACTTTGGTCTTTTGTCTAAATCCAAATAAGTAGATACACCAAACAAACAACTTTTTTCAGTGTGATACTTCGACCATTGATGCCCTTCACTTTCTTGCACTAGTTGTAGAGGATCAAACCGTTGCTTTCAAAATGCTTGCTATGTCTACCTAACTATCAGCAGGTAATTTGAACCCAAACTCATTCTGTCTGCAGTCCAGAGAAGAACAAGCAGCTGTGGGGCACCAATACTCCTGCTCTAACTATGAACCAACAAAAGCACTGTCATGAAGCATTGAATAACACCCGGCGTGAATGAGCATCTATCCAACCATTCTGCGTCATAAGCTCTCCCAGTGTCAGATACATGATACTCGTGAACATACAAAAGACCTGCAACTCTTGTGCGATCAGCTGGGTAGACGGGAACTGTAACTTATCCTGATCCGAACAAGGACAGCAGGCATATGAGTCACTTGACAGTGTTCTTTCTCTGTAGCATCACCCACATCTTTGAGTAGAGCTGGCTTAGATCAGGTGAAAACTCGTGCTCAACTGTAGACAAACAGCACAGCTCTGCAAAGTGCAAACAGTGCTTGACCACAAAAAGATGTCTAGGAGACCTGAAGTGATACTTGTCTTTTAAACAAAAAATATATGCTGTACTGAGAAGAAGTTCTTTGAGGTAAGGTAACTATTGCCAAGATTTGGGTCAAAGAAAAATAAAAACTGCAGCAATGTAAGAACAACAAAATGGCAAAGTAAATATGTCCGTCTTATCGTATCCCTGGGCTACAGATGCAAGTCTGTAAAGGTCAACGACCGCATGCACTGTTTAAACTGTGTGCTCTGAGTGGCTGACTTAATCACCTGTAAATGACAAAAAAATGTAACAAATAATTTTCAAGAAGAACTGCACATTAAAGATTGAAAAAAAAACAGCTGTGGACAAAGCCTCTGGTCAGTTAATAAATTAATAGTGAATAAGCAACCCCATAGTTTCTATTGCTGTCATTGTCACAACTCTTTTGGGGTGATTTTAACGAAATACCTGCACAGAGCAAGATAATCTTTTGAACTATTAGACTGGAGTTTGTGTTAGTGTATTTCCCTGCACCTGTCTCTCAACCCTTTTTACAAGGTTGGCATAGGCTTGTTCAGGCCAAGCATCCTTGGGATCTGCACAGAATCATTAGCACTAAGGAAATTAGTTTTTATGTCAAGAATTCCCCCACACAGCTAACACTCACAGCCCCCACACAGGGTGTTCATCATGGATTACTGTGGGCCAATTACCCCCCATCTCTGTCAAAGAGAGAGAGGATGCTTGGAAAGGTTCAGTGATTTAAGCAGCTGGGAGTTTGTATGCAACCCAAAGAGCTAATTTCATGCTACTACACTTTGGTCAACAGTGGGAGTTATAGATAGGATAAACAGCAAAGCAATGCAAAGTACAGCCTATGATGGAGAAGAAGGCTGTCACAGCAAAGAGCTCGTCCGCGCATGCGTCACCGGAGGGCACACGAGAGAGAAAAAAGACAAAAGAGGTTGTCACATGACAGCTTTTCTTTTTGCGAGAGGTTGCCTTTGGAAATTTTAGGAA
Source organism: Thalassoma bifasciatum (assembly GCA_008086565.1). Lineage (NCBI taxonomy): Eukaryota > Metazoa > Chordata > Actinopteri > Labriformes > Labridae > Thalassoma > Thalassoma bifasciatum. Next base: position 183,077 of record RPOG01000729.1, on the reverse strand, counting down.
ATATGTTTTCAGCGTGAATTTTCTGGAAGGAACCACGTGGACAGTCGCTGCTAGAAAGAACCAAAATCTGAAGGAAAGAGAAAGTCTAAGCATAAAAGTTTCAACTTCTAGTCTCCTAAAATAGTCTACGATTGACTATTATGGTTTCGTTATCTAAAGAGACTTTAACAAGGACGCTGGTGCTTGTTGTCACCAGCTGAATAGTGAATGACATTTGCCGTGGATGTATTCTTGTTTACTGATGATGGCATTATAAACCTCACGCGCTGGCCTTCGAAGACTAAGTTTGACATGATGTACTTAAAATAACATCACTGAAACTATAATCGCTGAATTATCAAGTTCTTAATGAACACGTAAATACTGACATATTTACATGGATGGATAGTTATTCTCGGAAGTCTTAACATCTAGCTAAACAAGCTATCCCTACAATTCCTGTTCAATCATTGAAATATATCAAGGTTTATACTTACCACTGTCACCGGAGAAACCATTTCGCCCTCAGAGCTGTCCGTGACTGTACGAAATTGAAAAAAATACGTCAAATTTTGCTTTGGGTCCTCCTGTTTATGCTATACCGTACAGAGGATGCCGATTGTTTTTGTCCTGGCTGCGGTAGGCGGTCGTAGACCGGTGGGAGGTGAGACTTTTAGTGGGCGGGACTCTGGTAATGGACCAATCAGGTCAGAGAAAGGCCTGGGAAGGGGCGGGATTATTGTTCAGGGACACTCGGATTGGAGGGGTCTTTCTGCTGTTTACATATCAGAGCAGATGGCCTTTATTTACATTCTACAGAAATGGATCTTATTGGAGTTCGGGTTTTCTGGTTTTCTACAGGCAATCCGAGAAAGAGTGGGTCAGATCGTGGGGGATTAGGAAACGGAAAGAGTAATAATTTTCACAGAAGCTATTATTGCAGTTAATATTAGGTACATAACCACTTTTTACTCATGAAATAAAAAGCGCATGATATGTCATCGAGAAAGATGGATGTTTATAGGTATGATGTGAATACCACTGTCCTGAGTGAGTTGGAACGTATTTAATAAATAGCTGAATTTAAGAAATTTAATATCCTTTAATTTCGCAACTTGTACAATTGTTTTTAAACTTGGGAATGCACGATGTTTCAAATTATGCAGTCAGATCAATACACTTTTCTTTTGTCTTGTAAGAACTTTATTCAATCCATACATCGAACCTGTATCATGAATGATTGAATAATTTGATCGACGTTGGGGAAATAAACGTTTTGTACGCCTTCATCTTTTTGTAAAGACTATCTACCTCTTGTTCAAATGAGTCATAAATATGGCATTGCCACATTTCATTCTGTAAAAGGGCCAAGATACAAAAGAAACTATGGTTGAAATCCATAAGTTTTTATTCAGCCCAGGTCATTGATCAAAAAGGTCTACTTTCGATGAATACTGTACATGGGTGGAGTGACAGGGTTACCCAAGGGGAAAGCATTGGTGACACCCAATATCACATTTCGAGAATATTCTGAATGGTTGTGTTCTGAATATTGTACAGAATACCTCTAAGACAGCGACTCCATGTGGTCAACATGTGAAGGAAGTTATTTTTGACTGATGTTGGGTACTGTACACGATATCTTGCTTCATTTCCAGGATATGAGATTTGCTGTTCACCATATCAAGCTTATACTTTGCGTTTGATTATAATATAAAGTTCATATTTGCGTTGGACTCAACGACTGCAGGACTTTCCAGCTTATAGAGTCCAAGATATTACTACAAGAGAAAACAATATAGGAAGTGTTACTATCCCCGTGCTGTAACATCTTTTCGTTGCAGATATCTACAATTTTACCTTTACAATTTCATTATTTCCTATCATTAACTTATCATTATCATACATTAATGTATGTACATGCCAAAGCTGACGTAGAAACAATTAAAGATAGGAAAATCAAGGGGGGGATAAATCATAGAAACACAGAAGCATAATAAGTGCACGAATCACTTGGACGTTTGTATTTGGTTCCATATAATCAATAGATGGACGGGGCAGATATTGATTTTTTTTTTTTTCTTAAGGATGCATTCACGTGCTTATTGGAAGGTCGGTATTCTTGGAAGAGAAGGCGGTTTGACCCAGAGCTTAACTTATTTTGGAAATAAAATTGGTGTATTATTTCAATTACAACCATATTTGACACTGTACAAGGGTGACAAACCACGAGCCTCAAGGCCGTTAATACATGATAGAAAAATTAAAAGAATATTAAATTCTGTGTATAACAGAACGTAAAAAATGTTTATTTATTCAAGACAGAAGCAGTGTTTTAACCCATTCCCACTATTTGACTGTGGTTCCCATTTTCTTTGTCGGCTACTAGCTTTCTTCGTTGTTGCTGCTCCTTATGATAAAATGACCAGGTTGAAATTTGCAATGTTCGATAATTCTGACGACCTTAGAACGCAGATTCACTGACGCTGTTGTTTGGCCATGACGGAAGTACGCAGCAGTGAATCCTCTCACTTCCACACAGACTCAGCTCTGTAGCCCCATAAATATTCCGATCTCTAGCTGTTAGCGTCAGATCCTTCCACGCCCGGCGTTTGTTGGGACTAAGTTTCTATTCCCTCACTTTAAGAAGGTTTTCATATCGACAACTTTGATGGATTATGCGTTAGTGTGTGGCGTTATAACGGTGAAAAGGAGAAAGTTCGTCCGTTTGGGCTCTTGGGTGGCTAGTTAATGTATGGTTAGCTAGCGTGAAATTCGCTAGCATGTGCTAACGTAAGCAGTACATCGGCGTCACCTGTTTAATTCACTGTTTTTATGGACAGAGTTTGGTTAGGTGGCGTCTTTTTGGTTATCTAGATGCTTTAGACTGTCTCAAAACACCAGATAAGTCATTCGCTCTGTGGGCTCAAAGCGAAACGTTAGTATCCAACACTTTTGATTGAGTTTTGCTCGATTCACTCGAAACACCAGTTCACAACAGTTGCTGTCAAAATGATGGACTTCGATAACATATTGGACATCGCATCTCAAAACCAGGGTGTGAGCTCCATACAGGTACGAAAAATGTCACTTTTAACTGAAACTTAACAATCAAGTGAGAGTTAGTAGATGACGTTAAGTGTGAGGACTCACTATGCCGGATTATCTGGCGTGAGTATCTGATAGTGCAGCTAGCTGCTCTCTACCCCCTCTTTATTACGAGGACGTACAGTCTGTGTGACTGACACGTTTTAAGATGACTAGTCTTGAGATGTTAGCACGCCTTCTTAGATTTCTCCAACCTATCATTAAGACATTCTATCATTGTGGTAAAGAAATGCTGTTAGATTCTTTAAACCTGAAATGCTCATGATTTAATGTGTCATTTTTCCCCACACTCGAGCAGAAGAGGTACAGTTTACAAGCTGGACCACCCAAAAAGGATCCAAAGTCGAGGGGTGTAAACCCAGCAGCTATACAGGCGCTACTGAAAAGGCAACAAATTGATGCAAAAAAGAAAGGTAACAACATGATATAATGAGCTAAAACTTGTCTATAATTTGATAGTCATCATTTTTTTTTGCTGTGACTGTGACTGTGTTCCTTTGATCTTATTTGTTTTTTCTTTCCAGAAACTGTAATGAAAAAAAAGAAGGACGAGCTATTAGCCAAGAGGGTGGAACTAAAGTCAGACCGAAAAGCACGAGCAATGGCTTCCAGAACAAAAGACAATTTCAGAGGCTATAATGGCATCCCAGTGGTAGATGTTCCTAAAAAGAGAAGAACAAAACAAGAAATGGAGGAAGAAAGTTCAATGAACGAGGACAGATTTAGGAATCACATTGTTGATCCAGAAGATGATGAGGACAATTATGAGTATGAGCAGTCAGATTCAGAGCCAGAACAGGAGACAGAGCCACAGAGACATGGGAGAAACACTGGTGTAAATGGGAGTAGAAGTCTAAACACTGCCTCCAAAAAATCCAGTGCGCACCCCAAGGCTAATCCACCTCCTATGAACTTTGCAGACTTGTTGAAATTGGCTGAGAAGAAGCAGTTTGAACCAGTCGAATTAAAACCCAAGGCAGAAAAAAAAGAAGAGAGGCTCCGCACAGCTGATGAGATACGGGAACTGGAGATGGAACGTAGAGCTAAGAGACCAGAAAAAGATAGAGACTCAAAGACAGAAAGAGACCGTAAAGTCCAGTCAAGCTCTGGTTCAATGAGGCAAAGCACTTTAGAGAAGGAGCAGAAGAAACCACAGAAGTACTCCATAGAAAAAACAAGTCAGCTCACTGGGTCAGTGAAGAAGTCTCACCAAATCCACAATAGCAATAAAGGCCAGAGTTCTCCAAAGACCCCTGCAAGTGACAGAGAGAGAGAGAGACCCAAGATGCCTCACAGTGATAGGGACAGACCCAAGGCAGGCACGTCTCTTTCTTCTGGTGCTGCAAACAGTAAAGTTTCTCAGAAGGTATCATCTCAGGTTCCCAAGCCCTCGCTTAGTCACAAATCCAGCACCTCAAGTGTCCTTAGTTCTAAAAAAGAAAGCTCATCTCTTCATGGAAGAGGTCCAGGTATTCCTGGGAGCAAGCTTTCTGGCACATCTACATCAGGGCAAAAGGCTCAACATGTGGGCTCATTACAGTCCAGGCCAAGCCAGGGTAGCTCTTCGAAACAGGAACCTACAGCTGGAAGCCACAAGTCTGGAAAGGGGGAACAAATGAGGCCCAGAATGAATCCAGGAGTGAAATCAAATGGTAATTCAGTGTTGAAACCGTCATCAAGCAGCCCCGTAAAGGCAGGGGGTCAACCTCAAGCAAGACCGGGTGGTGCACCACAGGCTAGGCCCACTGGAAGGGGTCTGCAGGGTCACCCTGGAGGACACGGATCCCGACCTCCAGGGATGGGACCTGGTAGGCCTGGAGTTGGGGGACCAGCACAACCAGGTGGAAACATGGGATCTGGCCCTGGAAGACCTAAGTGCACTGTGGTGTCAGAAACCATTTCATCCAAGAATGTTGGAGGACCTAGACCAGGAGTTCCTGCTCGTCCTGGCATGCAACAGAGACCTGGGTTGGTATCTAGACCAGGGATGGCTCCTAGACCAGGGATGGCTCCTAGACCAGGGATGGCTCCCAGACCAGGAATGCCTCCCAGACCAGGAATGCCTCCCAGACCTATGATGAACAGACCACCAGGTAAGAATCATTAGAAAGAAAGAAGAAACAGAAATGTCAGATGGTTTAAGCTAACCCAGATACACTATATATAATGTATAAATGGAACAACAGTATTTTCCAATTTTAAGGTTATCCAAAAAGAAAAACAAATGTGATAAAATGTAGAAAATTTGTCAAATATTGATGCAACTACTTATTAGGTGAGTAAAGAGTGGATTTTTTCGTGCAAGTCTGCTGTGGTCCATGATCTTCACCAGATTAAGCTAAAGCTGAACATGTAGGTCTACTTTCTGGCTACTACAGATCCGTCAGCTTAGCAAATTGCGATGAGGCTTAGAAAAGCATCTTTCTACTGTAGAAACACACTTAACTGCCTGTTCTAAACATTTGTTTTTTGGTTGCTCCTCAGAAAAAAATAAACAAAATCATCCCTGTTTTATGTCAAATTTGACATATCAATTTGTAGAGATTTTGCATTTTTCCAAATTATCCATGGTTCATACTTTGTGTCCCAATTTTTGGAGCATATACTGTGGTTTGATTCGCTCAAAATAGCTGATGTTTAACATTTTACACCTCTTTTTCCATGAAACAAGATCATATGTCAAGCGCAACCTTCCAAACCTCTGCTAACTCTCACAAACAGCCAAATTGATGCTAATATAAGGCAAAAGTGGTTATATAAATGTTCATACGATCAAACAAGATGAGACAAGACTAGATAAGATTACGGGATTCATCAAACAGCTGCTGACTTTTTGCAAATAGACAGATCAGAACAGGGTGTACAAGGACAAATGATCTGTTGGCCAAACTGCATGAAAGGTGCCAGATACCCTCAGCTGCCTTTGTTGTGATTCCTCGGTCAGAGGGTTGGTATTTCTATCAAAGATAAACAAAGGGTACCTTCAATGTCGTGAACCTTTTTCCCTGGATCTAGTAATCTAAATAATTTCCAGAATTCACTGGCTCTGTAGGTTAAAATGCTGAAAACACGACCCCATATATTTGTTTTCTTCAATTCAACTCTTTGTGTCTGGAGTCTAAATTTGTCGCTGAATGTATTGTCCAGGTACAATGCTACCCCCCATCACCTCAGCATACAAAAGGAAATATGAGGACGAGGAAGACGAGTGGGACTCAGAAATGGATGATTTTATCGACGATGAAGGAGAGGAGCAAGAGCAAATTTCCAAACACATCAGGGAGATCTTTGGCTATGACAAAAACAAGTAAGTAACTTCTGGTTCACAGTAATCTTGCTAAGTTAATAACAGTGTTCTACATGGGAGGATTCTTATTTGCTTTTTGCTGCTCAGGTACAAAGATGAGAGTGACTATGCACTTAAGTTCATGGAGAGCAGCTGGAAAGACATGCAGAAAGAAGAGGCCAGGAGGTAAGAGAAACAAACCCGTAGTGCAGACCTCAATTTCAGTTTTGCACTCTTTAGTCTGAGTTCTTTTTTATTTATTCCTGATTTTTTTCTGTACGTTGCTTCTTAAGTCTGAAACTGGCTGTCCAAGAAGATCTGGAGGAGGAGAGACGAGATGAAGAAGAGTTTAAGAGGAAAAACGCAAAGAGGAAAAAAAACTCTTGAGGCTTCTCTACTGTGGAGATTGAATGAAGAACATTCTAAGTCTGTGGAAGTTCGTTTTTACATGAGATGTCTGGAAATGTGTCTGCACCAGCCACTAATGGCATTGTCCCCACTTTTTGGCCAGCCATCTGATTTTTGACACAGCAACTCTGTTGGACTGACATTCGCCCAGGGTGAAGCTGACAAAAAGTTTTGTGCTAAACAACCTAAAACAACATCTAAGTGCAAAAATCAGAGCCGCGGTAAGTTGCAAGGTCTGATGGAAGGTTCTCACATTTCTCGTTTCAATCTAAATCTTCCCAGATGAGTGCAGAGTTTACACTGTCAACAGTTCCGATTTCCAAAAGGGAACTGAGTTGCAAAGAGAACTGAGTGTGATTTTTTTTTTTTAAACTAACAATGGCACACAGTGTCTGGTGTTCGATCTGTACATTTTCAGCAGAGTTTGCATATCTTTTCCAGTCTTTGATTGTATAAACTATATAATCTGCTGAAAGATTACTTTGTCCTGTTGTATGTAGCTCCTTATAAAGATTTGAGAACGATTATTATTTCAAGGGTTTTATTTAATCATCCTGTTTACATCATTTTTTTTTCTCAAAGTGGGACAGTTTGTATAAAAGATACAAAACTTTGGTTCCAACAGACAAAAGTGAAATGATTTTTGCTGCCAACTAAGTCATTGAGATATTGTTTTCTTGTTATATATTGTGTGAAACATTATTTAATATACTTTTAAAGAAGAAAAAATTTTTGTTGAAGTCATTATTCTGGATGTTATTTGTTGGAGGTGGACACAGCTGGTGGGGTTTGCATCAGTTACAGTTGAGTGTGTGTTTTTCTTCTTTTCCTCTCATGCTTCACTAACTGTGAAGTACCTGCAGGGGCCTTCTTATCACAGACCCGTCTAATTGTTTGGACAGGCTGCCTGGTTGGTGACCACAGAGCAATGTCTGGTGACAGAGTGTTTGTGATGTTGATGGGTAACCTTTGTCCACTCTCACTGACCCAAACTGGACATGCATAAAGAAGTTCTGCAGCCAAATAAGATATGGTGGAGCTAGAGCTTTGATAGGCTACTGATTCACTGGTTACTACATCCTGGTGGAGGATGGAGGACTCTTACTTTGTAGTCTGCCCTCGTTGGCCCTAGCTTACATTTTTACCATGACCTTGTCTTTCATCTAGTTATTTTTTTGACCATTAAATACACACACTTACCATTCAGGTAGTTATGGGTAAGTCGATCTGTTTGCCCTGACTTGAGTCCATCAGATTTAACTTGGGATCAAACCTTGTGCATCTTTTGAAAACCTCTGCATACATCACACCAGGTACTCTTATTGATGGATGAAAATTAAATCTGATTGCAGTTTCAGCTTTAAGTGACCACCAAAACCCACCACATTGAATTATGAAAAGCATCCACGTTCACTTTAAGAGTAAGACTATTTGCCAAGAGGAAAAGGGTATTATCATAATGTAATCGTCAGAGTGGGGTAACAATTTAGCACTGATGCCAGTGCCTCTGCTTTAAAACTATTTCTTCAACATGCACTATCTGCTGTTTACACTGGATTCATTCCCTTTCACTTTTTCTAATTCAAAGAAAGCAGAAAGCTTGCAGCTAACATGTTCATCCAAGAGGTCAAATATGCGCAAAGAAAACTATGATCTTTTTTCCTTTTAAAATATCAATGTGATTGACAGGGTTTTGTTAATTTTTAACTGTCACCTCTGAAAAATCATCAGTAGTAGAGCTGGAAAAAAATGGCATTGAGAAAGAAAGCAACAGAAGAAAGAAAAAAACGTATTGTATACAATGTTGAGCTCTCATCTCTCCTCCAGGTTTAAGCAGAACTCAATCAGAAGTGGAACAAACCGTATGCCATTAGCGAGGGAATTTTTTGTGATTGGACACAGATTAGTGATAATTTCAGATCGGAAGTGTGTAAACCAAAGTGTCAATAAAGTGGACAAACTTGTTTCTCTTATGGCGACATCACAGGTCTAGTGTGCCCAAGGGTGGAGCGAGGGGAGGTTCATCACTCTGCACTGATGCATGTTTGGGTTCCTCTTTGCTGAGTCATCATTCTGAGGACAGGTCATGTCAAAGGCCCAGTGTTCTTGTCCACTTGCTGTTCAATTGCGCACCTTGACCTCTGACAAGATAAAGAGGCAGCAAGAAAATAAGCCATTAGGAATAAAGCATTTGTTGGTCACTGTAGACTCCTGACTGGTCATCGGTAACCCAAATGTGTGTACTGGTAAAGTATATTGTGCTATCACTTACACTAAACTTAGTTAGCCTAAATGATGGACTGAATTTTGTAGATAGTGTTACCCCACTGAAGATAGTTTGGAGCCATTGATACAGCTATAGCTCTCTGTTTTTGAAAAGTGGTACTGAACTTTTACCTTCCATACTTGTATAAAAAAGGCACAAAGCTGCATAAAGTCAATCAACTTAGACCTTTCTGTTACTGTTATATAAGAACCTCAAAGTGATGGGTTCCTAAAAGATTACATAAGATCTAATAAGATGAGATAAGATTACATAATACTACGTAATTAATCAAATACCGCTGAGTTTTAGCAAGCAGACAAATCGATACAGAGCAGTACAAGGGCAAAGAGTTTGTTGGCCCTGCTGAATGATTTGTGCTGGATTCTCTCTGCAGCACTCGTCGTTATTCGAGGGTCAGAGTGAGCAGATCTTTCTATCAAAGGTAAACAACACATACCTTTGGGTTATCAACCTTTTCCATGAAACAAGGAATCTATACAATTTGTAGAATCATTTGCTTTGTAGCGTGTAGGTCCAAAAACAAGACAACATCATTTTATTTTGCCCATTTGTTTTTCTTTAGGTGTTGGTGATGGAGATGTGTTAGCAGCTGTCTGTCTGGGTATAATGTTAACCAACCTAAATACTGTTGACTCTCTTTTATTCATTTATCTTTTTACTTTTTGTGATGCAGGAATTGAATCATTAACATTAGATTTATTTCACTTTCCACATGTCTGCAATTTTATTACTTTCACATCTTCCCAAATTTAATCTCTGATTACTTTGGCTCTGAACCTTTAATAGTCTGTTATAGAAGGCTATTATCTCTTTGGTGCATACTTTAGGACCCAGTCTGCACAGTTTTAGTGTAGTGGCTCAATAGAAAAACTATTAATGATAAATTTAAAAAAAACAAACGTTTTTCTCATAAAGATTCGAGAACTTAAACAGTATCATTGATGCTTTTCCACGTAAAAGACACACTACATGAAAGGGAACGTGATAACGGCTGTAGTAGGGTTTTTTTTAGCGTTTAATATACATTGTGGTATTCAGATAGTGAATTTGACAAGATGTGGATTTTACTTATACATCATCATCTACCAAAAAATTGAAAAACAAAATAAAACATTAAAAAGGTAAAACTGGGATAAGTGTCTGTTGACTGCACTGAAATATATGAACCAAGCACCCTCAGTAGCCTGTCAATAATCCCTAACCAGACAACAAATCTTTCTATCAAAGACAAACAAAACATACTTTCAATGTCATGAACCTTTTTCTATGGAATTAGCAATCTAAATAATTTCCAGAATCACTGGTTTGGGGGTTTTTGAGGCTCTTAAAACGAGGCCAAATTTTTGTTGTTTGGGCAATGCAAAGCTATTTTTAATGCCAATTAAGATCTTTGAATCTAATTGAATTGAATTGAATTGACAGAAACCCAGACGGGGGAATTTATTCAACCTGAGTAGACTACTTTGACCCTGTGATGCATGAATTATGAAAGTCAGTGTCAGGATTTTTCCCTTGAGTGTTTTTATTTGTCTTAAAGCATGGAAAAAAAGTTTTCTATTTTTTCCTTCAAATATTTGTAACTGTGCATTCAACTTAAAACAATTTGAACTTAATGTAAAAATGACTCCTTTTTTTTTGTTTGACTTCATTTCTTCTCTTTTTTTTTTGTAATTTTATGAATAATCTTTTTTAATGCTTTGTGAAACATTTTAACTCTTTCATCTATTTTTACACTGAATAATTTATACGTATTACGCTGTTTTACCCTCAAATGTTTGTCTATAACTTTTTAAAAATATATATATATATATTTGGAAAAAGAATTGAAAACATTTTTCAGGCCCCGAGAAGAATAAAGATATCCTGACACAGGCTAATATGAATTTCCACCACATGAGCCACTGAATTTAGGAGTAAATAAGTTTTAAATAGGTGTCCACTGTAGTGACCACTATGCACCACAGGATAAAAAGCAGCTTCCGTTTGTCGCTCGCTACCTGTCCTCGCCTCGTGGCTTGCCGTAAATGACGCAGGTAGTGGGAGGAGCCAACCTTCGCGTGGCCACTCCCGAAAGTTTGCGGAAGTTTACTGAAGTTGAAGAAATCAGCCGCCAAGAGGCTGAAAATAGAAAGCGACGTCACGTCAACCTGAATAAATGGACCTGAGTTCAGAGAAAATACAGCGGGTCCTTTCAAAGGTTAGTTATTATTTAGACAAGTCTCTTTATAAACGAGTTAAGTTATATTCTGACTGGTGATGTGTAAATGCCGGCTAACACCGCAGACATGAAACCTGCTGTCTAAACCGACTGGCTCAACCTGCTCTGTCACTTCACGAGTCCATGAAATACTAATAACATGGAAACATTATGACTTTCGGAAAATATCTGCTGTTAAACAAAGTCTTAAACACGACCGAGGATGTGATCTACAGTTAAAAATGAACTGGCTTCCTTGGGGTTTTCTCCATGACAGAAATACAGAAGACCTTGTGTGTCAAATGTTCTTAAATAATCAGCTTAAAGAAAATGATGTGGCTACACTGTACTGTACGTGGTAAATCCGAAGCATCTGACCAATATGCTGGGCAGATTACTGTAGTATGTGATGGCATCCACATCCTCTCATAAACTTCATCCACATTACTGTTAAATATACACAATGATATGGTTCTTGATTGATTGAAAGCTTGATCCGAAGATTTGATGATGTACAGAAGACTGGTGTTCAAACTGTGAACATTTAAATCTGCTGTCTTATCTACCCTCATCAACAAAACAGTGATTGAGAAACAAACAGTCCAGACCTCTCATTTGAATTTTATTAACATTATGACTGACTCCAATTTTCCTCTCCTTGATGTCAGTACAAATTTCATGATGTTGCTATTGAGGAGCTGCAGAAAATTCACCGCATCTACCCCGGGTTGAAGCCATCCACCGGCACTTACAGTGAGTTCTTTCCTAAAGATCATAATTCTGTAATTAGCCTTTTGAAGACTCGTACATGAATTGATCAGAAGTAACTTCAGTGCTATTGATTTCAGCTTTCAGTGACAGCTCCCAAAAAGATCTGATCAAGCTTACAGGTACCATCCCTGTTAAGTATGAAGGTAAGACTGACCTCCGACACTGAGATGAGACTTCACCAAACACATGAGACCTTTTCATTTTTGCAATGATGGTAGTTTCTCTGTCTTAAGGTCAAACATACAACTTCCCAATCCTGCTGTGGCTGATGGACTCTTTCCCCTTCACTCCTCCAATTTGCCTCCTGAGACCCACTGCAAACATGGTCATCAGAGGGGGCAAACACGTGGATGCTCGAGGACGAATCTTCCTGCCAGGGCTGCATAACTGGGATCATGTAAGATCTTACACTGTCTTACCAACTTGATATATGAATTTCATTTAAGGAGCCCTGATGGGGTCTGATCATTTTTTTGGTTCTATGATAGCCAAAATCATCTGTGGTGGGCCTTCTGAATGAGATGATCGCCAAGTTTGAGGAGGATCCCCCGCTGTCCGCTAAGACCACAGGAGATGATAAAGACCCACATGAGCTCCTGGCTTTTGTCTCCAATTTTAAAAATAACGAAGGTGTTCTACTTATTTGGGCTTTTACAGTCCATGGTGAAGAATTAAATTACAAAACAAAACAAAAATTACTGCTACTTACAGCTTACTCATCTTCCTTCCAGGTGGAAGCAGAACTCAAAGTCAGATGAGCAACAAAGTGTCTGTTATTGGTGGAGGAGATCTGGGTATGGCAACAGTGATGAGCATTTTATCAAAGGTAAAAACACTTTTGATGTCCTCTTGGAATTTTTAGCCAACAATATATAAATGCAAGCTCAAATTAAAACTTTAATGCCAAATTTTACTCTATTCTCTCTTTTCCAGTGTAAAGTGGATAAACTTGTTTTCATTGACGTTGCTGAGAGCTCCACTAAGGGTGGCAGCACCGATCTGGAGATTTTCAATCTGCCTAATGTGGTGGTTTCCAGAGGTATGTCATATTCTCCACTATCACACAGTGTTCAGGGCTCGTTTCATGGTTTATCACTGGAGGTGATACAAACAAACAAAGGAGACGTCAAATACAGCACTTTATCCTGGTAAACAACTCAGTTCAACACTGTCTAGATGTAATCTTTAGCATTCATTCCAATGTTTAATCTTGTGTTGCACATAGGGCTGAACAATTTGCAAGATGTTGATATCTTCTGCTAAATTGAAGGGTTGATGATTTTTTTATTATTTTGTTTTGAATAAGAAAAACACACAAGGGAGAAAAGTAGGATTTTTGTAAAAAAAACAAACAACAAAAACAAAACAAAACAAAACAAAACAGAAAAACAAGACAAATACACTAACAAAAAAACCCAACTCAGTTTTCATTTACAGATACATCTGAAACAATAAAATTATCATGAAAAAGTTCAATATTTTTTGTCACTCACTGGAAACCATGAAGTTTAGAGGCCAGAAACAAGTTCTTTTACTTCACATTGTTGTCTTTGTCAGATTATGCGGCCTCGGCAGGCTCCAGGGTTGTGGTGGTGACTGCAAATGCATGGAGCAGCGATCAGTCGTATGTGACCGTGGTTCAGACAAATGTGGACTTGTACAAAGGAATCATTCCGAATGTGGCTCGTCTCAGTCCCACTGCAGTCACGATCATTGCTTCACAACCAGGTTGGTGTCAAAAGATGATCAACTCTTCATGCAAACACTTAGCTAAGATTCATAGCAAATTAATAACTAAGCTACATAGTAAGCTATAAAAGAAAATCTGTCGCATGCTTTGAGAAGTTGAATGCTATTTAAAATGATTTGTTTGTATCTTAGCTGGTAAATCACAAAAGTTCCCCTTCAAACGTGTCCTCATCTATCCTCTTTTCTTCTTGTCCAACCCTAGTGGATATTATGACCCACGTTGCCTGGAGGCAGAGTGGCCTCCCTCCAACACATGTGATTGGGGCTGGTTGTAACCTGGACTCAGAGCGACTCAGTCATGTCCTGGACATTAACCTGAACACTCACAAACCAGCCTGGGTCATAGGGGAACTATCAGACAACAAAAGTGAGAGCACACTCATACTTACTCCCTTTTTGTCTCTTATTTTTCCATTCAGAGCACGTTTTATTGCTGTTTGTAAACAATATGTAAGCTTGTCAGTGTATTTGTCTCTCAGTTCCTGTGATGAGCAGCATTGGGCAGGGTGCTGGTGTGCAGCCAGAGATCACAATAGGAACCAACAGTGCCAAGCCTCTCTTAGACAGGTATAAACATGTGTGAGGCCTTCTGTCTGCAGTTTTAAAAAGTTTTGAGCTTTTCTGTGTGTTTGTCTGAATGTGAGTTAGCTGGTTATCAGTATCAATATTTATGATAATGTTTTCCTGATGAACATTTGTCTTTGCTTGTAGAGCTTTTGAGATGATAAAGAATAGAGGCCAGCGTTCATGGTCTGTGGGTCTGTCCATCGCTGACATCACAAACAGTGTCTTAATGGACAAAAAGAAGGCCCACTCTGTCTCCACACTGGCTCAGGTAGAAGCATCTCATGTCAAAGCATCAGTATTTTCACGAAGGACCTTGTGTTGTGCATCAGTCACTTCAAACCAGCAGAGCATGTATTTTCCCTCCACATTAAGGTTGTCTGTTTCTTTGTTTTGTGTCAGGGCTGGGGTGGAATAGGCTCAGAAGTTTTCCTCAGCCTTCCATGCATCATGGGAGCAAACGGTTCCATTCGCTTGGCTGGAGTTTCCCTCGGTTCGGAGGAAGACTCCAAACTGAGAGACACTGTCTCTTCCCTCTCTAACCTCATGAGTCAGCTCCGGATATGAAGGATTCCATTGTTCTCACAGTTTCAGGCTGAAGATGTGTCGGTGCCTTGGCGGAAACTGAACGAAACTTTATTATCTACTTATGTCTTTAGTTTTGAAATTAGAAACTATGTTGCCTTCTTGAATTAATCTTGTATTTAATCATTGATCACTTTCTATGTCTTTTTGTTCAATGCAAATACTTTAGGTGGGTATAAAATTTATCAGCTTTATTTTGCTGGTTTACATTTTTGTGGAACTGAAAAGGTACACGTCTCGACTCAAATGTTGCAGTTGCTTTGAATGTATAATATACATTTTCTATAATATTTATAAAGCTCCAAGAGCCATTACAAATAAATCTTTAAAAAAGGCGTGAAGCCTCACTTTTGTCAGCAACTGCTCATTTTTAATTTGGCTTTCACCAAAGATGTACATGAAATATGTTATTTTTATACTAACCCTTGCCTTACATGGTATCAGATAATCAAGGTGTCTTTGTTCAAGGTTTGATTCCTGATCGTGATACCAACAGTACAGGTGACTGTTGTTGAAGCACTCGCTGATTGATGAAGTACAGCTTGTATATTTTGCCTCATTGCTGTTTCTGTATTTTATGAAAATATGAAGCTTTATCTATATTTACATCTCAATCATTGTTTACTTTGAGTGACATACTTTGCACTTCTTTATTCTAACTTGTACTGAAGGACTGTAAGGTGGATGTGTGGATGTGCAATAAACTTCTGAAACCAGATGCAGGAAATAGAAGACAGCACACAAGTCAAGTTTATCTCTTTATAAAACTCCAATAAGTAGTTGCATAAATGAACACAAACTTTGGTCTGAGTTCCTGCATCATTAATGTAAAGCAGATCCATGGAGGCAGCCGTGATGCATTATTGATGGTAAAGCCAAGATCCTAACAAGTGCAAAACTCCAAGACCAAAGTCCATGAACGAACTGTTAAACATCATTTTGTAAAATGAAAACATTTTTTAGCAGTAACCTGGAACTCCATTGGAAAAAAAAACTGAATACTTTATAAACGTTGTGAAGTCTTAGCAGTGACAAAGGCCAGTGCAGAATAACCCAAACTGCTACTTACAAATAGCATACAATATAATATAAATCAATGTAACATCAATATAAAGCCTTTGTCTGTTAGGTCCTTGCTTATACTGTTATGGCTCAACTTCCATTTCTTCTGACACTACTGATACTGCAGTGACTGTGAAACATGGCTGTGCATATGTATTAACGTAGCTTTGCCCTCTTCTTCCTCTGTGCTTGTATTAAACAGTGTATTTTCTATTCTGATGCGAAGCTTACTGTAATCCTTGATGTGTCTGAATGTAGAAATGAGTTGTGCACATTCAAAATGAATACATTTTTAAAGCATTTTAATACTATATTTCTGAGCACCTGAAGCCATTAACTGCCAATCTTTACGACTTGTCCACAAGATGGTGCTGCACCCCGCAAATCCTGAAACGAAGATACTCAATCAGGCATGTTAACAGGCTGTATATGCTCTCCTGATGAGTCTTATTCACCCATCTTGTGTGCACATATTTATATATGACAAAAAGTGGGCAGCACCTTATGGTTCAACTTAAAACCTGAAGCAGAGGACCTCATTGTGTGCCTACTGCTACCTAGGCAGGGGAAAAAATAACCTGAGTTGGCTTCATGACTTCAACTAGCTAAAGTGTTTACACTGGTGACACATTGCACCATGTCACCCTGTGGTTGGTGGTTACAGATGTGCATGTGAGCAGCTGTGGTGCAGACTGGTGAAATGGTCCTCAGTATTCAAGAAAAGAAACTGCTTTGATTGGCCATTACTGATCAGATGTGTGAGCCTGCTCACAGTTTGCTGTTGGATAAAGACCCTGAGTGCCCAAGCCAAGAAATGTCTGCAGCCTGAAAAGCCCTTCTTTTAAGAGTTGCTACACTGAGTGGACTGCAGTTGGGTTAAGACACTGTTCAAACAAACTAAAGGCGAGGTAATGGTGAAAATTGCAGCTGGAATTAGGTCAACTAATTGCTGTGTAGATTCTCTCATTCATATAATCTGAAAGCCAAATCTTTTCATACTCAGTAACAGACAGTGGTTTTAAATACAAATTTGAGAATTAAAAAAGAACAGCTCTCTTTACAAAATCTCACAACAATCTGTACAAAACAGTAAATAAAATGTCTTCTTGCATAACACACACACGCACATACACTTTGATACACTAAATAGATACTGGCCTTTACATCTGAAATGGCTTTGAAACCTAGTCAAGCTTTAACAGAGTCTGTATCATGTTGGCACAATCAGTGACAGAACTTGGAAACTTCAGAAGGTCACTGATTTGGGCAGCTGTTGTCCTCCAGGAGGCATCCTGCAAAAGTCTGGGCTGGATCGTACTAAGGGCACCCCCACCACTGCTGGCTGTCCTGAGGACCTGGAGTGGCCTGGGGGAGACCCTGTGTACAAAAGAGGTGCTGGAAAAGCAGAATGACCCCTGGGGCCCCTAGAGAAAGGCTTAGAGTAACCAGGCGAGGTGGCTCTGTGTGTGTCTGAACAGCTGACAGCATTACCCTGGAAGGGACTGAGTCTGTCAGCAAAATTGGCCGGAGGAGGGGGGATGATGGAGTCATCCACCCATGTGTTGTCTCCAACATACTCAGGCTCTTGAGGCAAACTTTGGAGAGCACAGCGAGAGGGAGGAAGAGGGGAGGCTGGCGGAGGAATGGACAAAGGAGGTGGAGGCAGAGGGAAGAGAACAGGGTCATAGTCTCTGCTGATGGTTTGTGGACTTTCCTCAGGTGTGGAGCCCAGCAGCCTTTCTACGGAGCAGTCGTCTTCTTCTGCTTCAGAGAGGTTATCATACTGAGAGGTGTTTGACGGCCGTCGATCTCCCACAGACACTGGGACAAAGAGGGCCACTGGGAACTTGGTGGGTTTTGGAGGAGGAAGTCTTGGAGAAGAGGAGACACAGGGAGGGGAAGGAGTGGAGACAGGAGTTTGTTTCTGTGTGATGTACAGAGGTTTTGGAGGAGGTTTAGGGGAAGGTGCTGGGGATAGCTTTATTTTGGTGTCCAGTGGTGAGGCTGATTGACAGGGTTGAGAGCTGCTGTGGGTCTCTGGGACACTTGAATAATTCTCCCCAGTGTCAAATAAGGGAGGAGGTGGCAGATATGGGAGGTCCTTCATCTCCACCTCACTCTGCATGGCAAGAGCCTCCAAAGGCGGAGGCACATAAGGAGGAGGCCAATCCATTGAGTTCTGGGGGTCTGATTCTTCAGGCTGGCTCTCCTGCTTCAACCCATCTTCATCCTGAGTAAGCTCTGGGTGAGACTGTTTGATGTCTTCATCCAACCCAACTTCAGCATTGGGTTTTTCCACCTTTGGAGGCAGCGGAGGAGCTCTACAAGGCCTGAGGGGTGACGGTGTTCTTTCTGTGTGGACAACAACTGGTTCAGGAGAATGAGACGGAGATGTGGTAGATGCCTGGGGCTCAGGAGGAGAGAAAGTCTGATGTGGGGTGAGGCTGTCTCTTTCCTGAGTCTCTGGATTGGGTGGGCCATTGAGCTGCAGGTTTATTTTCACCTCCTGAGGAGAGTCAGGCTGTACAGGCCGGAGAAGAACTGGTCTCTCTTGGCCCAGAGGTTTCTTTGGTAGCTCATCTGACTTTCCTAAAGGCATTTGGAGACAGAAAGGGAGTCAATTTAAAAAAAGATAGTTTTACATGTTGTCTTTATGGTTCTGTTGATTCAAAATTTTGTATGCCAATTGAAAAAAAGAAAATAGGAGAGAAATGAGAAATGCACCTGAGGGAGGCTGGTCAAGCTTTTTATTGCGTAGCTCTGACATAGATGCCTGTAAATGTTCAATAACCACATCGTCAGGCAGGAGGAAAGACACAGCTAGCTGCTCTTGGAGAAACTCCCTCAGGTCCTCCATCTGAAGCCTCTGCAGACGCTCTGATTGGACAACAACCCAGACACAAAACAGAAGCAGGTTAGCTCAAAGAATGGGTGACACAGATCTCTACGTCATGTAACCTAACAGGTTTAACTGTACAACTATGATAAAGAGGAAGTCATCCAAAGAAAACTAGCTCTGCAGGGATGAACAGTTTTAGAACTGCTTGACAGAGCATCCAATGAAATTCCTGCATTTGAATCTTCTCCATAGCAACTGGCCACTTGCATTATGTAAGCCATCCAGTTAGGAGGCAGCCATGCAAGAAGCTGCGTGCGATGTAATCCAGATAGTAACACTCACTGGTATGGCACCAGCAGCCATGTCTGTATCCGGGCAAGACGCTGGTTTGACTCATTTTATCTCATAAAGGCAAAGAGGATAACCCATCAATATCACACTCACTTTTGTGTAACTTGAAGATTGTATAAGCCATCGCATTTAGCAGCTTCTCTCCTTCCAATATGTAAATGTCCCATAAACGCAGAGTGAGGGTGAACGGGGTCTGTTACATAAGACACAAGAATTAAAAATTAATGAAGTCAAACGTGAAGTAGTTCTTTGTCAGAAGGTATACACGTAGACAAAACTGAAAAATCTGGGAGTAAACAGAAATCCAAATGCTCACTCTATCAATGAAGCACTGCAGAAACCATTTGGTGGTGTAAATCCCAGTTGTCATCTGCTCCTTGTCCTGTGGTGCAAGAAAAAATGGTAAATGGTGTAATGCGCTTTACTGCTTCAACTTTCCTTCTGAATTATGAATTTTGCTTTCAAACTAGTTACACCTTTTAGATGAGCAGTACTTTTCTTAACATCTTGTTCCCCAAACATAAACTGATAAGACAATGACTCATGATACCAGCTCACCTTATGCTTTTCTTTGAATTATTTGTAGACATTGGCTCAGGGATACAGACAAATTGTAACTTACAAGATGTTTTTTCAGCTTTGGCAGCATTTTGGTGAGAATCCGTTCATGGTGGGCCTGAAAACGGTGCAGTTTGGGAAATCCTGGGATGAAGAAACCTAGAATGATAGAATGAAGACAATAGTTGACACTTTGTTTGGTAAATATGGAGAATTTTTCATTAAAGCACTTCCACCTCTTTAATACACTTAATTAATGAAACATAGAAAACTACAGGTTTATGTCTCAGGTTGCCAAGTTCATATGAAAATCCAATGAATTGACTTCAATCAAAATGCAGGAAGTAGCTGTGCAGATTAAGTCAACCATTCTTATAGAAGTAATATTGATTTACGGCCAGTTCAGTCTTCCATGTCTCACCGTGCATGGCATGCTTGCTGTTGGTGAGGAGCTGAGACAAAGCCCAGAAGGCGTCCTCCTCATTCAGGTACATTAGTAAGATGGCAGCAATCTGGCTCATTCCTTGACAGTAGCTCACCTCCTGAGGAACCACAGGAGAACAGACAGTTCATTCAAACCGAATGGTCAGACGAGAGGAAATATTCATTATTCAACAGACATACACACAGGCTAAGATATGAAGGGATAAGTGCACCTGAATGTCTGATGTGGTCTAAAGCAGACTGTGAATTAAACTCACACACATGCAGCTACAGTTTGATTAACATTGACCAAAAGATGCTCAAATATTTACAGTAGTTCAACATTTATTTTCAGCCATGTGAATTCTTCAACTTATAGAACCCAAAATTTGCCTCTACTGTGATCAAACTTGGCAAGCCCTGATACACAAAACAGAGCACACACTGGGTATTTGTCCTTATTAAGGCAGATTTATTACAGAGCCAGAAATGGATACTCACCAGTGTCCTTTAAAGGAAATACAGTAAACACTATTAGGGCAACACTGAGGTTAAACTGCACATTCTTCACATTCTTCTCGGCCATCACATAGGCAAAAGGACAAACACTATTTTCCCCCTGTCTGTCTCCCTCAGTCTCTCCTACTGACCCAGTTTCTTCTGAGCCGTGTGTGAGTAGAGAGGGGAGAAGGGAAAAGGGAACAGCACATGCCCGTTTCCTCTGGCTCTAACACCTCTAACGCACAGGAACTGACTCCGGAGCTTAATCAGAAAAACAGACTTGGCTTGAGTTTGCGTGTGGGGAGATGCAGTGTGCGGTACACGAGCCTATCTTTGGATCCAAAGATTTTTATCCCTACAAGACAGCAGCCAACAAGAATTAATAAATGTGGATTAATAAACATGTTGAGCTGCAGACTACTTGGACGTACAGTCACTGTGCACTAACAAACAAGCTCTGAACTCCGGTTTGTGCTGGTGAAGGTACAAAGGGACCGAAGATACTCACCCACTATATATTTTACTATATGTTTTTCTTATTCACAATGAGTTAAATAAAAGGTGTATAACATCCCCTTCAATATTGCAATTGGTATCAAACACACATAAGATTGGGAACCTAAAAATAATGGCACATCAAATTGCAATTGCAATATTGAGAAAAATGATTGCAATCAGATTATTTTCATAAATTATTCAGCCCTAGTATATATACTGTATGTGTGATCTTTTGTTGATATAGATCAGGTAACATACTTGATGAACTTTTAGCTGTTGCAGCGCGAACATACTGTGTTTTCCTGCAAAGACTCCCCCATATTATGCAACACACGCTTTGGTTACTCAAACAAACTCACCGTGTTGTACACAGAGTACGCTGCCAAGACGTGAAAAAGTGCTTGCTGCCTGAAGAAGGAACAGAGAAACCAACAGTTAAGACAAGGATGTGGTTCCTTAGCAACAATCACACAGGCTCAAAGCCTGACAGTAAGAGTCGAGAAATGAGAGGAGTAATTTCACTGTGATCACATGCACACATTACCTTCATCAATCTTCACAATCAACGCAAAACAGCTGCAAATATTTTTAGAGAGGCTGAACATGTTTTTGTTGCTCCAAATCATTCTGTGTGTTTCCTCTCTCTTCCCACTGTTCCTCAATTTTTGCTTTCAAGTTTAAACAAAGACCATGTGTGAGAGGACCGCTATGATCCATAAGTGTTGAATGACACTGAGTCTTCAGCTTTTATCTGGCTTCTTTAACCACAGAGTCATGTGCTTCACGGTTTATTTCAGACAGAGTCCCAGCTATTTAATCCAAAGAACACAAGGCATTGATGATTGTGTGTGTCTGTGTACGATGTGCAGACACAATGTGTATTTTCAAACAGAGCGTAGACATAAGAAGATGCCCCCCTCCTGGCCTCTATAACACACATGTGTCTTACTGACAGCGACAGAGACAGGAAAGGAGCTTTTAATAGCTGCCAGAGTGTTGCTGTGAGTGAGACAGCTGCTGACTTGTAGGGAAGGAGTGGGCAGCCAAGCAGGATGGAGTAGTGTTTTGGTGTGTTTGGACTCAGAGGCTTTGAGTCGAAGGGGAAGTGTGTTACATAGAGTGAGAGGAGAGCACTCAGAGTTTAAATGACAAGATCGAACTCAAAATTATTCTGAATCTAATGTATTGTCTGGTAGTACATCTTTTTAAAAACAAGTGTCCTGTGAATGGGCTGTCTCAGTCAAATGATGTGGGCAAAGCTGTTTTGTGCATACACACTGACATTAGTGTGCAGTTCTGAATGCCGTTTCCTGTGGGGCTTCATGCACTGACAGGAAGGCTAATAAAACACAGAGGAGAGGAGGAAACCACTGTTTCAGTCTTGTGTGCGTGCATGTATGTGTGTGTGTGTGTGTGTGTGTGTGTGTGTGTGTGTGTGTGTAGGTCTGCCTCAAGGTTTGAGCTAAAGGTCACACCCTGTAGCAACTTTGTGAGGGCAAAGCTGAACATGAGAGGTGACAAAGGGTAACAAAAACAAAAAAGAATTTATCCATAGGACCCTGAAATTGATAGACATTTGTGAAGAAAACTCCCAATATTGTCATTTATTTTACAGGCCTAATGTCGGAATCAGTTATAACAGCACAGTTCTTATTTAGACAAACACAACAGAGTTGGCAAAAAATAGGTCATGGTTTCAGATGTGACCCCACTGGTTAAAAAAGCTACATTATTCTCAAGTAAAGGAGAAAGAAATCCTCTCAAAGCATCGGTTCTGTTTGTATGTAAACTGAAGAACTGTTTGTTCCTCACTTGTAAAGAACTTACTTGACTCCAAAACGCTCCATGAACATAATGTGGTTTCTGAAGGTTCTGTTGACATCCAGGTCGATCTGTTTGATCTCAGTTGAAAAGCTACGAGCCTGCTGCTTCATTTTCTGAGAAACCGAAATGAAAGGTGGGTATGTCATAAAAATGAGTTAGTGAAAAAGGACTCTTATATCAAGTCCAAATATAAGATGAGGCATCACGTACCTCATATTTGCCCTCATTTTCTTTTTTGGCTTTCTCAATATCCAACAGCAAAGCCCAGGCCTGGCCTCTCAGCTGCAGAGGGATACCTTTATAAACACGCTTCACCAACTGAAACACATGCAATCAAACATGATTAAAGACACTCTAAACTTAAAGATACACCCTATGTCCATCAGGAAAAAGGCAGAGGGTTACATGTGATTGAAGCTCTATGGCATGAAGTTGAATGTCAAGGACACATTTATTTTCTTCAACTGTCTAGAGCTGCAAAAAGGAATATTTTAGGGAATGAGCTGTGCTTAAGAGAGAATACAGCCCAAAAAAGCAGTGCATATTATGGTTAAGTAACAAATAGTGGTCAGGAGAAGCAAGAGCTAAATCTGGACACATATCTGGCATTTCTGACCATCATCAGTACAGTCATACACACTTTTTCACTGTTCTTGTACTTGTCCCAGTTCTTCACCATTTTTAGCCATTTTTCCACTCTCTCCACCTCCTGCAGCTTTTGCTAAGAGACAAACCATACAAATCCCAGTGTTATATTCACAAAAAAATAACATGTATTCAGGAATATTTCAGCAAGTTAAAATTTGATACCTTCTCTTCGAGCGCTGTTGGAGTTGGCAACTCTTTCTCACTGGAGCAGAAAGAAAGAGATGCTCAGGATCAAATATAAGAACATGGGCAATTAACCATGTGTAGCAATTAGGTGAGACACCAATATTATACGATAAGAAAGATGAGATGGATGAATAAGTCTGAGGTGTTCTAAGGTTAAGTGATAAACTTACTGCAGGAAGCCAAAGCGGTCAGTGAACTTGAAGATACTGTAGTCAGCATCTTCCCATGGGTCAATCTTGACACCCTCCTGTCGACCCTGAAATTAAACACACCAAAACAAAATTCAGAGCAGACTCCCAAAATAAGTACATTAGAATTTATACCTGATGGTGCACATTGGGAGTGAAGTGCAAACAACTGGACCGAGTGATACAGCTCCTGTGCTTACCTTGTCATATTTGGAGATGATTTCAGTACGTTCCTCTTCAATCAAAGTGTCGATATCCTTCTTCATGTCCAAATCTGAGAGAAAGCAAACAAAAGGGATTAATTAGCATCACAATGAACCAGATCATTTAAGACCATTTATTTGTGCTTTGCGTAATATGAAGGATATTCAGAGAAGATATGCTCATTTTTTGCAACTTCAGGAAGAAGTGCAGCATTTTAATGCAACACTCACTTAAACAATTCATTATATCAATCAATCTGTGAGAAGAGCACCAGCAGTAAGTGAAAGAAGCTAAACTACAAAGAGAGTTATATACTGACATTAAAACATATACCTGACAATTTGTACTTCATGGTGGCGTTACAGTCGTTTCATAGATCTTACATACAACAACCCACGATATATTGAGTGTATTTGGTATATGCCCCACCTTTAGTTGGGACATAAAAACTAGATGTAGTCATTCGTGATAATGACTGGCTCAGGTATCCCATTAAGTTCTTACAATATATAAACTGTGACTGAAAATCATTAAAACATGGTCATTTCCCTTTCGCAGACTCCTTTTAGAATTCAAAAAAGAACTTGTGATTAAACTCAATTTTTTACAAGATCTATAAAGGGGGTACATATGTTGTGATATGTGTAACAGTAAAGCACTTCTGAAGAGCTGATCACATGCATACAGTCAGAGTAGGTCATTGGGTCATAAAGCCAAGTATCAAGTATGACACAAAAGTTGTTGTGGGACTAAAAGTCACCGAAGTTGTTAAAATACTTCAAATGCAAAAAAGTGTGGGACTGGCCAAGGCCCATGGGGATATAATCCACGGTGGGTGGAGACAGACATCCCTGCCCCTCCCTTGGTAAGACCTCTACATGACTCCGTGTGCCACACTGAGCCGGCATCAAGCCTTTCCTCTGCAGATTAAGGCAGACAGGCCTGAGTGACGTCCAGATGAAGAATATGTTGGTTATGTCAGGCATGCAGTGAGGATGACAAGACAAAAAAGAAGCAAACAAAACCAGTCACACCTTACTGTGGGCACTGACACATCATGTTTGAACACTTCTGCTTTTTAGCTGCATGGGAGAAAATCTGGACATGAAACTTCGAACTTTGACAAGCTGAAAAAAATCGAACAGTTTTTAGTTTTTTGTGTCTAGACAAATCAAATTGGGGTTTGGGGTTATGAGTAAAACAAAGCATAAATATCAAGCTGACACTTTCTCAACTCTTTAGCTTTGTTATAGCGAGTCAGAGTCAAAGCAAGCTGAAAATACTAAGCAGTTGGGAATACTTTCACTGAGGACTGACGACATGTGTGACCCATTGAGGTCTTGGGAGCATGCCTTGGAGCAGGTGTAGAAACACCAGCCAGCACATATACGTAACAACCTTTTAACTTCAAACTCTCACAGCTTCAGCTTTGACTGTTAATCAAAAGGGATACCATGTCAAGATGAGTTTGCTCTAAATTGAAGGTGAGCAGTAGGATGTGTGTGTGTGGTTCTGTTTGCTAAATATGTGACTAACAAGACACAACCAGCACATTTCTCTCATCTCCAAAAGCTGTGCATTCAGTTTACTCCACCAAAGCAGCTGCTGAGTCTCTGGTCAAACAGGTGTTCAGTGAAACCAGAGCACCAAACAGGTGGTCTCTGCTGTTCACTGCTTTTCTTTCTCCATTTTCTCTTTTTCTCATCCATCATCCATCTTTGCTCAAGGTATTTTGGGGTTTTAGTGGCATCAGCATAGTTTTCTCAACAGCTGAGCCTGGTAGGCAGTCTATGTTGTGGTTTCATTACAGTCACTATGACCTTGCTTCAGTTTAAAAGTCAGACGGAAGTTGCTGCTCAGGCTTTATATAAAGAATGAAGTTAAACGTCTGAGCTGATAGAGCTTAAGGGGAAAAAGAACTTGATCTTTTATACACCCAATTAGTCATGAAAAGTGCTTCATCTGTGGGTCCAAGCTGCTTATTTCCTGTGTTGAGTCTCCAGTCTGCTGATAGTATTGTGTTGGGATCAGGAAGAAAAGGAAACCAGTGACCGCCACTCCTTCAGCAGAAGGTTCAATGAAAACTGAAAAAAATAGTTTTACAACAAAATGAGTCTTCCTTAGACCCCTGAAATAAGAAAAAGCCCCCAAAAGCCCTAAAAATGCAGAATTGACATTTGTTGTCTGTGAAACCACAAGGTGGTCAGTTTGACGGAGTGGCACTTTGCTTGGTGAATCACTAAGCCTTGCCTGCTGTACATGCTGCAGTTGTTTGGAAAGAAGTGGTGGCTGGTCAGGGGGGCAGGGAGCGGTGGGATGAGAATGTCAAACAGATTGCAGCAGAAGGAAAAAAGTGAGTCAGCAGCAGACAAAACAGGTCATCCTATAATGTCTCTTTAAGTGTAGGTGAAGCGAGGCAGAGAAGGTGAGAAAGTTGTGGGTGGGTTGATAAAGACAGTGATTAAACAGTGGGTTGGAAATGCAGATATTGAGTGTATGGGGTAAAAACATTCAACGGTATAGCGGCATTTTGATGAAGTGGTTTCTTACAGGATACTCGACTTTAAGCCTGTGGTGACATCATTTCCTAAAATGACTAAGAGGTCTAAATCTGGTCTGTGAATATAAGATCTCTGAGCTCTTCTGCCACCACAAACATTTTGCTTCTTCACAGAGCAGTCTGAATCTTAGACAACTGGAAAGCATTGAGTTTATGAAGAGATACGACAAGCTCTTAGATGTTTCATAGGAGCATCAACAGAACATCACAGTTTCATAACACGTTTCATTGGTCTCATCAATGAAATATTCATCAGATTTGATCAACACACTCAGCTGTATTAGTTTCCTTTTCATCGGTGAGTGAAATACAGGGGTGCTGAGAGCCCTTGACTGACACAAGAGACCCCTTGAAGCCTTGCTTGAAAAAAAAAAAAAATCGGGGTGAGGTCTTTTTGAGAAGTATTTTTAACATCATTTTTTAAAACTTTTTATTGTAACTACAAATGCTATTTGAAAGCATAGCATGTATGTTTTAATTAAGTTCAGCGTAAAGAATTTATTGAAAGAAGAATACGGTCTCTAATAAAACTCGCAGCACATACGTCTGTGAATGTGTGAGCACATGGGGGTAAGCGCAAGTGGTCTTGTAGGTGTGTGCAGCTTTGTTGATAGTGATGCTGGACTGGGTGATGTGTGTTTAAGCATTCCTTGAGGTCTTGTGTATTGTATGCCTGATACTAGAGCACAAGTTAGGGAGGACTTCTGATTGCAGCCAGGTATTTTTTTTTTTTTTTTTAAGTTATTTTTTTGGCCTTTGTGCCTTTATTGGATAGAGGAGGACAGTGGATAGCGTCGGAAAGGGGAGAGAGAGTGGGGAGTGACATGCGGGAAATGGCCACAGGTCGGATTCGAACCCAGGCCGCCCGCTCGAGGACAAGCCTCATGGTGCGCAGCCATATCCACTAGGCCATCCGCGCCCCTGCAGCCAGGTATTTTTAACATTGCTTTTAATCCATTATGAGTAGTATGATAAAGCTGAAATCCTACTTTCCCTCGATCAGTGTCAATCATGTTTTTAGGCTCAGGATTGATCATGATTTGATTGCTGCTTAGATTTAAAGAGGGATTATACAGATGCAAATATATGAGATAAGAAGGAGCCTGAAAAAACAACTTTTCAGAAAAAAATAATGTAGCCAAACAATATCTTCATGTTATTGCAGCATAAGGACGTGAGAAACACTTATACAAGATGTATTAATAGTACAAAGTTTTACCACCTCCTATCTGGAATGAATGAAGAGACAGAGTTTTTTAACTATACTGAGGCCAGTCACCAGGGGGAGCATTTTGTGTGGTGACCTCACTTTAAGTATGGCGTCTCTGTTTTTCCTCTTGTCTTTGATGAGAGCAGATGCTACACTTGGATTTGAGTTAATCAGAAAGTGACCCAGTGTGTGCATATAGAGGGAAAAGAGCCCATTTGTATGAAAAACCCTGAATAAAGCTTATGTGTGGAAGTTAATACGAACAGAACAGAGAACACAAATAAAAGTTAAGTTGTTTAATACATACCTTTCTTTCTAATTACACCTTTTTACCTATTATACCTTTCTATCTTCACATATTCTCACTGTACTCCTGTTAAGGACTGCTCACACTGTTTGCTGCTGTAATTCTGTAAAGTTCCTCATAAAGGAGTACCTCATCTTATCTTAGGCCAAAGTTGTTAGTTGAAGATAAAGTTCTTCATCTTTCACCTTTGTGGCTGGCCTGCAAGCCCCCACTGCCGATGGCGTGAGTGATAAAGAAGGTCGACAGATGTGTAGTTCTTCTTACAACGAAATGATTAGTCAGTGCTGCGTGTTCAGCCAAGAGACGGTCTGGCTCTGAGATCAGACAAGCTCGGGGCTATAAACTCATTCAGCATGGTTAACCACATAGAGGAGGCATACTCACATTTTCAGCAGTATGAATAATAAAACAGTCTCTGTCCTGCAAGGATCAACTTCAACCTGGTGTCTGATATGACCACCCTCAAAGTAATAGAGTGGGGATAGAATCCCTTCTCAGTCTTTGGGTTCAGGGATCCTTAAATCTTACATCTGAGCTCATGAGTAAGATATCAAAAATAGGTCAGGACAGATACAAGGAGAATCAATTCCTTCTTCTAGAGCTGAAAATCATTGTCCAAAAAATTAATATCAGATATGAATCACTTTTTCTTTGTCACCTTAAAACAAATCTCTAAGTGGCCAAGAAATGTTTACCATTGTAGGACCTTAATAACTGCAATTAAATTCACATCTTTCCAATGCAGTATAGTATAAGTTCTTGTTAAGTTAACCTGTGATTCCTGAACAAGTCAAAGATAATCAAAGCAACAATTACTCGTCTCATTCACGGCAGTAATCTGCAATGACTGCCATGTAATGCTCTCTGTCTGTGGTCACAGACGATAGGCTCATGGTGATTATGGGTAACAAGCAGATTATTCCAGTTCAGAAAAGGAAAGAGGCAAACAAGCCACCACATGGCTCTAATTTCCACATTAAGTCTTGTGTCACAGATGGCTTCAGAGCTCCAGCTTTTAATTGATGTCAGTCAGTGAGTGTGTGCATGCAAGCAAGCATGTACCCGTAAGAAGCAGAAAATAGCACACACAGAGAAAAAGGTAAGGCAATGGCTGTTAGAGGAGGAGGTGTTAGCAAGTAAAGCCATACTGGAATTGAATCTGAATTTTTTGTGTTAATTATTTATTAGTCTAATTTTCTCCAATATGAGCACCACAGTGCCTTTCCTAATGTATAAGGAATGTCACCACTGAATTGCTGGCACACCATTAGATGAGATGCTTTGGTATCAAAAATGTCATTTTTCTCTGTAGCTCCGAAAATGAAGTCAACGCATCACTTTCAGATTTGGCGTTTTTGTCAAAGCACTCCCTTA
Organism: Thalassoma bifasciatum; assembly: GCA_008086565.1. NCBI lineage: Eukaryota > Metazoa > Chordata > Actinopteri > Labriformes > Labridae > Thalassoma > Thalassoma bifasciatum. Next base: position 153,410 of record RPOG01000729.1, on the reverse strand, counting down.
CAACTGAATGGCTTCAGCATTTACACTTACTACTTATTGTTTAAGTTAATGTTTCTGATTTCAAACTTTAGATAATCTGATGTGAAAACAGCATCAGACTACATAATGCTAGCTAGCAATAGTCACTAACCAGGACACCTCCGCTAATCTCTGCTAGATCTCTTCGTATCATTATTTTTTTCCCCCGTCGCTAAGTGCTGTGAGAGTGGGGGCTTGTTTCAGCAGCTCTGTCTTTAATGGGTGTTTTTACCTTTATTGTTCCTGTGTATGAGGGATCCTATGTGTAACCATGGTCACATTGTTAACAGACAAGATTTCAGCTGATAGCAACTTCTAGCATGTTGATGCTAACCTCTGCTAGACCTGCTGTCCCCCATAAGCTGAGGAGAAGGAGACAAAGACAACATGCTGGTAACGTGGTGTCTGCTTAGAAGAGTGGACATCAACCTGCCCTTTCATACATCCTTATGGGGAATATAAGACCTATCTCCAATAAGATCAAAGAGCTAGCCAAAAAGTTTCTGACAGGTACCTGGTACAGGCCAATTTACAAGTTAGGAAATTTAATTTGTTCTTCTATCCATTATCTTAACCACTTTTCCCTTACAGGGGCATGGGATGCTGGAGCCTCAGTGGAGTTTACCCTGGACAGGTTGCCAGCCTATAAGACTCATTTCTGAGAATGTAAAATCCTCAGAATATATTTAAGACAGTAGAAGATGTCAGACAGTCACTTCTTTCTTTAACCCTGGAATAGAGTCCAGATGGTACTTCAACAACACAAGAACTGCTCTCACTTAGGAACTGTAGGCTCAAAACTCTTGTGTAGGCTGTAGAGTTTTCCACTTTTTATCACATTACCCATAATGGCCACTCACGACCATGACGTAAAGATGTAAATAAAGCCCAGACACTCCAATCCCATCACCCACCAGACAATAACAAGGATGTAAATGTCAGAGCTCCATGCTGGCAAACATGTGTTTTGCAGGTGTGATGTTGAGTGGACAATGGGCGATTGTCTAGTGCTACCCCAGCAGTTCCTCTTGGGACTTTTACATAATTGCTACTGACTCACAATAACGCATGGCAAATCATGTGCTGGCTTTTAATATCCCTTTGACAGAGCAAACGGAACCGACTGCTGTCTATCCACAAAGACTACTTCACCAAAAGCACCCCCCCACCCCCAATTATTTTGTACAGCTGTAGTATTTGTATTTATTCACAAAAATTAGAAGCTACCCAGTGAATATATGACCTAAAGGTGAAAGAGCAAAGGGACTTGGGGAAAGCACAAAACTCATAATAGCCTGTTGTCTCTTGGGCCTTGTCTGTCCCACTCTGCTCCACACAAAGAGCCAAGACTGATACTGAGCAGTAAGCACCATCATTTTTCAAAAACGAAACAATTAGGACTCAGGATTTGCCAACAACACCCTCAATTAAATTCTACTTAACCTTTCCTCATCATAACAAAGGAAATAACAAGCTGGAGGCTGAGGACAGGGGCACTCAATAGCCCTGCATATGTCCCAGCCTGAGAATCATCTTGCTCTGCCTCCCCCATAACCTGGGGTGGGGGGTGGGGGGATGGGGAGTCTAAATATAACAATGACCACACAAAGTTTCAGAAGTCGAAGTTGCTAGCCGGCCCCAGCAAGGCTTTGTTTCCCAGAGTGGCAGCCCTTTCTCAAAGCAGTGGTATGGGGAATACAGGAATGTCAGGGGAAAAGTATTCATAAACACAAACCCACAGAGCCCTGCTGAGAAAGTCACATTCTCAGAAAGTGATGCTCTTCCTAGCAAGCATCAAGTCAAAACACCAGCAATCATGTCAGATAAACTAGACCTCGAATATAAGTGTTTTAATGCATTTAACGCAACAGGAGAAACACAGTGTTTAGGGAAGTTACGCAACCTCCTGCTGACTATCATGTTATTCTTAGCGTCATTTATTTTCCAATCTTTAAAAATATCCCTGAAATCTGCAAAGATGTCTCTGTGACTTCCTTCAGTACATCAAGATACATAAGCACAATTCGTCATTGAACTCATCAGGACAACATGAGAGCAGGTTTTTGAAGAACATCGCCTCAGCTAAGCTCTTGAGATGGGTACAGATGATCAGATTTTTTGATAACAATGCCTTGATTCTTCTTATCAATATGATTCTTTATCAATTTCCTTATCAAGTCCTCCTGTGAATGTCCTGTGTACAAAAATAAGCTTTAACGGTTATCAGGTGGCATCAATGTATTGTTTTGTTGTATGTTATTGACTTAAGAAGGCCACCTAGCAATGCTTTGAGTTGTTTGGAACCTTGAGCTTGCCATAGTTATACTGAAATCAGCCATGAGTCTGCACTTCCTGTTTGAAAAACTAATACCCATTAGTATTCTGAAATTTTTGAGTTTTTAAGTATTGTTCACAAAAAAAATGATTGTGATGTTCCTGAGATGAAACTTGAAATTCTGTTTTAAAACCAACGTTTTATTGAAGTTTACCGATTTTAGTAGTTTCTGCAATGTCTTTAGATGTTTTCTACTTGACACATGCCAATGATTTCACTCTCCTTAAACAGACTAACATCTTTTCCACAGCCACAGGATGTGTCTTTCACCGTGGTTGTATAAGAAATGAGAAGTTATTCATTGTATCAGGAGGCTTGTACCTGTTTGCTGTATTGGCATCAACTAGCATTATGTTTTCTAGATCAATTCTGGTACATCAGATGTACAACATGTTGAATGTATTAAATATGAAACTTAAGTGAAAGAGCGATGTACCTTTCTGTAAGTGGAAAATCCTGAATCAGAGTTTTCTAGAGAAACTGTCATTTATCTGCTGAGCTAAGCTAGCTGGGGTAGAGTGGTCAACGTAAGGTTCTGTTACTCTGGCATAATGTAAAGAATCAATAAGGGAATTGTTAAGGATAAAGGCTGATGACACTGATGGATTGAACCATTTCTTATTGGTTCTTTGCAGGAACCGGTTATTAATACCATCCCAATTACGCATCTATGTATTTAAAATTGCAAACTAAAAATAATCAATAATAAATAATTCATGGAGATAAACACATGCAAAGTGCACTCAGCCAGAGATTCTCATAGTTTTCATGTTTACTCAGTGATTACAAATGAAGTACAAAAACAGAGGATGATTCATTCAAGTGGAGCAGACTTACACTCCATTACAGAAACTGTAATCTTACCATGATCCTACAACACAGGGAGTTCAAGTATGCGAAGTAAAAACAAACCAGAAGTGGCATCTAAAAAAGACACAAACAAAGATGATCATGGAGGGGAAATTCCCAGGTAGCCCACTCCACGGTTTAAATGCCAGAAGTTACACAGCCTTCTGAGCTGCCAACTCAAAGAGTTATGACCCATCCTTCAGTGGTAAAGCTGACTTCAACCTGGGTGACACTCTTCACTCTTAGCCGTAGTGTGACCTCAATTCAGCTAATTAGAGAGCATGGAGGATAGATTTGGCTAATATATAGACAAACTTAGCTCATACAAATTTCAATCTTGTTTCTGGAAGAAGCTCTCTTTGAATCCACAGCACAAATGAAAGAGCTAAATTGCAAATGTGCTGCATGGTTATCATGCGGTATGGCAAGAACAGCTGCCACCAACAGTTTTCATGTAACTAAAAAAAGGATTGGCAGTCCAATTTAATTCTGGCAGAGCTGCTATCAGTGTGTTATGTGTTTATGATTTAATGTCTCCCAGCCTTTCAGTTAGGGGTTGGCCAATTAATCACAATTAGATTAAATCACAATATTGCCTGCAGCAATGTTCTAATACCAGACACAGCAACTGGACATACATCAAATTATCAGATACAATTTTTTTGCAGTAGATGTTTTATGCTCTACCCAGCCTTACTCAGCCCTACTTAACTAAGAGACAAATTGTTGAAAAAAAAACAACCTTTGCATGAGAAACAGTCTGCGCGATGAAAAGCGGCAAAAACAGGAAACAGCAGCAAAAATGGGTGGAAAGGGGCAAAAACTAGGAGAAAACATGGAAAGTAGTCAGAAAGTAGAAAAACATTTTCAGAGGCCTGACATTTCTATTAGAAGAAAAGAAATTTCTTATTGATTTTATGTGATATTCTTATTTTCTGAGACACTGCATTTTTGGTTTTTATTATCTGTAAGCCATAATCATCAACATATAAATAATCAAAGGCTTGAAATAATTCAATCTATGTATAATGAGTGTGTACAGTATCCAGGTTTCACTTTCTTAACTAAGTGACCAAAAATATTTTTCCTTTTTTATAATATTCTTGAGATGTACCTGTTTATATACTACAAACAGTTTTTTATATTTTTTTTATTCCAAAAATCTTACTTTTCTCCCTCATGTACATGTATTTTCTTATGCAAACAAGAATGATAAAAGATATCATCCCTTCAATTCAACAATTGATATCAACAAAACATAAGATGGGAAACCTAAAAATAATACAGTAATAAAATAAACTGCAATTTCAATACAGGTAAAAATAATCACAATTAAATTATTTCTGCAAATTGTTCAGGTCTACTTTAAGTGCAGTCTGGCTGAAGAAAGAGAAGAGCTTTTTTCCCCAGAGTCTATAAGCATGCAGGGTTTTTTTTTTTATCTTAACACTCAAGATAGCACATATGTGCGCTACATACGTGAATGTCAGTGAACACAGCTCTACCCACTATGTGTCGACAGTGGCTGATACAGTGACCTCATGACCCTTCCTGAACAAAACAGCTACCTGAAAAGACAACATCCCACTCTCCAAACAGAGTTTTATGGGTCACACCGCATGGCCAAAGCTTCTCTGTCTTCTCTACGGCATGCGAAAAGCTCCACTATAGGGAGCACTTTGTAACACTGGTGCTTTGTAAGCTCTGACATTGATCATAAAGAGAGCATTCAGAAAGACAAAACGCTATTGATGCCTCTCCACTGAAATAACATTATCTCAACAGAAGACCAGGAAGTTTGCTGCTTTTTGAAGAAAGATTTTAAATCAATCATAAATAGACACTGAAATTATTATCAGCGTAAGTTGTTCTTTTATTTTTTTTATCTGCGCTATTTTGTTAACCACAACTGAACTGCTGTTGCATTCAACAAGAGGAGGGATTGTGTCAATGAACTAGTGGTGACTGACAGCAGAATGAAAAAGGACTTCGTCACCACCTGTGAGGGTACAAAAAGGGGCTGATGCTGCTGACCTGGGCCTAATCCAGGGCATAAAACAAAATGTGGCTTCACATGCTTTTCCTCAGACAAGACTCACATCCTGTTGGCATCAGCAAGGGCAGCAGATATAAGTACAGAAAAACATTATGCCTCAAAGATCTGTGCAAATGAATCTTCAGTTTTCACCTGTTTCCTCAAGTTTATCTGCTTCAGAAACCTAATGTAAGCCTTTTCATTTATGAAACTCTAAAACTAAACACCTGAGAAAAATGAGGGTTTGGATCAATCTACATAAGATGAACTAACTTTAATGACGGAGTCAATATTTGAGAAATAAACATCAATTTACAGTTAGGCCTCTATGCAATCTGTTTCTGACCGAGACTGCTGCCATTCAGCAGGGGGCGCTCTAAATCCTTTGGCTTCATGGTCAGTACAAAACATATGACATCCTATTGTAATATACCTTACTGCTGTTAAAATGTATTTTCATAGCTGTTCAAAGACATTTTGTTAGAAGAGAAATTGTGACCAGAATAGAAAACAGAAAGAAGAACATATGGCTACTCCAGCTCCCGCAAGCTTCTCATCTCACACACACACACACTACAACACCAGTGTTGTCACCTTTCCGTTGTGCTGCTTCCTCCTCCCACCACATGCAGTATATCTTGAAACACACCAAGGGCTGAACTCAGCATAGCAACAAAATAACAAAAAAGAAAACACTCTAAGTCTTGTCATACAGCTTGACTGCGCATGAGCAGCTAATCAAAAGGGAAGACCTCATGTATGTGACCACTCATGGACCGTGTATGTGTGATGCTTTCAAGTATTGTACTTAAGTAATTACCCTTCCTAAACTCATTCACAGAAAATAATGTCTCATCAGAAACATGCACATTGGCTTTACAGCAGTTAACAAACACACAGAGAGGATCAGTGTACGACAATGACCACCAGACATCTGGCTAAGAATGGGGGCTAAATCCTGCTGTAGATCTTACAGTCAGACTCTGTAACCTCCCCCACTCTATATACTGGATGAACGAGTGAGACGCCCAGTTAACCTTCCAGAGGGGACCATGCATGGCATGACATGACATACAGACTAGAGACTGGCCTACTTTAAGAGAGACTGGGGCATCTGTGATGATGCCTGAATTATGGTATATGGGATTTTTTCTTCAGTGGGTAAATATTGAGGATTGACAACATATTTTACCTTTGGGAACCTGCATCTCTTTCCTCACATCGATGCAGTGAGGAGAACCAGTAAACCTAATATTTAGCTTGTTAAAAGGATGCTACTTTGAAATAAAAAAAAAAAAAACAGTTTTGTCCGAGCAACCACAAGAGCTAAATAACAGCAATACTTGCTTGTGATAATCCACAACCATATTTTTGTTGTTGTTTTTTTTTCATTTCACTGCTTTCCTGGTGATTGTTGTATTTAATCTAGTAACATGGAATACTTGGACAAATTGAACAAATATTTTCATTGAGCTGTAAAACACTGAGTTTTCCTTACAGAGTTTGGGACTGTGATAAAGTAGGCTTAAGAAGACTGCAGCCCATGTTTCTCAGAATGTAACATTTGTTCTATGTGAACAACAGTACTTGATAGTTTCCTCATAATTATGTAATATTGAGCAAATGCGAAGATGGTGCAATGAAGGCCTAAATGGTTTTTGTATAATGAGCAATAATTAAAGTCCCTGGAATGGCATAAAATAACATTTGATTGAAAAAAAGAATCCTACACATTACAATAATCTTTTGGCCAGAGTTGTCTTTCTTCTCAACATGAAAATCTGTACCGGCCATGATTTTTATTTTTTTGCATCCTTGATAAAAAATAGAAGAAGAAGCTGATCAAATCTAGAGACTATTTCCTGTGAAAGTTTCACATCTGACAAGCCTCCATCAAGTCCAACAAGGAGGAACTGGTTATCAAGTGTGAAACTGAATAAGAGCTGAGCCAGTGTATAAACAACACATCAGGCTGTTTGTTGGGTTCATGATGAGGAAACTGAGGACAGAATGATAACATCACAAGTACATTTCTGTCTAACCTACACTGCAAAAAGCAGCCTTCAAAAACAAGAAAAAATGTACAAAGATTGGGGGTATTTTACTTAAACTCAGCAAATTTATGTGCCAACGGAACAAGGTTAGGCTTTTCAAGACTTTCCAAACGTAAAAACATCTTACCCCAATGAACCCAGAAATACCTTAAAATGAGTTTTTCTCTCACAAGTGCATTTTTATTGATACAAATAAAATGAGACATCTTTTTTCAATATGTTGAAATTTTTTCTTATATTAAGTATATGTTAGTGCTATTACCTTTACACAATGATACAAAGGGAAAATGACCATTGAAAATTAGTTTTAAAAATTCATACAAGATATTTTTCTTTTGATAAGGAAAAAATATACAAATGGGTGAAGTGAAAATTCACTTGGTAAGATATTAAAATAAAGCTATACTAGATAAGTGAGATTTTGAAAATAGCTGGGGGAAACCATATTTTCTTGCATTAAGAAGTTTTGTGTCTCATAACAAGCTTGTAATGAGCTTTGTTTGCTGAACTCAAGCTGATTCTATTTCTTGAACTAAGATGATTTATCTTTAAAAAATAACTCAGCACCTTAAAACCACTTATGGCACGACAATAAAATCTTGTTTCATCTGAGAAATGGCTCCAATCACCATGTTTTCAAGATGTTTCCCTCAACAAGATATTCCAAATGATGTTCCAATGTCTTACTGAAATGTGTCCTTTTAGGTCACTATGTCTTGTATTAAAAGTGTGAAGAAGTATTTTGCCTAGAAATCAGAAGAACATACTTGGTAAGATAATGAGTTTTTGCAGTGTAGCCAGGTTTTACTTTCCATTTAAGGACTGGAAAGCCCATACACGGTGGTGCAACATAAGAAATCCCGCGTTAAAAATGTAATATCACCCTTCAAACCACAGGGTTAGGCAAATTGCTCATGTCCTCTTTACAGTACAAGGTGGCTGTTCATAGAAGACAAAGAAGCAGAGTAATTTATGTCGCTCACAAGTACATGTTAGCAGGCGTGTGAGTAGCCATTACAATTACTGTGAATGGCTTCCGTTATTGTTCCGTGTGGATTGAACAAGTTGTAAAACACGAAAAGAGTAGACTGAGACCCAAGGAAGTGTACAATGTACGGTCAGACCCATGCAGGGATTCCCATTGTAGATAGTAATAATAATAGAGAGTAAACAAAATACAGGAGCCGCTAAGGTTCAGCTGTTGTGAGCCGTCGTCGCTGCTGCTCTTACCTTTTGGGCTGATTTCCGTCTGATTCGTCTTCTGTTCTGTGTCTGTGCCTGCAAGAAGAAACAAAATCCTCTATTCTCATTCTCTTCCTCGCCGTTTGGGGGGAAACACGGTCACGGAGCTGGGCGCTTATCCTCAAGTATCGACTGGCTTCTTCCCTGAAATCGATGCTGCTGGTCAAATGAAGTCAAACCCCCCCGAGCCCAGGTCCACATGCCGCCGCGAGCTGGCTGATCATGCAGCTGTCTGGCACGCGGCACACCAGTGACAGTACGACGCACGCGCACGGGCATCACTGGGAGGAGGCGCGGCTCGCGGTGACCAAAAGTTTGAGCATGGGTTCCGTGTTAATGTGCAGGAAGGAACTAGCTTGATATACGGTAAGGAATCTTTGATATGTTAGGTTTTTTTAGCAAACTATGGCTTTTACAATTTCAAACACGCATCGTTGTTTGGCCTGAACACTGTAGATCTTCACTACTTCATTCCTGTGTCGTATTGAAGTCACAAGTTAAGGTCTGGCTCGCTCATCGCAAGGATTCCTCTAAACTCGTCCTGTTTCTGTTTACCTCAATCAACTTTCCCAACTCGTTCTCGTCTAACAAATGCACGTTGGAGATTTTACCTCCAAATTGGAAGGCTTGCAAACGAAGTAACAAAATCAAGATTTACTTTGAAACTCACAATCTGTCAACGCGCGCCCTCTGGTGGAAATATCCAGAACCTACAAGTTATCATGTGACTTTCCGGCGCGATACTTCATTTTTTTTCTAAAAAATAATATTAAAATATGGAAGCCGATTGCCGCAGGTTAATAAATAAAAATGACTTGCCTTTGTTTAGCTTTTTGGCCCATTTATGTCCAAATTTCGAGATGAAATGTCAAATTTTTTATGAAAACAGTCAAAATTTTGGGACAGTAGAGTCAACATTTATGGACAACATGGATTATGAAGTCAAAATCATGAGGAAAGAAGTGTAATTTTAAGGAAAAATAGTCAAAATTAAAGGGGGAAAAAAGGCACATCTGAGACAAAAAGTCAAAATGTAAGATACTAAAGTCAAAATTATGAGATAATAAAGTCAAATTGTCTGGACAGCAATCATTCATGAAACAAAAGGTAGAATTTTTTTATTTAATTTCCCACCGAAGAAAAAAAATTAAAATTTCGAGATCGAGTATAAATTTCTAGATGATAAAGAGTAAAAAAAAAAGAGATAATTTATTCAGAATCATGAAGGGAAAAAGTCAATTTGTGAGAAAAAAAAGGTCAGTGTTTTGCAAGTAGAAGTCATAACTTTTTTAGAAAAAAATGTCAAAGTTTTAAGATAAAATGTCAAAAAATTCAGTTTGAAAATAAAATGGCGAAAAAATAAGTCAAAATTTTGAGATTAAAAATCGGAATTTAAACATTTATCTCACAAATGTGACGTTTTATGGTTCAAAAAACCTTCAACAACCCTGCTTTTACTTATATATTTTCACATTTTTGGAAATGGGCTTTGAAAGTGTTTCAAGTGTCATAAAGTAAGGACAGAGACAGTTGTTGTTTTCTGATGGGGTTTTTTTTGTTTGTTTGTTTGTTTTGTACCCTGGAGAAACTTCATACTTACCAAGATAGCACCACATGAAATTTAAAGCTGATCGAGTATCTTCAGTGACTGATTTACATGGTAACAGGGTAAAATTTACTAGCCTACATTATGCAATGGATGAAATGATAAGTACAAATAGGAACTTCAAGAAAAACCTTAAAATTCAGAGTGTCAGATACAGTGGTGCCTAAACAGTAAATCTGTACTTTTAATCACTTAATCCATTAAACATGCTCCATTATACCACACATATGCCATGGTTATTTTTGGAAATTTCCCATAACAGAAATAGCCCTGTCTAAATAAATCCAACAGAGTGGAAATATTTAACCCAGCAGGTCAGTGCAACATTGTTCATAGACTTCCACTCTTTCTCTGACTGAGCTCCTGTGGTTTCTTGAGCTATACTCGTACATTTAAGATGAGAAACTCATTCCACTACTACCTCCACTGGTAAGTTACTGACTTCCAGGTGCCTCAAATCCCCAAAACTCCCAAGCCTTAAAACAGGTGGGCAGCAGGAGCTTGTACATCACTAGGGATGTCAAGTGGACACCTCATTTTGCTGGTGTATCATTAAGGATGTTGTTAGAAAGAAGACAGGGCAGCAGGGCTAGGATGAGTGTGAGGCTGTGCCCCCGAGTCAATTGCACCATTTCAAAGTATCTGTACAAGTTTATTTTTAGACTTTCCTCATTTTTGTAGACAGTTCAACTTGTTCTGACACATTCCCTGGTTTAAAATTACAAAGGACGGCCGCAATTCAGTGCCCCCCCCCCAGCAGAGACGAAACTAGCAAATTTTTTTAATTTGTTGTTATAAATTCTAAACATGTGAATGCTCTATTCCCCACTGCAAATCAGTCTTCCTTCATTTCAACAAAGAGTATGTGTTGTCGGTTAAAATGTAATCTTAACAAAGGTCTATAGGTGAACAAGTATTTGCATCCTGTTAATTAATTGTAGTACCTAGCAGTACAGGTTATTCCAGTTATTTAGAGCTCATCTCACCTTTTGAGATAGGTTAAAAGCGGGTACGTCAGTGCTGGGAATTCAGTGAGGTCTTGTAACTCTTTATAATATGCATAGGGGACGGCTTTTGCATCCTCAAAGGTACGTAACAAAGAAGACTTAAAAGATGTCTGTGAAGCTGGTTTGGGTACATTTCAGTCTGCATCTCAGCCCAATGCACATCCAAATACTTGTTTAACTGACTGTGAGAAAGATGAGACCCCCACCTCCCAGTGAAAGTTTTTGTCTTTGGCAGAGGGAAACAGCATTTGGTAAAATTAGAGAAAGCATGCAAAGACTGCAAAAAATGGGGGGGGGGATTGAAAATACTAATCAGTTACTTTCCCTGTATGTTTGGGACACAACCAGCTCACTTGAAAACAGACTAGCTATCATGCATTTCAAAAACCTTTGAGCTCTTTGTGCTGTAAGGAGTCTGAATATTTGTGGCATCAAGAGTTTTCTGTTGGAAGGAATACTCATGAATGTTTGACATCCACGAAAATGGTCAGAGACAAAATCTATTGTCAGATAATTTGCAAATATTTCATTACCTTGTTTTAGTTAGAAAATAACATTATGTTCCAAAAAATAAAAGATGATAATAATATTGATAATTGATAATATTACAATAACTGATGTATCACTGGGTTGTTGAAGTGCAGCAGAGTATTTTCTTCAAGGCCATTGTTCAGGTGCATTTATAATTTCTATTACATTTGGTGCAGAAGCCTAAAGATCTGGGCTGATCGCGTAGGTCACCACATTAGCAGGTCAAGGGTTTTGTACAGTCTCCTGCAGTCCCTAGGCAACACACAGAATCCTCACACTGCTGGTCAGTGCTGTGTGAATGTGAATGAAAGAGATTAGTACTACTTCTATCATGGGCCTTTCCTGTAGCAGCCTGTACCATCAGTGTGTAGCTGTGGTGTGAATCAATGAATGTGACTAACCATGTGAAAGTGCTTCAAGTTGTAAGAAAGACTGGAAAAAGGGCTATTTAAGTATAAGTCCAAAATCATTCTTTGAGATGCCCGATATACGAGGCATTTTAATTATTATCAGCCGATATTGGCTTAAAAATGTATGCTCAGTTATTGGCTGATAACTCACTGATAACTCCTGATAAAATAATGGGCTGCGGCTTACTTGATTGAATACATCAGTGCCATGTCCCTGACGCAAAGGCTCTATTCACAGCATAACAAGTTGCCTGTGGACAGAGGTTATGTTTCCTCACCCCATCAATTGTGAATTTGCCTTAATTTGCCCTGGTTTGGGTACTGTCATGATTGACTCAGGGTTCATTAATTAATTAATTAAGTATTACTCATTATTTTGCACAGAAAATTAATGATATATAACAAATGTGATGAATTTGCATTATATTACTGTATGCTAATTACAAATAAATATCAGTTCCAATAATTGGCCAAATGAGTGGTAAAATATCTTCATATTGGTTATCAGCAAAAACTCCAAAATTGTGCATCCCTCATCAACAGGGATGGGTAACGAATATGCCACTGTTATAGGTACAGAGTAGACCGAAGTCTGTCAGTAGTAACGAGTACTGATTCATGTAAAATCAAGTGGTAACCTGTCAGTACCGAAACACATCCTTATGACTGTGAGGGAGTGGAAGCGTAGGTGATTTTCCATTCTGGGCATGGGCATGGAGTAGGTAGAGCTGGGCTTTAATTTGTGCAATATCAGTGAGATTTTGACATTTTATTATAAAACAAGTCGACATTTATTACCACAACCACACACAAAGGTACTGAAAATTGGTACCACTGAGTACTGGCAATGTGAAAGCTACACATCCCCTACACTCTTATCAATATGGGAAACATTTCAAATTTCTAAAGATAAGCGCTTGACTGTGTAAGGTTTTTTTTGTCAGCTTGATTTTTCTATTATTAGTTTTAATTCATTAACCAGGAAGACCCTTATTGTCTTTATGTTCACCATGATAGTCATAGTTTTCACCTTTGTTTTACTAATAGTACTATATTTAATAAAATAAGATCTATCTATCTATATATATATCTATATATCTATATATCTATCAACCTACCTACCTACCTACCTGCGACTTACACCCGTGCTGAGCTGGTGACGTCATATTTCCAGGTGCCCATCCCCTGTATGTACATGTCGTCCTGGGTACATTGTGTCTGTGTTCACGCTTGTCTCTGCGCCTCTCATCTGCTGTCCTTACAAGACCCCGTATTGCGCACATTAAACCTGAGGGTGGCGCTGTTTGTGTTGGGACGCTATCTGAAGACCACGAAAAGGGGGCTGTCCTTGTGTACAAGACTATGCTCCCATTCATGTTTAGTATATAGCAGAGTCCCCGCCGACAGAGCCGCTGCGTCTCAGCCTCGTCAAAACAGAAAGCACTGAACTCTCAGGCTGACAGAAAAAAGGGTTGGTGAGTAATAGTTCTCTTTCTCAGACTGTGTGTCAGTGTAGTCTGAATATACTCTCACTCTCTCTCTGTCTCTCGGCTGTTTTGAAAGTAGCAAATATGGCTGCAGGGGTTTAGAAAAAAAATACATCCAGAAGCCAAACAAACCCGTGAAACTGTCGACTTGTCTGCGCACTTCAAGCTCGTGTCACTTGGTCGCATTTCCTTGTCTGCGCAGTCGGTGTTCACTTGTGGTGTTTACAGACTAATGGTACATTACTTCTGTTTCGCATGGTCTTTGTTGGATTGTTGGCCTGTGGAAGTCAAGAATTGAGTTTACAGGCGAATTTTGACTTGTAAAAGCCGGTGTGCTGCATTTACAAACATACCCTTTGTTATAAAGTAGGTAGTGTAATTCAGGCCTCTTTTGCGGACAAAAATAGATTTATTTTTGCTATCTTGAGCTGAAGTGTCCAGGTAGGAACCTGGTCAGCATTCCTGTATTGTTAGTCAGAATAGAAATGAGGCAAAAGTCCAAGTAGAGGTCGTTCATTGACAACCGTCTGACAGGTCCTAAATAGTGCATATAAAGCTCTATGTCTCTGTAATACCACATTATAGCTGCCTATGTTTGTCACTCAGAAGTGTAGCAGTGCAGATATTAGGATATGGTAAATACATACGCTCTGCTAGTGAAGGTCAATAAAAGTGGGTTTTGTGTCCTCCACGACAGGGTCATAAAAGTAGGCATGGCCCTGTTGTCTAGAAGCTTTGAGGGCTGCCAGTTTCTTTGGATTAACAGAATATAGGCTGATTGTCAAAGAGAGGAAGGTGCACCTTGGTGACCCCATTTCACACGAACCACGTGGGTAGGACATTTGATATATTACTGGGAAAAACATGTAACCTACATTTGCAGAGCGTTTTGGTTTTGTCTGATGTGGGTATTTAGTAATAGCAGCTGCATTAAGGTCTGTGGTTATGAAATAGATTATGTGGTGTCAGTAGTCTCTTTCATGAAGCAGATATGTCACGATAAGTGTTTACAGACTGGGGGGTTGTGTGGGCATGATTTATTCACGGTAGACAGCCTCCCTCTATTTATGCTTTAAAAGCTGCACACCAGCTGTAACCTGATTAGACGTCATCAAGGACATATGTAATGTATTTTTTTTATGGTTTTTAGTTAGCAATTAGACGAAAATGCCGACATAAGAGGTTTTTCGAGGTAAGTGTCTGCAGTTTTTGCCGGTTTCTAAGCGGCGCAGCGCTGCGACCTTTCCCCCAGTTTGTGCAGCACAGGGTGGGTCATGTGATGTTGGAAAGTAGCATGGGGGAAGGGACGGGCTGCTGAAGCACCGGGCTTTGGATGCTGCTCCTTCCGATGGCTGAAAATGCACAAACGACGTGTCCTGCGTCCCGAGTACCACCATTTATCGATCCAAAACATCCCTGCCAAAAACGACATTGCTTCATGGAGACCAACTACGCATTTGTGCTTGTTATGTCGCTCTCATCCCAAACGGAAAGAAAACCGGCAAAAGCACATATAGCAAACGTCACCACCAGAGCCAAAATGATGGTTTTACTGGGAAAAAAATGCACCTTCCGGATTGCAGTCTCAAGTTGTAATTTACATATTTTCTTTTCATTTAAATGAGTTATTCTATACATGTATCACGAAGGTGTTCGGAATTCCTGCAGCATTTGAACGCAACTGGAAGCAGTCGTCCCCTCACGACGCCACCGGTTTTATGTGCAGGTGGTTATTTGCTGCACACTTACTGACAGTTCTCCAAACCAGGGATGAAAGCAAATGAGAAAAAATGTTTAATACTGCATCATCTCAGAGCCGTATCCACTAAAACCTAAAACATTCCAGCAAGTTGTGTATGTAATGCACCTGCCCATCTGAGCTTATTACATCTGAACTTTCCTGCTTACCAAATCAATACTTCCAGATACTATCAATACTACCCCCCAAAAAATCTGAATGTTAATGAGTTATTCAATGTTTTAAAGCTTTTTTCTGGGCTTTTCATGTATCTAACCCCTTCAGACCAGCGTCCTCACATATCAACATTACATTTCTGTAATGGTACTGTAATTTTTTTTAAAACTTTGATCTATTAGCCACATTTAGGAACACTTCCCACATCATCTTTTGGTGATACCAGAACCTAACCCCCATTTCAGTGAAAAAAAACCTGTGTATTTTACCACAATAACACCTATAACTAAAAACTAGCAGCCAACTTATAACACTGATAACATGACTTCACATACAAAGACCAAGTTTACTGTTTGTACTTAGTAGGTCTTACTGATTCCAAATAGCGAGGAACAACAACATTTTTTTAAAATCAGACAAAAGCTCATATCTCATAAGTTTGATGTGATATGTGAGGACAGTGGATAGAGCAGGGAAAGGGATGAGAGTCAGGAGACATGAGGAAAACAGGCTAAAGGTTGGACCCAAACCCAGGTCACCCGCTCAAGGGCGCATCTAATATGGCACAATCTAGACGACTACATCATCTGCACCCCGAGTTATTTAATTTCCTCCAATATTTGCTCTGCAATCTTAAATGTTGGGTAAAATAAACATTCAGAAGACTCCTGCCAAAAACACAATCGTCACACTCAACTCCCTGGTGATCAGGGTTGTTTTTTTCCAGAGCTCTTAACTGAAGAGGTTTTGTATTAAGAAGGTACTTTCAAGTAGGTGGGGGTATGATAGCACTGCAAAGAATGGACTTTGGCACCACTGCAGGCTAAAACCAGTTAACCCACTGACCTGTCCTTCATCTGAACCACTTATCTCATTTACTTCACCCAAAGAAAAATATCTCTACCAAAGGGCACCTTTAGACATTTAAATATTAAGCTTTCTTCAGATGATTATTAAGACACATGAAATGTTATTTTAGGTGCAGATAAACTTTGTTGCTTATTATTGATTCTCCATACCAGTCTAACTAGTTTGGAAATAAGTAACAGTCTTCTCCCTGCTCATCTCTTTTGATGTCAGCCTGCAGGAACCAGTTTATTTGGTACAGCAACACGTGATGAGCAACAAACATGCACATTAAATTGATCCGTGAAGGACATCGTCTCATTGACAATGTTTTCAAATATATCATATGCAACTTTTGGAAAGTACCCTTTTTAGACTTACTTGATGGTATTTTGTTGTTAATGTTTGCGTCAAATGCTGGCTGAAATGACATTTCAGAAAGGACAAAGACGACAGATAGCTTTTGTTGGCAGGGCTAAATGTTTTAGCCACAGATGTGTGCCATAGTAATCTCCGGTGAAAAAAGGTTTTATCTTTTCTTCTATCCCAGTGTTTGTGACAGAATCAAGGCATATAAACAAGACAGGTGTTATTATGGTTATTATAAATGTCATCCTGACGACTGTGGAGCTTCACACAGAGGTCACTGAAGACAGTGGCCATGAGGACATTGTTCATGACAGGGACAGTGTCTCATTTAGCCTACACATTGGTGTGAGGATTTAGCAAGTAACATTGATTTTTGTAGTGATCCAATTGTTCCTGAAGTTGCCTAAATACAGCTCTGGAAAAAAATTAAGAGACCACCGCAAATTTTTCAGTTTCTCTGATTTTGCTATTTATAGGTATTTGTTTGAGTAAAATGAACATTTCTGTTTTATTATATAAACTACTGACAACATTACTCCCAAATCCCAAAAATTGTCAATTAGAGGGATGACTGTCATATATGTAGAGATGCTGATTTCTGAAAATTTGCAGTGGTCTCTTCATTTTTTCCAGAACTGTAGAAGTGTTTGGCTTAAGTTCTCAGGACTTCATACGTTGAAGAGCTACACTTGCCTTTTATGGTTAATATTTGTTTTAAATCTTCTGCTTTACTAATGTTACTGTCCTAATTTTTCTAACTACAGTGACCCACTACAGAAGGAGCCACCATGGCAGAAGCTCACCAGGCGGTGGCCTTCCAGTTCACCGTCACCCCCGATGGCATCGATCTCCAGCTGTGCCACGAGGCGCTACGCCAGATCTACCTCTCTGGCCTTCACTCCTGGAAGAAAAGATTCATCCGCTTCAAGGTGAGAGCTGTTGGTAAAGAGTTCACAGGCTTCAATTTGTAGGGGTGTTGCACAGCTTATTAGAAACAGATCATGCTGCACAACTAGCAAAGCGTGGCAGATAATTTAAAAGCAGTATGAAGAAGTTTAAGGAATCCCCCTTCACTTTGGCTTCACCTCCACCATCACATCATCCTTTGGTTTTACAGTTTGATGTCACATGATTATGTTGCCACTGTATGTTTTGCATTTGATAACAAGGAAATGTCTGATAATGCCTTGAAATGTAAATAAGAAATGGTGTTCTTTTATGTGTCAGTGTGTAAGGTAATAGCTAAGAGGGGTTTGACAACACTCTAATCTACTAAAGGGGAAGCTGGACAAAAAAAAATCTTGGGAACCAAACTACTGTGAATGAACACAGCTGGAACGGAGGGTTACTAAAAGTCACGCAAACAGTCAACTATGACAGTAGCCCTCCTGTCTGCTGTTTGTAAACATACAGGAGGGCTACTATCATAGTTGAATGTTTGTCTACGGCAAAGACTCTCTGAGTCACTCATGACCTGCTCACATTTATATGCATTCCTCCTTTGTAACGGCTGTGCAACTAATGATATCTTACTTGAGACAGAAGGATCGGAAGCATTTATGAAGACAGTTTATCAACTGTATTCTGATTCTGAAATTGAAATGAAATTTTAATCTAAAAGAATCCAGTGCGTTAGCAACAATTCAACTATGTGTCTTTGTGGTGTGTTGTGTAAATCAAGAGCTTGAAAGACACTAGATGTACATTTAGTTTCTGAAAGACTCTCCTTGTACATATGAATTGGTTTTTAGAGGTAGAAAAGGGTTGGGAATAATTAAATGTTTATACATGTCAAACATACCGTTCACCTAGTACAAAATCAACAATTAACTATTAGCATAGAATTTGCTTTAATTATTTCTAGAAGTTTCCTGTGATGGTTTCTCATGATCTCTCATTGTACTTCTCCACAGAATGGGGTAATGACTGGTGTGTACCCTGGCAGCCCTGCTGGCTTCATGGTAGTCGTCGTGTCCTACATGTCCTACAATAAATATCAAAAGCTGGATCCCTCGTTAGGCTTGATTGCCAAGCTGGGTCAACACATACCAATCAGGTAAAACCTCAGACATTGCGATGTTCTCCACAAGTAAACCTGCATTATTGGCCTAAGACACTGATATCAGTAAAGCTCCACTGGCCTGCTGTTAAGTTCAAAGTTTGATACAGAAGTTAGAAACAGGGAGGTTTCCTAACAGATTTCATCAAAATTAGTCAGCTTTTATATAAGGAGCGTGGCTTTAGAAGATAGCAGAGATGGACAAAATTGAGCAATACAATGTGACTGCGCTGACCCTATAATTAAACAACAGCCCACCAATGTGTTAATGCAGCTGTGTACATGTAGAAGGTATTTATGAGAAAAACATGAGCCTGTTTTTCCTGTACTCCTCAAGTTACAGCTTGATGAAGGACACATTTTCTTTGTACTAACAAGCATAGGTGATGTGTCTTCATTGTTTCAAGACAATATTTCTGTTCATGGCAGTGTTGTTGTGGTAAATACCGCTAGAAATGCCGAAACAAAACATAAAAAGGCACAGTTTGGTTTTACACCATTTCAAACAGACAGAACTTGTAGACTTCCTTAGTTGAGTTTGTGCCACTCCTTCATTCCATTAACGGCAGTATCAGTCACACTAGTTGACAGTAATAAAGGTTAAGTATTATTCTGTTGACAGCTACAGAGTCATTGTTTGCAGCCATGAATTCATTAGACTTTGGACTCACTCAGCCTGGTCTGGAAGCTGCCTGATGAAATGAATTGTCTTTGTTCCCCCTCTCTGCCCTCTGCCTCCATCCACAGTCGATACATGTCCACAGACAGCCAGAAGATAGTGGGAGGAGTCCTGGTGGGCACAGGCCTGTGGGTCACCATAATCATGATTATGAGGAATGTCCTGAAGAGCCTGCTGTCATGGCATGGCTGGATGCTGGAGCGGCACGGCTCTGTGTCTTGGTCCACTCGTGTGTGGATGGTGAGAGGATGAATGTGCTTCTCTGTTCATCTCAGTTTACTGCATATTTTTACATGAATGTCCCACACAAAAAATCACTCTCTCTGTATCTTATCTTTCTGCTTTTCCAGTTACTAGTAAAGATCTTTTCTGGCAGGAAGCCAATGCTCTACAGTTTCCAAAACTCCCTGCCACGACTACCTGTTCCTGCTGTCAAAGACACCTGCAGAAGGGTAATTAATACCTGTCACCTGAATTGTTTTTTAATTTTTGTTTTTTAAATTATTTTTTTATTTACATCAATTAATGGGAAGCAATTAAGTTGAAACATTCACTTTTTTAAACATAAAAAGTTTAAGTTCTTTAAAAGGAAAAGAATCCTTATCTCAGAGTCAGAGGTTTTGTTTGCGAAGGCAGCAATGATTTTATTTTCATGTACTTTAACTTGAGACTGCCTCTAGTCATATTTTTGTTGATTTTAGTCTTCCCCTAAAAAGATTTCTTATCTGACTGTTCCAGCAATCAGTGGAAGTTTACATTGAGTGAATTTCCTGAGGTCATCTTCTTCATCTCTTTACTGTGTTACCTGAGGCAGAAACCCTAACCAAACTTCC
Source organism: Thalassoma bifasciatum (assembly GCA_008086565.1). Lineage (NCBI taxonomy): Eukaryota > Metazoa > Chordata > Actinopteri > Labriformes > Labridae > Thalassoma > Thalassoma bifasciatum. The sequence goes on along the minus strand of RPOG01000729.1, from coordinate 133,135 downwards.
TGACAGCCTGTCATTATCTGCTCGGGAAGAGAATGGATGACTTGTTTTTCTGGCTCATCGGTGCTCTTCATTTAAAACCCTAAAACCTTTACCCCCCTTAACTGTTTATAGTACCTGGAGTCAGTGCGCCCATTGATGGAGGATGAGCAGTATGAGCGGATGGAGGGTCTAGCTAAAGACTTTGAGAAGAACCTTGGACCCAGACTGCAGTGGTACCTGAAACTTAAGTCCTGGTGGGCCTCCAACTATGTGAGTTTGAAAGAATTTCTCTTCCCTCTTGTGTATTCCTGAGCTTCAAACTGTTGAAAAATGCTGAGTGACTCTCTCTCTATCTTTTGCTCTTTGTGTTGTACAGGTCAGTGACTGGTGGGAGGAGTACATTTACCTCAGAGGTCGTGGGCCCATTATGGTCAACAGTAACTACTACGCCATGGTAAGGTGTCATAACCTCAGTATCTGTTTGCAAACAAGAGCGCAGTGTCTTCTTTTTCTTTAGGAGAGGAGAACTGTTCTAACATTCGCCTGTTTGATCATTAAACAAACCACACAAGGTTTGCATATGAACAGCTGATTTGACTTCTACATTCATAAAGTCTTGTGGGAGCTCAACACAGCTTCAAGCTTGTAGTCTTTGGATTTTGGGTTGGCAGGGCTACAATGACTGAATTAAAGAGTCAGGATTGTGATCATGGTCACAATAAACCCAATGTGTTACTAATCCCCTGTATGAAGGACTCTGCCCGGCACAAAACTCTAGCTCCCTCTGCAGGTTCACTGCCTCAACAACTCAAACAGTCCAGTCTGGTAAAGCATGAGTTGATACTTTTACAACAGCTTTTACAACTGCTTTATCCATGCAGTTATCAAACAGATTGTATAAAAAGATGACTGTACTTTCATAATTGTGGCTGTTAGTTTTGCAACTCAAACAAATGCAACATAAATGCAGCAAACCACAATAAAATGTACAATTATCAATGTCAACTTTAGCTCTTTATATCTGCTTAATGTAGAAGATGAAAGGGATCCAGAAAAACCCTTTAAAACACTTTGATAAACTTGGTATGGCAGCGTTTCCTGCTCATGGATAATACTTGATTGAACATCTCTGTGCCAGTTTGGCTGCTTTCTTACATCTGTTGTTTATACCCATATAAGAATGCTATCTTTGATCAACCATCATATGATCTCTCGTCACATTTGTGCCCCCTCTCACCTCATAATCTGCTGCTGGTGGCTCATCGCTCAGCAGTTGATCAGAAAGAGATGTTTCACTATGTCCCTCCTTTTAATGTACTGGTTAAGGGACATCTTGTTTTCAGTCGTGCAGCTAATTGAAAATCACTGTTTATAATGACATAGAATGAAGTACAGGATTTCAAACCACAGTTTTTACCTTGGGCTTTTTAAAAAATGTGGTGCTGATGATGATTATGGAAAGATCATCGAAAAGAAGTGAGGTGGAACATAGGAGAGGAGTGCAGTGTGTCTGTGGTGGGTGAATGGCAGTAATTAAACTAAAACAGTGGGCTGAGGTAATCACAAACTTTAGCAACAAGCTGTCACGAGGTGTAGAACGAACAGACCTCCACCCCCAACACTTGAACAGGTACAGCATCATTCTGTAAGAAACGCTGCATAAAGTCGATGGAACAACACTCAGCATACTTAAAGTAGCTGAGTATGATAGCAACTGTGTGTGCTGTCCTTGACCAAAATAACTGCAAAGAGCATATGGATACCACCTGTAACATTGTGTTCATAGTGCTCCTCTTTGTGCTGTCTTATTGTGTTTCTCCTTGACTTAAGTGTGACGACATTACATTTCATTTCCCTTTCATCTTTCAGGACTTCCTCTACGTGTTCCCCACTCACATCCAGGCTGCCAGAGCAGGTAATGCCATCCATGCTATTATGCTCTACAGAAGAAAACTGGACAGAGCCCAGATCAAACCAGTGAGTATGGAGCTCCTCTGTCTGTCTGTTCAAGCCAGCAATGATTCTATGGAACTTTAGCTAATCTGCAGGCATTATGCCCATTTAGATATAAACTTGTCAATCCTCTGTTAATATTTAACTTTCTTTTTAATGATTTATGGAATTACAGCTGTTATCACAGAAAATTTCTCTTTTAAGTTCACAATGAAAGCCACTTATCTGTTGCCACTCTTTCTTATGAACTCTTGTGTATTTTTTTCTATTTAGAGACTCACCAGTGGTTATGTAGAAACTTGATAAAGTCCTCAGCTCACTCTGTCTAACTCTGACCCTGGAATGAGCCTTGCGCTGTGCTTCCTGCTTATTTTGATTGAAGCCATGTGTTTACTGTCAAAGGCAGATCACAAAATTCTGCTTGCAGGCTTAGTGAAAAAGGGTTTGAAAAATGCTGGTGTTTTATCCGACAGGCTGTAGTGTCATTTCTTTCCTAAACCTCCTTTAGTCCTCCTTCTTTACCAACCTGCATGTTGCTTGAGTACAAAATCTTTTACATTTGCACACTTCTGATGAGCAGCCAAGCAACGCATTGCTCAGATGACATTAACTCATTAGTAAACATCCAGTGCATGAGCGCCTCTGTTACAGACTTACACTCAGTTGTCTCTGTTTTACTGTTTTGTCCCTTCGCTGTGTCGGACGCTGCGTTAGATTTACTTGCTGGCAAACAAGGTTCCTCTGTGCTCGGCTCAATGGGAGCGGATGTTTAACACCACCCGCGTCCCTGGTTCGGAGACAGGTAAGAGGAGGGCACATCTCTGCCGCGCCCTCGACCCCACATCTCGTGACCCTTGCTATTGCTCTGGCAACAGTCACTGGAAACCCTGACTCCAGACTCTTTGTCACAGCACAGCCCTGAGACAGACAAACTAAATTCTAATTGACTTCTTCACTTTAACTTATGCATCAGTTTGGGCCAGTATGATTTCAATTTTGTCAAGTTATTTTTTGTTCCTAAAAGAAAACACCAGGGCTTTGCTGATGTCAAAGAGATGGCAGACCACTGGTTTCTGGATCCTGCTCATACCCCTCTCTGGCAGCCTTCTGAGGTCCCCTCTGCTCCTTCAGACTGCTTATCAAACCAATCCTCATTGCTCCCTGTCCTCCTCATCCATACTCACATCCCTGTAGGAGTGTCTGCTGCTGCTCTCTTGGGATTTTAGTGAATTAGTTTGTCATCTCTTTGTGTTTGACTCTCCCCTTTTGCTTTTCAGCTCATGCTCCTACACACTATTCCCATGTGCTCAGCCCAATACGAGCGTATGTTCAACACCAGTCGTGTCCCAGGTGTAGACACAGGTAGAGTCTTTAGCAGTGCCGCCTCCACCACACTACTCCTACTGTACTTCTCCTTTGGACATATGTTTGACAGAGCTTATCTGACTTTGATGTTAACATGATGCATGAGTGCACATCTGTGCACACTGAAGGACTAATTTGCATGTAGTCAAATTTGGTGAACGTGTTCGAGAAGTTAGCAAAACAGGGATTGTTAAAAGTAAGGGCTGTGAGTGTTAGGCTTGCCTGGATACTCTGAAATTGATACATTTATCTGATAGGAAGTTATCGGTGGTATTTATAGTTAACTTTCTTTTTCATGCTCTTTGACTAATAAAGACATTATTTTATCTCCTCATTATTAAAGCAGTCTAATCATATACTTTATATAGTTAACATGCATGATTAACACTCGAAGCTGAAACCCTCAGGAGGTTTGAAGCAATAATGTGATTACAAATATTTGGAAAAAGGAAGTTTGAGGCTTTGGTAGACATTTTCTTTTAGCCCTGGCCATCGAGAACAGTGGTCAAACGTGAGTTTTTATAGATTGATTGTAAAGTAGAAAGATTTTAAGGAAGTGATCATTTTTGCTGGTGTTTGGAAAATTTATGAGTTACAATGTGAGCACAAGTAGTATAAGGAGAGAATAGCATGCTTTTAATGACCAGTTCCCTTATCAATATTACTATCTTTGACAGTGCTCTTAGTACATTGTACTTGGAAAACAGTATGTTTCAAGCAGCATACTAGTTTCACCTGGATATGACCCTTAAGATCTTTTTTTGGGATTGATGCTAGTGTAAGTATCTCCTCCTTTGTCTTGCCTGTAACAATAACAATGTTTGTTTGAACACTTAACATCCCTAAAACAATCTGCAGACTTTTCATTGAAGAAGCACAGCATGTTGGACTTTCTGCCTTTATTTTAGAGTGTTGTTCAAACAAACATTGCACCAAAGTTCATTGTATTCAAACCACTGTCCTGTTCCCAAATTATTTTTCCCTTTTTCATCTCACCTCCCTGCACTTCCCATTTCAAGCTGCTTTAGTTTTCGATCTGAATAGCCTTTCCCATCATATACTTCATATACACTGTACCATCATATACCATATACATGAACTTCTTTGGATTCAGTTGTCTTTTCAAACCAACAAACAACCTAAGATGAGGAATAAGAGCCAACACTGATTTTTGTGGATATCACATCATTTTCTCTGGGACCAATGCCTGATCACTAACATGTCTATTGTTCCCAGAAATGCTGTGACATCCACATTTCATCAAAGAGTCATAGATAAAAACAAACCCTCTGGCTCCTCTTCAAACACTCCAATTGTCCTTCTTTTCTTGTTTGTCCTCTCTCCTTACGGTTGGTCCCTCTCTCTTAGACACGCTTCAACACACTAACGAGACCAAACACATTGCTGTGTACCATAAGGGACGCTTCTTCAAAGTCTGGGTGTTTTATGATGGCCGGCTGCTGTTGCCGCGAGAGATAGAGCAACAGATGGAGAGGATTTTGGCTGACAGCTCCACACCTTTGCCAGGGGAGGAGAAACTAGCTGCACTGACAGCAGGGGAAAGGTGAGTGGCTTTGAAGCGGCAGCTGCAGTATTGATCAGACCTCACAGCAAACTGTGGGGATGCAGATTTGGAGGATCTCCTGTGATTGATATCTAGAAAATGTATGCTTATCAATAACTTGCAGAAAAACTTTTTCAACAAAAGACGTACCATTAACTTTTGTTCCTAATTCATATTTGCCACAACAAAATGTATGCAACCTCAACTTTATTCTGCTAAACAGTAAGTTTTTTTTCATATATTGAATGAAAAATACTAAATGCGTCAACAAGGCAAAGATGAAACTAGATGTAATATTTGACAGGATCAGAATCAGGAATACTTTCGTAATCTCAGGGGAAATTTTTTGTTACCACAGCTCTTAGCAAGACATAGCAGGAAGAAAATAAATGGGATAGAGGTAATACAGTAAGCAATAACAGGTAAAAACAAAAAGTACAAAGCAAGCAGGAAGTACCAAGGTAAATCAATAGTTATGTAATATACATTTTTATTGTAGCAGGATGAACTGTGTTAAACAGATATTTTGATGTGAATAAGTGTTGAGATAAAGATTGCATAGTCTACAGGTAGATATATGCGTTAGATGAGTAGATAAATATGTTCTGGTTAATAGTCCAGTGTGTCTTCCAAAATTTTTGTGGCGCAGCGGGTAGCGCTCCAGCCTCACAGCAAGAAGGTCGCCGGTTCGAGTCCCTGTTCGGGCATGGTGTGTCTTTCTGTGTGGAGTTTGCATGTTCTCCCCGTGCATGCATGGGTTCTCTCCGGGTACTCCGGCTTCCTCCCACAGACCAAAAACATGCCCACGTTAGGTTAATTGGTTATTCTAAATTGCCTGTAGGTGTGAGTGTGTGCATGAATGGTTGTTTGTCTATATGTTAGCCCTGCGATTGACTGGCGACCAATCCAGGGTGTACCCCGCCTCTCACCCAATGACAGCTGGGATAGGCTCCAGCCACCCGCGACCCTGAATAGCAGGATAGACGGTTAAGAAAATGGATGGGTGGAAACACTCAGTATGAGGTATGTAAACACGTCACAGCTGTAGCTGAGTTACAGCGCCATCTGTTGGATGAAATATAGTACACAATAACACCTCTTTCTTTTTTACTGGTTTATTGGTTGCACAAAAAGATCTGCTCTAAACAGGACGGGATTTTGCAGAATATTATACAAAGTACCTGAAACATGTTAATACTCAGGTGCGCAATAAATGATGAGTATTTTTTAGATCAAGAATACCAGAAGAGTCATCCTCCCTCTCCTGTTAGAGTAAAATATTCACCCTTAAAGAATCAGCATCTGTCATACAGCGTAATGATTCAGACCCTCCTTTAATTTCTTTAGGACACCATGGGCCAATGCACGGGAGACTTTTTTCAGAAACGGTAAGAACAAGCAGTCCTTGGATGCCATTGAGAAGGCAGCCTTCTTTGTAACCCTTGATGACACCGAGCAGCGATTTGAAGAGTCCAACCCAGTCAAGTCCCTCGACAGTTATGCCAAGTCCCTACTCCATGGAAAGTGCCATGACAGGTGAGGCAGACAAAGCTTTCTTCATCTTTTGAAACAAATGATGAAAATTATCTCTAAACAAACTAATATTATCTTCTTTTTGTTTGCTGTCAGGTGGTTTGATAAATCATTCAACTTGATAGTTTTCAAGAACGGCACCATGGGACTGAATGCAGAGCACTCATGGGCAGATGCTCCAATCATTGGCCACCTGTGGGAGGTACGGCATTTCTTTTTTTTTTTGTCAGATGAGTTCTAGTTCTGACTTTCTTATTATTTCTTATTATGTCCCCATTGATGCATGTACCTGTATTATTAAACCCTGTACACATTTTTCATCCAGTAATCTGAAAAGATACAAGAAAGATAAATTATAACTGGTAGGGTTGTCTTCAAGGCTTTTACTACAGAAATGTGAGATCATTCAGTTATTTACAGTGACTGGCAGAGTTAGTCACAATAAATCTGCACTCTGTATTTTCAGCATGTCCTGTCCATGGACCCTGTGAGACTGGGATACACTGAGGATGGTCACTGCTGTGGGGAGCCCCACCCCAACCTTCCAGGTCCTCAGAGGCTGCAGTGGGAGATTCCTGCTGAGGTAAGCACTGGAGTGTGTTTTTGAAAGCTGCAAAATAAACTATTTTTAAGATGTTCAGTGTGTCAGTAACCATGGGGGTCTGATCTTCATATTAATTGGGTTCCCTCTGCTGGCAGCTGCAAGTACCTGCACCATTGTATGTCTTACCTCTGTTTAAGATAGGAGAACTTGCTCTTTGATGTTTCACATATGAAAACTAGAAATAATGAATTAAAAAATATGTATTCCACAAAGATTAATTTTATTATTCTATTTGATATAATATTGTCGTTACTAGTTTTGTCATTACAGGCTGCACCTTCCCAAACTAACGCATCACTGTATCTCCCTCTAGTGCCAGGAGGTCATTGAGAGCTCTCTCACAGTTGCCAGGGCTCTAGCAGATGATGTGGACTCCCACATTTTCCCCTTCAGTGAATTTGGTAAGGGTCTGATCAAGAAGTGCCGCACTAGTCCTGATGCCTTCATCCAGATCGCCCTCCAGCTGGCCCATTACAGGGTAACTACAAACATCTCACTGGTTCCTCAGAGAAGCTTAATAACATCCATTCACATTCATTTACATGTTTTCCATAACCTTTAATTCTTATTCACTATGATTATATCAAAAGTGTCACTCTCAAGCTGCCATCCTCTTTAATTCCAGCAGGGGGCACTCACAGCTTGTCAGACAGAATGTCATTGCAGAGACTGTCAGAGAATGATGGAATGAATTGTTCAGCTTTGTTTTTTGTGCTAATTATAATTTATCTGCCTGCACTCAGAAAATCAGATGCACTTATAAGAGAAGTTATGTAAGATTTCCTGTTTCCCAATTTGTGATTGCAAGCTGCTTTAAATGCTCAGAAGTTATTATATATCAGTTTTATATCAGGTCTTGCTGAAACCACTTTTGATGCTTTATCTTTTTGGCTCCCCCTATTAAGGACAAAGGGAAATTCTGCCTGACATACGAAGCCTCCATGACCCGCTTGTTCCGTGAGGGCCGAACAGAAACTGTGCGCTCCTGCACCATGGAGACATGTGCCTTTGTTCGCTCTATGATCAGAGATGAGACAGTAAGCATAGAAAGGCACAAACACCTAACACAGCTTATATCAGCACTGCTCTCTGTCACTGGTTGTTAATCCAGTGTGCACAGCATACTGACTTTGTCGATGTGTTTCCTGTCTGTCCAGAGAGAGGAGCGTCTGAAGTTGCTTAAACAGGCCGCAGAGAAGCACCAAAACATGTACCGCCTGGCGATGACAGGAGAGGGCATAGATCGCCACCTCTTCTGTCTCTATGTTGTGTCCAAATACCTGGGAGAAGACTCAGCCTTCCTCAAGGAGGTATGAGCCCCTTATGCAAGTTGTTCTGAGACTTCTGCCCTGTGAGCTGCCAGATTTCCACAATGTGATATTTTCCATGACCAGCATAGGAAGTGCATTTTATGGGGTGTTTTTTTTTCACCCAAACATTACATTGGCTTTGGTCCAGGTGCATCTGCTCACCTCGTATATATCATATAATGACCAGAATCTTTGTTTCCCAGTGAAATGATTTTAAAGATTTATGTTCTTCCAAGAGTAATATTTTAGATCAAGAGTGAAGTTAATTATCTTTCAACATTTTTGGCCAATTTTTTGAGTTTCACATACATTTTTGAAATGAAGTACATTTTTGTAAGAGGGTACAACCATAAATAGGATAGGAACCTGTTGCCACATGAATGTCATGTGTACCCACCTCATCACAGTGATATGCAAGACTCCTCATTTCTCCACTTTCCTGTTTTATTTCAAATATCTTGGAGAGGGAAAATGAGTCCAAAACTTGAGAAATGTTTCTTGAGTTGAAAAATTAGATTTGAACAGTTTTTTCTTTTTTGTGTCCAGGTCCTGTCTGAGCCCTGGAGGCTGTCCACAAGTCAGACCCCTCTGCAACAGCTTGAGCTCTTTGATCTGGTCAAACACCCTGAGTATGTGTCCTCTGGTGGTGGATTTGGTCCGGTAAGTTAACAACCTTTTTCATTGAGTACGTTGAAGATTAGGGTTAGGACAGTTGTCTTGCTTTCCTGAAATTAAAGACGATTCAGATGTGTAATAAGGAGTGAACTCCTGTATCTTTCCATAGTTAATGAATGTGCTTTTAAAATGTTAAAGATCAAACTGAACCTACCTCCTCCGCCTGCAGGTTGCTGATGATGGTTATGGTGTCTCCTACATCATCGTTGGCGAGAACCTCATCAACTTCCACATCTCCAGCAAACATTCAAGCCCAGAAACAGTAAGTGAACTTTTAATTTCCTAATATTTGGACTTTTAAATTAAGACTTTGATCTGAGCTTACTTAACGCAATATTTTTTTATCTCAGGATTCCCACCGTTTTGGCGGCAACATCAAACATGCCATGCTGGACATGCTGGACCTCTTCCAGCTCAACAAGAAAAATGTCTAAGTGTCTAAAAACACTGAAATTTGTTTTAAGCAAAACATTATTTCTTCCTGAGGTTGTACAGAATCAAATTTTGGATGTAGGGATTGTTTTTCTAAGTTAATTGATGTTACAGAAATAAGGACAGTTGAGACGTATTTGGAACCATTTCTGTCTATTTGTGTGCAAGGCGTTCATGTGTACTGTATGTATAGGCGAGATGAGATTCAGGTGGTGAGCGGTACAAGTAGTGCACAGATCATAGTTTTTATTTCCAGAACTGTACGCACCAGTGCCTTAGTGACCCACAAATGTAAAAAGGGCAGAAAGGGAGGAGAAAAGCAGAGCTGCTGTAGTCTGAGATCAAGTACGTATTACCATAGTGAAGGACATTTCAGCTGGATGGCTGTGAAGTAGCATCATCTAAAATTTGAATTTGTTTTGAGTTGGAAATGGTTGCAAAATTTTTATCACTTTATGTTTTTCCCCCAATGTTTGAAAACCTTTGAATGGATTTGTGTTAGGTTTTTTTTTTACTGCGCCTGAGTCATGTGTAACTGGCCAAAATAGCAAATGTGTTGTTTAATATCATCAACAAATTGCAGGTTTGATGTCCACATATTTCATATGCTTTTGTTGTAATTACAAAGCTCGACCATTAACCAGTAATCCTTTACTACAGAGGCAGGCAGGAGTGCAACAGTGGATCTATTAAGGAAGAGGCCAAAGGTAATCAGCCTTTGTCGGTCTGAACACCAGCACAGAAGACATGGAGCTGTTGCTAATGTATAATCATAATGTTGAAATTTTGAGCATCAGCATTTCAACATATTGATATTCGACTTAATCATTATCACTTTTTCATTTCCTTTGATGAAAGATTGCAGCTAATATGTTTGTTATCAAATGAGGTAGCAACAGGGGCAGATCGTGTATGTGTGTGTGTGTGTGTGTGTGTGTGTGTGTGTGTGTGTGTGTGTGTGTGTGTGTGTGTGTGTGTGTTTTCATACTCAGGTTTTTACTCACTTGGCCTAGTATTCTGGATTTCAGGCTACAGCATTTGACAGTTTCTCTTACAGTGCAGTACAATATGATTACACCAAGCTGGGATGTAGTACGACAATAAGTTTGCTGTGGAAGTGAAAGATCGCCAGGTTGTGGTGCATGTCTGGGTTGAATCTCATTTGCACGAGTTTGACTGGAAAAGCAAGGTCGACTGACTTTTTTCAGCTTCTTGTATTAGAAAATAGGGTTTAATTTTGCTGTTTCTGTGTGGTGCACTCCATTACTGGCCTTTTGGTTCTAACTAACCAATGTCTAAAAATCTCAGTAGCCTGTTGTCAAATAAAATGGATGTGAAGTTAATGAGCTAACTATAAAGCTGTCAGTATAATAGTGTTGCAGCTGAAAAGATGAAGAAAAGAATCGCCCTATAGCTCGTAATGTATCTCCAGTCCAGTAAGATATCATTGTTTCTCTTTTGGTTTTGCTTAGGAAGTGGAAATCTAGTGGGCCTGCCATGTGTAGGAATGCATTTCTGTTATGTATATGTTGTCAGTTCTTCATATTATTTATTTTTTCAAGCGTTTTATTCAGTTTATTCACAAAACAAAAAAAATGCAGAATGCTACATGCTTAGAAAGAGCTTTGCTACATAATTTAGAAAAACACAGGCAAAAGGCTTTCTTTTATTTTACAAACGACAGTTCATTTTAAAACAGACTTTGCCAGTATGTTGTAGTCCTATGACTTTTTATCAGTAGACCTCATGTTTACGATGCTGCATGGTTTTTGAAGATAAAGCTGTATATGCTTGCCTTTAATTTAAAGATGTGTAAGAAGACAAACGGCTGATAAACCAAAACATGTTTTAACAATAAAGTGAATGTCTTGACAGCTGTACCACGCCCAAGTTTGACTGCTTCTTACCTACGGGGTTTTTTCTATTTCAGAATTATTTCAGGAGACACTACTCATAATATTTGGATATTCCTCTCCCCACTTTAAAAAACAAATGCAGGCCACTGCCAACTTTGGTATGACAAATTGTTAGTGGGCCTTTTGTGTTCTAGTTTTACTGGGTAGGATGGGGAATATAGATAACTGGGTAAGCATTAAGCAAGAATGTTGACATGTTTCATGCACCTTTGTGTAGGGTGACCATATTCTTAAAAAAAGACAGATAGTCTTCCTGACTGGATTTACATTAAGTTTCATTATACATGCATTATGCATGCTAAGATGAGATGACTACCAAAGGTAGGGGTGGGCAGGTTGATGAAAAAATCTATATATATATATCGATCCCATTGTTGGTACCAGTATAGGTCAATACTTGGGTGATGAGATTGATTCCCAAACTTATCAGTATATTGCAGATTTCCTCAATATTTTTATGTTTCTGTAGTTAATCTACCAGCATCTGCAAGCTGTTTGATCAAAATGTTAGATTTAATGCTAAAATATAATAACCCTTGATATCCACAAACATTCAAATTCACTGTTTTACAACAAACTAGTCATATCCCCTCAACCTGTAGAGGATATGAATTACTGATAGTATGGAATTCACACTTTGGAGCAAACATGGCAGTGATAAAGGAGAAAGAGTGGGTCACCAGAGTCAATCCACTGAGGACCATGAATGTCTGAACTAAATTTAATGGCCATCCAGAAATATTTGTCACAATTTTTAATGCAGGCAGACAAACTGCCACCCCTTCATTACAGTGCTAGCAATAGGCTAATTTTTGCTACTTGCTGCCCTCCTTTTCCGCATTCAGCAGGTGTTAGCTTGGTGTTATTATGACCCATCTTCTTGATCCGAAGGCTCAGTGAATCAAACCATCTCCTTCCTCAAGAACCAATGAGGCTTTAGTGTTTCCTGTCAAGCACAAAGGTCATGTACTTCACACCGTCATAATGGTTTAGCGCCTGCTTATTTTGGATGCTCAACCCTCAGCTGCATCAGAGGGTTGCCTTGCGGTCATGGCTAATTTTACCAGTTTTTCTTTGATATGACAAATTGTAAACCCCTTGAAAGGGGTCTAGTGTGAAAATGAGATCTTTCCCCCTAGCTAAGTGTTTACTTAATGGAGGGGAAGTTGTAGCTTGCCATGTGATCAGGTGATTCGGCTCAACTGGCAGCACCCAGGAGCCAGTTCCATCTCTGAAGGTGTCAGAAAGCCTCCCCATGTCTGCTGCTGCTGCTCAGGGGGTATTCGGCTAATAGCTTAAATTAAACAGGAAGAGATTTAAAGGCATCGTCTGAGGTGACAAATATTGAAGGAGGGCCCTCTACTGCCCCCTCTCTCTCCCATTCCCCCCCCCCCCTCTCTCTCTCTCTCTCTCTCTCTCTCTCACACACACACACACACTCACACACACACACTTCCACAATGGTACGCCCGCCCTGATGTCACCCTGCCTGTGGCTTCCGATAGCAGGCTAACATTTCAAGACTGCATTCTTGAGGTCTGCTTACTCCTCTCCACTCTGGGAACCTGCAGTTTGCCTATTTGAGAAAAGGGATCACTATCAAAGTCAGTCTTGTTTAAATCCTTTTATTTTATGTCTTTGTTACAACTCTTGAAAGTATTCCTTCCTATCTCGTATTTCTTAAACACCACAAAAAAATAATTTATATTTTTTAAAACCCAAAGATTTGCATGCAAATAATATCAAATCCAAACAGTACAATTTTGTTCCCTTTTTTGAGTGACTTGAAGCCGCTGGCTTCATGACAGCAAGCCTTTAAATTGTACACCTAATTGGCAAGCTGGAAAACCCATTCACTGAAGAGCAGACACTGAAACCTAAAACCTTGACTTGCACTTTCTAAAAGTAGACTTTGGGATAGATCTTCAGCCTCTGCTTGTCACCAGTTTAATTCATGTGCCACTTGCCCCACAACACTCGAAAAAAAAAACGAGGAGAGCCACTCTTGCATCTCCTGTTTTATAAGCTTATCCTTCACACAGGAGCCTTGATGTTTCCTATTTTGACTGGTAGCAGCTTTTAACAATGGAGAAAACATCATTGCAGCTACCATAGGCAGATAATTTGTGTCATTCTTGATTCTGGCTTTGGCAGGACAAATTGTTTTCCCTGCACTGCTGGGCTTCTTACATAAGGTCTCGTTATGCCCCAAACTAATTAGATTGAATGTTGATGTTGTGATTGAGGAAAAGTGATTAGACACCGTGTCCTGCTAAATGTAGATGTCTTCACTGCAGAACGTCACAAAGAAATGATGTGCGCAAACATAAAAGAGCATTTGTTTTGGATAATGTTGGTATTTTCATTTGAGTTTTGCTCTCAAAACTGCTCACCTCCTCTCTCCCCTTCGAGGCAGAGTCCTGTCAGGCCCCGGTCACTGTAACCCCATCAGCCCACAGACTATGAAATCACTCTACTGTGCCTTGTGAATGTTATATGGCTGAGAAGTACACCTCAAGATTTTTTAAAAGTGCCATATGAATCTGCTAGTGTAAGACAGGAGTGTAAATGGAGAGGGCAAGCTTGGAGCTTGGCGGAGAGGGACAGCGCATGTCTGCGGGCAGCTGCACCTGTCTTAACTGCACTAAAGAAGCGGGGTCCTGAGGCCCCAAGGCGGAGCTCAGCCAAGGGGCAGCTAGAGAGGAAGGTAGAGAAGAGAAGCTTGGCTGAGGTTGAGCCGAATGTGATTCCCCTGAGAATCTCTCCCACCGCGTGCTCATCAGAGCTATAAATAATTTTTATTAGGTTTAAGTGAAATTAGTGGAGATGTTATCCCATGCACACATTCACTCGCACAGTGGTCTGCACATGTACAAGCAGATGCCATAGGTTTATACAAGTGACATACATGTTTAGAATCATATTTCCCATACTTGACTGTTACTATCAAGGATCATTTGGGATAGGGCGATCATATTCTAAAGACCCCAAAAAGGAACCCCCCACTTATCCCCTTGGCGACATAGCAAAAATAATTAAAAAACGACAAAGAAGTGTCACAACCTTTACATTTATTTTAAGAACTTCTTATTCTGTTTAAAGTTAAAATTTTCTTTAATATATACAAAAATAATGTATAGAAGCTCATTTCAGCCTGTTAAAAATATCAAAATGAAAAACTTGCTTTGATGAGATTTCTTTTTTCTGCACTGTCAAAATTTTGAGATAAAAAAGTCAAATCAATAAGATAAAAAGTCATAATTTGAAGTTTATTATTTATTAACTTATTTTTTTCCCTCATAACTTTAACTTAAATATCTTGAAATTTTGACTTTATTATCTCAAAATTTCGACCTTGCCCGATCAAAATTTTGAATTTTTATCTTAAAATTTTGACTTTATTATCTCAAAATTTCGACCTTGCCCGATCAAAATTTTGAATTTTTATCTTAAAATTTTGACTTAATGTGGACCATAAAAATATCTCCACAAAGCCAAGTTTTATTTTTTTATTTTTCAACTGGCAGGAAATGGGTTTCCATAATAATGCCTAATGACATGTATGAACAAAAGGGAAAAACATTGAATATTTCTAGTCCAAAAATATAAATAATGACTCAAAATCTTATTTAAAGTTAAGTCAAGCTATTGAGGCATTTAAATTTTCAGCTGAAAAAAACGGTGCAGGCCACACAATGCTTCCCACTGTTCACAGCCACGATGACAAGAGGGGTTTTACCGTATATCTGCAGTTTGTCTGTAAAAGTGCTTTTCGACTTCAGCATTTTCTGTCTAAGAGTGTAATGCAGGCAGTCAGAGCATGTTCAACATCTTGACAGGTTGAAAACCCTCAAAGCAGCTAATCAAAAGCACGTCCATTGATAATGCAATGTATGTGGCCTCAAGCGGTCAGTCATTGGAGCAGACCTTCAGGTGCGGTAAATACAAGTCTCTAGAAGGACTCAAAGAAAACTAAAGGACTTAGTGAAGTGAAGTAAGAAAATGTAAACTTTATTGCAACTTTTTCATTCTAAGTTCTCTGATTTACAGAATAGAAAAACACTTGTAATGGCACAGTCATCGTAATATGTACATTGCTGATACTGCAATAATCCAGATATTTGAGTTATCCAGATTCAAGAGTGGCATGTTAAGGCCCATGGTTTGCTCAGTCTGTAGAAGGAAGGAATAACACATCAAAAGCTTTTCTTGCAACTTAAACGAGAACATGCCACAGCATTCCACCAAAGGCATCAAAACAGGAACTTAAAAAGTCCCTCACTTCAAGGGCTTGGTTGGGAAATCACAGTTTGTCCATTGTACATTCAGCTCTAGGAGAGATTAAGACGTCAATATTTAGCAACATATTATGTTGCACTAAGACTTTGGTGATGTGCTAAGCTTCAGTAGACCTGAGTGTTTGAATTGATACAGTAAACTTAACAGATCAAAGTTACACAATCGATT
The DNA here is from genome assembly GCA_008086565.1 of Thalassoma bifasciatum. Classification (NCBI taxonomy): domain Eukaryota; kingdom Metazoa; phylum Chordata; class Actinopteri; order Labriformes; family Labridae; genus Thalassoma; species Thalassoma bifasciatum. Next base: position 117,337 of record RPOG01000729.1, on the reverse strand, counting down.
TAGTGGTAAAGCAATCACTTGGTGATATGGGAGTCAAAGTCTGTATCATCACTGCTGGCCATTTAAGGTTTTGAAGAACAAATCAATAAGGAAAAGTTACTAACAAGAGCACCATTTGCTTACTAACTGTACAGAGAGAAATGTATTATGGGTAAAAGATAGCTAAAGTTGCATCTGCTAGTTTGTATATAGTTTCAAATCAAAATCATCCTTCTCATTTACATATCATTTGCTTTAAGTGTTGGGTTAATTTTAAAAGAATCCATGACAAGTAATTCTGCAAAATAAAATTAAGGGACTAAAGTCAAAGTGTCCGAATAGTAAGCTAAATGAAGCTTCATGAGAGAGCTGAGATTTACTTCCACGCCCGGGCCACAAAAAGTGGCAAATGTAACTGTGTGACATAAAAGGGTAAGAAGTTTTATTTGACACTTTGATTGACAGTTTTGGGAATCTTCAGAGCTTTTGTGTCTGAATCCTGAGTGCTAATTGTTACTTTCTTTTCTGTAATGGTAAAACAGATAATTATTTTCCTATTCTGTTTAGTTATTTTGATGGTCAATGTAGCTGTCGTGCAGGCGTTCACTCCCAATCTTTACAGTCATTGTTGTGAGCTAAGATCTCATTCTAGCTCTGGACTATGCTAGCTGTTTTGTAGCTAGCACATCGTTGCTATTAGCCAAAACATTGCTCAGCCCCATGCTGAACCAGGAGCTTGTGGTACCTAAAATCCAACCAAACGGCTACAAGAGTGGCATTAATCTTTTTTAAAAACTCTTTGAGGGAATTTTTTCAGACATGTCAAACTATCAATCAGAAATCTCCGTTCAACCTTTTGTGGTGTCGTCATTAAGGCTAATCTTTAACTTCATTAAGCACACATGAGGATGGGGCAGCACACTAACACATTATTGAAAAAAAGTGAGCAGCTTCCTTGAAAGCAAGTATTACAGCAGGTTAGTAAAAAGTTAACAGCTAATCTTAATTTAAATATTGCCAGAGTTGCAACTACAGTGGCTTGGCCTCAAGTTTTTCTGGCCTACAGTACTTAGGGACACTAAGGTGTCCAACAAAGTGGTATGTTGATAAATACGTAAAACTACACTAAAAATAAGTGCTAAGGGTGATAGGTTATTGACTGTAATATGTAAAGCAGTGAAAAACCATAACTTGAGGTACATTCATAAAACATCAGACAACAGGCCTGATTAGTTCAAGTAAAAGCCTTTCTGGTGAGTTAGCAAGACATACAGTACCATGTGGTGAGTCAGCCTTGGTACAAAGCTCTCTACAGGCATATTTTCACCCAATCCGCCTTTCTGGTTGTCTTTCTCTATCTTCATTTGGTCTTCTTGAGAGATTCAGATTCTTTTAAGCAAACAAGGGGCTTGCTTTGTTCCTCCTTATCAAGAGAGCCAGCAGCAAATCAAAATTTAAAGACTGTACAAATGCAGTATGTAAACACACGTTTCTCCAGAAGTCAGATACAAACGAGCACAGAAGATTAAAAGAGTCCAGAAACAAATCAGCCAAGAGGTAACACCGATTAACACTTTTTAAAAAAAGGATGAAAAAAAGTCACAAAGAAAAAATACAAATCATTTTAACTGTAAAGTGCAAGTATAGAAAAATCTTTCTACATTTTATCTCAAGGCAGGACCTTGAGACGGGGTCGATGGTCTTTAGTGGAAAAGTGCCAAGTTGAGAACAGCACAAAAAAAAAGTTGATTCAGAGCAGTAACAGGATAAGTCAGGGGACTCTGTGAATCAGTCGTGTGACTCAACTCCTCCGTAAGAAAACAGCCACCTCCTCCAGGGCCACAGGGTAGTCCTGTAGGAACGTCCCCCCATCAAACACCTGGGCCTTCAGGCTGTCCTGCCACTGAAAACCACCATCAGGTAAATAAATATCCCTTTGCAGTGCCCCTTTCTCCACCACTGGAGCCACCAGAACCTGGAAACACAAACGGCACTTTGAAACAAATTCGTATGTAAGGGAGAAGTACACTTAATAAGCGACACATCAGATTACAGTCAGGGTTAGAGGTGTTGGTTCATGCACTATCAGATGCCAAGACACTCAATCTCTCCCCATCAGAACATTATTAAGTCACCTCGTCTCCTATGAGGAACTGGTCATCGATGGTGAAAGTCACAGGGTCACCAGGACTTAGCCACCACATCGGACGGTAGATGGGGTTTCCTGTTATTCGCCATTCCTCTGCGTACTTCTCTAGCAGTGGTACCACGTCCCTCTGGTGTTTTGCTATGTAGGTCCGAGTTAGGTTCATGACCTGATGGAGGAAATACAATGAACATGCTGGGAATTGCACCTTGATATGAAAAAAAAACTTGCTGATGGGTAGTCGGGTCATTCTGTATCTGGGTCAATGACATGACAGCTACTTTTACTCTTCACCTGGATTTTTCCGTCAGAAAAAATTAAAACTACACAAAAAGACATTATCATACCTGCCCCATAAACAAAACCACTCCAACTTCTCTGAACATTGTAGTTATTGGTCATTTTTCTTTTATCTGAAGTGTCAAAACATCATGGTGGGTGACCATCCAGCCTCAACTTCAATTTCAACAACTGGTTTAAAATCACTTTAAATCAATTCAAATATATCTGTTGCTCTATTTGGCATGATTTCTAACATGTTTTGCATTCACTGACAAATTTGTGGAGCACTTATATTTCAATCATAATAGACAAATGAATGTTGTCCAAATAGGTTCAGAATATGAAACATCATCTGGGGTAACCATAAAAAAAAAAAAAATTGGGACTTTAATTTGAAAACCACCTCAAGGACAGGATATTTTAATCAACCATCCAAGGAACCCAATGAAACACCTGGAAGGTTATGTAGTGTCTCTCATATTTGCAAATTAACCTATTTTTTAACTACTGTATTGTACTAGCCACTTTTTGGGTATCATGTAGGGCAACCACCCCAGAACTATGAATAATAAGTTTTATCTGCAAATCTATAAGCCTGTCCTTCTTAAACTGTTTGTTCAATTACTGATACGTGTTGAACTTAAGTAACGTTAAAAGAAATATGTTAATTTTTAGACAAATTACTTTTGATCCAAATGATTCATTTTCAAGCTGTCCTTTTAATTCAACTCTTAAAACGCTTAAATCTCTTTACAGAAATTTTTTCACAAAAGCATAAATGCAAGTGTACACTACATTCCAAATGTTTTGAACAATGGCCAAATATATATCCTTATTTTTAGTGTTTTAAAACTGGCCTATTCAAAAGTCTTATCTATCAATGAACCATCTCTATTTTAACTCAAAACTACATGTGTGTGTAACATTCATCCAAATATATTTTCAAGAAATGCCTAAGAACTGAGAAACTGGAACCCACAGAAAACAGTAATTACTTTAACTCAATCATCTGCCACAAGGATTCAAGGACAAAAATCTTATTGACAACAAGGCCTGCAAAAGACATTTGTGCCTCTCTATCCTTAGACATGCAGACAGAGCCGGAGCAGCTCATTGTTGACTCAGTGGTTTCACACTGTCCCAGTCTTCCTCCTGTCTCCCTCCAGCCAAACTACTTCAGCATTCCTGGAGGGGTCACATCCTCTTCAGTGTCCCAAGACAAAAACAAAGCTTGACCACATGTATAAAAAATGTATTTTTATGAGATGGGATGGGGAACATTTTCAGGAATGAGCTTGAAGTTGCTGCCCAGTTTTGAGTGGATTCATCTCTAATTGTAAAGCCAGGCATGTGTGTGGCTTTGAGGTTTTAATGCTATTTGATTCCAATTTGGACGCTGCTGCGACCTGATTGAAGTAGTCAACATTAAGGAAAAAAAGGTGTGCTGCTTTTAACTACAGAAAAAGCTGTAAAAAGACTTATTAATCATAAGTAGAAGTCTAATTTCCCCTAGAGTTTCTCCTTAGGCTCACTTCATCTGCGTTTACAAGTTGAAGGCCGCACAAGAGACCAAAATGGAAAACATTGCCGCTGTCAAATGTCTCGCTGTCCAAAAGGCCTATTTTTATCTTTGTCACGCAACTCAAGTCGCAACCAATATATTCTGCTGGCTCAGCCCTCTCACTATGGAAAAAAAGCAGCCAATCGCTCCCACTCTGTCACACTTGTCAATTACTCATGGAAATTGTAATTGCCACAATCAAGTATTTTTCCAAGACTTTTCCTCAAATTCATTATCATTCCTGCAGAAGTGCCTCTCAAGAGTGAGGGTGAGCTATAAATCTTGGGGAGGGACAGTAATGCGTAACAGATGGACTCTTAACCACAGGTGATGTCAGGAGGGGGCCTAGACATCGCTCCCATTTAGAGGAAAAATAGCCTACAGAATTTTGAGAAGCAGCAAGTGCTTTTCTGTTCATCAACACAAGTCTCTATCACATGTTTTTAAAAGCCTCAATATCTGTTACCTAAGTCTAGGAGGTGTCTCTCTTTGTTTTTCCTGATATACAAGCAAAACACTTCCAGCTGCGGCTCAGGGTTTAGTTCTGCGTCTCCTGTAGGTCTGCGTTTTGATAGACCAGATCTTGTGCTCCTCTCCAAACAAAGCAATAGTGGGCATTACTCGGAAGTGATCCCTAAACCTGATGAAAGTCTGCTGAGTAAATAAACTCTCCTGTGTTGAGCAAGCTTATCCACTAAGTGAGAAGGAGGGATAATCTCTCTCTCAAGACGATTTATTGGCAGCATTTACACGTAACCTCGCTTAAACTCTCCAGGTGTAAATCTTATTATTCAGTCTGGTGAAGAATGTGGCCACACAAAGTAATCTAATTTGCTTTTGCAATGTGCTTCATGTTGTTTATGTATGGTGTTTGCTACATACCCGATCCTCTCCAACAATCCAGGGTGGAGTATGAAAGCTTATAACGGGAAGAAAAGCTGCTATCTGTAGCCAACGGATGAACAACTCCTCATCTGTGACCAGATCTCCAGACAGAGAGCCACCTGTGGGGACAGAGAGAAAAGAAGAAACATTAGATCAACAAATAATACTCCTCACTCAGTTTGAGTGTTAGTTAGTGTGAGTTTCTACTAAAGCTTTGGTCAAATCTGAGGACCAGCTAAAAAAAACTACATAGACTGAGGCAATTTTGGGAATTTCTGTTCTCATTATGATTTAAAAAGAGTAAACACAGTTGTTTGCTAATAAATAGCTTCAGTCAACCACTAACCAGTAGTGAAATAAAGCTTTTTGTGTTATCATTCATACACTCTGAAAAATGGCCAAGAAATCAGAAATTCTGCCAGGGTATGTATATAAACCTATAAGCACAAATGTATGTATCCACATCAAGTGACCTGAGCACTGATAATAAGCTGAGTGGTCCTCAGAGGACAAGAAGTCCATGATTGCCAAATGAATGTAAAATTTTGATTAAAAAAAAAAATATTAACAAAAGACAGTCTCTGGGTTGGAAGGAGGTGCAGTAGTTAGTGCTGTTTCCTCACAGCAAGAAGGTCCCTGGTTTGATCCCCTGGTCGGTAAGTGCCCGTCTGTGTGGATTTTCCCATTTTCTCCCAGTGCATGTGTGTGTTTTCTTCACTTACCCTACCTTCCTCTTGCAGTCCAAAAGCACGTTCATAAGACTATTGCCAACTCTCAACTGCTTGTAGGTGCGATATTGTGCATGAATAGTTGTTAATCTCTACATGTTGGCCCTGTGATAGGCTAGAAACTACTCCAACATGTACCTTGCCTTATGCTCAATGTTACCTTGGATTAGGCTTGGGCCCTGGGAAGTTTCCACATATATTGCTGGATCTTGTTTATACCCATGAGAGTAACAATGATTGTTCACGTGCAACTCTGAGCTGAGTTTATTCCTTGCAAATGGCTTTAGCTCATTATTCAATACTTATCTACTGAGAATGTTTTGAAATTCAAAAAGAAGATAGGATGCATGACCGAAGACTCCTTTGTTTCAAAAGCTGTTGCACATGTGACAACCAGTGACATGGTCAATCCTCATACTTGAACACCAGGGGCAAAATCAAGGTAATGATAACAACTTTGTCAATTTATATTTTCCAACACTGATTGAAAAAAATCATGTTTATGAAAAATGGAAAATTTAAAATTGACACCAACTAAAAGGAAAGCACTTGTAAATTTCCCATTTCTTAAAACGATGGTTGGCGTTATCAGGTCATCTTTCTACAAGCCTTAATCTCTGTGTCCAAATAGTTCAAGATAAGATTTCTAACCTGTCCGTTGTTATTAATAACACAAATAACCCCTTTTTTATAAGGTGATAAGTGACCCATAGGCTGTGGTATTACCTACTGCATCAGGAATGAGGAAGTTGTATCCCAGCAGAGTATGATGCAGCAAGGAGGGAATGATGCCTCTAAGGCCCATCAGGCTCCAGTCTGACTGCATGGGTGTCATTCTCACAAACAGGGGCTTGTGGCTTGACCTAAGTCACAATGAGGATAATAATGTAAGACCTTGTTGGGTGAATATTACACCTAATAGTGAATAAAAACAAAAATAAAAATTTTGAGGACCTTACCGTGTCCCGGCTGTCACGATGGTGGTGTCTCCCATCTTTGTGGCCACATCAGCCAGAAGACTTATGTAGTTGTCTCCACTAAGAGCTTGTGGTGATCGAAATCCTTGCTTCTCAAACAGATTCCCTTCTCCCCCTTCTAATATAACATACTCCATCCCAAGATGAGCCTGAAGGGATCCCACTCTATCCAAGAACCAGCTCACAGCTCCTGGGTTTGTGATGTTCAGCTTTACACAGAACTTCCCCTGCCACTGACTCATTACGGGGACCTAATGAACAGAAATGCAACAATACGCCACATTGTTTCACTGCTGATCACTGTGTAAAAGATTTTCCTTGTTCACAATGATCCACAATGATCCACAATCAAACTGCAGCTCATGAATAGAAACAGACTTCCGAGCAGATGGAAAATGTCCACTCTGGAAAAGTTTGGTGTCTGGTTTTCTTTTACAAGAGGTGGAGTGATTTTAAAGGTTCAGGAAAGTTAAATGTTAAAGACTTGGAATGAATTTCTATGAATGGATCAATCAAACTAAAGAGGAAGACAGAGCCCATTTATTTTGAGGGGAGATTTTTTTTTTACCACTACAACAACAGCCACGAATCGAAAGACGACAGAGCACAGCTGAGTGTCTCACGGGATCATCACGGGGTCTCACCAGCTGTCCCTGTGGGGCTGAGGGCAGACTGAGCCAGTAGGCCTCCGTGCCGTCCATTAGGGAGGTGTGGAACTGTGTGGTGTCCACGGCCAGGAAAGGGGACAGGGTGATGGAAATGTTAAGAAGCTTGACAAGTGGGAGGTCCCTGGTCAGTCTCTTGGACATCCCCCTTCTCCTGCTGTTGAGGTAGTCATGGTCCTGCAAACACAGAAACACGTACTTCTTTAGCAGTCCTGGTAGGCTAGACTTAAACATCGGGCATCATCTTAGAATAAAAAAAGCTGTAACTGCATGAATTGTACAGTCGTACTCATAAGTTTATACACCCCGCCAAGACATTTATAGACAAACAACTGTGTTTACTTTTCTTAAATCATAATAACAACAAAAACTTCCAAAATTACCTTGATCAAAAGTTTACATACCCTAGTGATTTTGGCCTGGAAACATGCACACAGGTTGACACAAATGGGTTTGAATGGCAACACATGTGATCTATTTGCTTGTAATAAGTGTGTGTGTATAAAAAGTCAGTGAGTTTCTGAGCTCCTGACAGACGCTTGCATCTTTCATCCAGGGCATCACTAACCTTTCTGGGTTCTGTGTTGTGGGGAAAGCAAAATTGTCAAAGAATCTGCAGGAAAAGGTAATTGCACTGCATAAAACAGGAAAGGGATATGAAAAGATATCCAAGGAATTAATGATGCTAATAGACAGTGTTTCAGCTCTAACCAAGAAGTGGAAAATGAAGGATTCTGTTGAAACTAAACCACGGTCAGGTAGTGCCAACAAACGTTTCAGCCACAACTGTCAGGAAAATTGTTCTGGATGCAAAGAAAAACCCACAAATAACTTCAGCTGAAACACAGGACTCACTGAAAGAATGTAGTCCAGCTGTTTCAAGACGCACAATAAGGAGGCACTTGGAGAAAAATGGGCTGCATGGTCAAGTCACCAGAAGAAAGCCATTTCTACACAAATGCCACAAACTATCCTTCTTACAATACGCCAGACCGCACAGAGACAAGCTGCAAAACTTGCAGAACAAATTCATTTGGGGTGATTAGACCAAAACTGGACTTTTTGGCCACAACCATAAATGTTACATTTGGAGAGGAGCCAACAAGGCCAATGATGAAAGTTACACCATTCCTACTGTGAAACATGGAGGTGGATCACTGATGTTTTGGGGATGTGTGAGCTACAAAGGCTCAGGAAACTTGGTCAAAATTGATGGAAGGATAAATGCAGCATGTTATCAGAAACTACCGGAGGGAAATTTGCACTCCTCAGCCTGGAAGCTGTGCATGGGAAATACAAGGACATTCCAACATGACAATGAACCAAAACACAAGGCCAAGTGGACCTGCCATTGGCTACAGCAGAATAAAGTGTAGGTTCTGGAGTGGCCATCTCAGCCTCCTGACCGCAATATCTTTGAGCCACTCCTGGGAGATTTCATACCTGCAGTTCATGTAAGGCAGCCCAAGAATTTACAGGAACTGGAGGCTTTTTGCCGAGAAAAATGGGCAGTTTTATCATCTGAGAAAATAAAGACCCTCATCCACAACGACCACAAAGGACTTGAGTGAAAGAAAAGTTTTTTTTGATATCCATATTCTCCAAAAATGTATGATTGTCTGGCCAAGAAATTATACATTCAGCCAGGGTATTTAAACTTGTGTGCACAACTGTAAATCCGAAAACATGATGTATGGTATGTTGCAACTATTTAACATAATCCACAGGAATTTATGGAAAAGTGCAGGTTTTAGGTTATGTAGTGTTGGAAGAAAACTATGTAGGACAACAAAGACGGGCCCCAGGAGGTGAACCTGCTGTGGGATCAAAGCAGAGATTAGCACACATTATATAATTTAAAGGTGCATTGTTTCTGTCAAATGTTAAAGTTTTTTTTCTGAAGTTGTAGCTTGTACAATCCCCCAGAATGGTGAAATATTAAAAAGTTCTGAAAATGAAAGTTAGGTTCAAGAAAAGCTGCTCTATTGAGTCTCTGGGGACAAAAAAATAAATTGAACTTGTCATTAACCTGTATTTTCCAAGGCCAACACATTATTCTGAATGAATATGGAAAGTGGGAAAGAAAGGTTGCAGTGTGGAACTGATCATTTATGAAAACTTATAAAAACTGGGGTGAAACAGAAGCTGAGTTTTTACACAGGGACATTGTTGCCAGTCACACTTCTCTGAAACCTTACACCTTAAAGTTACTGAAGTTTCCATACAGCACTCATTGCTTGGCTATTTCTTTGTGCCACTTACTGAGACGTACTGAGCCAAAAGAGGTGTTAAATGTCTTGAATTTACCAGAAAAGTTAGGGGTTACGGGAAACTCATCTGAAATGTTATTACTCGTTTTCTTCCCTTTTTTAATCATTTAACACCTCCTGAAATGGTAATAATGTGAGTGGTTACAATAAGACGCCCCTGATGGAAATACTTGTGTCATGAAACTTCTCACTTTTCTCTCGTCATACTGTAGCATCAAACTAGTGTCACCCACTGAACGCCACCTTGGCTGAAATCCCGCCGTATCTCAACACACCCTCCTCCGTCCCACAGTTACCCCACTCATCAGAGCAACCTGAGATCTGTGAGGAGAGTTTCTGTTTGTCTTCTCTCAGCTATATTTGTTCTGTAATGGAACATCAGCTGGTATTGACTGAGATCCACTTTAACTGAGGTCCTGCTGGTCTTGTTTCCAGGCAGTTCCCAGTAACAATTAAAGAAAGTAACCAGAGGAGAAGTGAAACAATGATAAACACTGACTATGGAAGAAGAGAAGAAAAATACATGCTCCTCTGTTATTCTTCCTAAAAGAAAACACCAGTTACAGAGCAAATCATAGTAAAGTAAGTTAAGAATACTAGAAAATGTTACATATTTTAGACAGACTCTCGAAAGAATCTTGCCTAATGTGTCTTTTGGACTCTTTGTACAAATTTTCCACCATAGCGGCAAAGCCTCTATGTCATTGTTTTTTCTTTCAAGTTTTGACATTTCAGTGAACCTGTCCTCCCTCTTCCAGCTCTCTGGAGATCTACTTAAGAGGCTCTTTCATCTCTGTCTCTGATCAGTTTTGAGCTCCTGACAGATGAACCCTCACCAGCCTCACAGACCACAGAATCCTGTGAGGGATTACACAACTCTGCACTTACACCATCCAACAACTAATGAGATGAAAAAAGGATGAATGAGAAAATACATGTACCAAAAAAATAATATTTCCGGGAGTGAGTTAGTATACCATACACTTTACTGTTTCCACCATGGATAGACAGATGACAGGACTCTTGGTATTATTAGAGGTAGTCCCGCTTACAAGGAGGTGCCACTGTACACATGGACTGCAAAACAGAAAAAGCGGATGCACGAAATAGCAAATAAACTAAAAAAGTACTGTGCTATGATCAGATTGTACCTCAAGGGCCTTAACTAAAATCTGCACAAATTCCAAATCTCCTCCACAGCTAGAAGGAAGCATTAAGTCAAAAGAATAATTAACTGTGAGGCTGCAGCTAAACACAATTTAACTGAAAGACTCAAGGGTTTTAATGCCACGAATGCCAATAACAAATAAATTGGAAATATTAATCATAAAAAAATATCAAAATACTTTTTTTCTCTAGTCATTAATACCATGTGTATATATATTACCAACCAATGAGTGGTTTTTCTATAATAAATTTTTTTTATTTAATCTTTTGAGACAGTTTTTGTGGGGATAACTTTTTGCTTTTATTGAATGGAAACAATATGAGCTTCGACTCAACTTAACCTCTTGAAACTGGAGCTTCTGTCTGGTGTGCAATATTTTGCCCCTTGCTTTTTGGGATGAATAAGCCCTAATATGGTTACAAAAATGGTCTTTAAATAGGAAGTTATGTTTTTGGTGTTAGTAGTTGGCCATTAGTTTTTAGTTGGCTTTTTTTTAACTTAAATGTTTTTGCTCATATCTTCACCGTTTTTTTTTTTTTTATCACTAAAATGAATTTAAAGTTGTGATACCAACATGGGAAGTATCTTTCAATGTGGCTAAGAAGTCAGAGTTAAAAAAAAAAAAGTTTCAAGGGTCTAAGAGGCAGAAATGTGATGTCCATATTTGTGGATGCTGGGTCTCAAGAGGTAAAGGCAAGTTTAACACAAAGGCAATTATTTCAATATCAAAAATTATACATATTTTTTATTAATATTTATATTTTTTATTTTATCTGCTCACATTTTCTACAATTGCAGTTTGTCAAAAATAATTTGATTTAAAACTGTATATTATACATGAAGTTTGTGTCCTCCATCAAACCACATACTGTACTTTTGCAGGTATAAACACTAGTATCTCAACTCTCAGCAAAAACTCAACTCTCAGTAAAGTATTTCAAGAGATCCATTTAAATAAGCAGCCAAGGGGAGCTCTTCTCAAAATACAAGTTCAACTCCTGTGCATGAATGAAAAGTTATACATCAATAAATAGATCAGTTGCACCAAGTTTTGAAACATGCTTTAGTTCCCGGCCGCAGCAGCAGGGAGCTCGTACCATATCAGAGAGGAGGGTGGTGGAATGTTCGTTGAGGCTGATGACTCCCTCCCCCAGCTGGTGTCTCCTGAGGCGGTTAGAGAAGGTCCTCAGCTCCCTCTCTACCTTCGGCCCTGAATCCACACTGGTCAGCAACTTCCAGAATGGCAGCCTGTGAAACACAAGGGGGAATCAGATTCACTTTGGAGCTGTGTTTCCAACAACAATACCTAGGCACGTCGGTCTTTTTGTCCAATGCTATTTGTATTTCAACCAAGACCTCTTTGTATGCCAAAAAAACAAAAAGGTAGTGTTACTTTCATACATCATGACTATTACTTTTAGGTCATTTCTACAACACTTTTAAGATGGGATATGTTACACTATCTTCTCCCTTCATGCCATCATAGTTAGCTAATGTTAAAGACATCACTTCCTGTCCAGCCTCCATCCAGCTGTTCCGTGTAGCTGCCAGTCCCTATGCCTGGGTAAGGTGACATCATGTACAAGTTTCTTATCATCTGTTGTGTATCTCTCCTCCCATCTGAAGACCTGGAGCCAAAATACGACCTAAATGTGTGCTCAGCCCACCGTGTAGGCGCCCTCTTTCACACAACTTACTGCCCACATTACTGTATGAATCAGCCTGCCAATTTTATCAGTCCATTTTGCCCTCACTGATGAACAAGACTCCCTGATGTTCAAACTACTGCCCTTCAGGTAGGGACTCACTTTTCTCCCAGAGAGATCATTCAACCCTTTCCCAGCACTGAACCATAGCCTCAGACTTAGAGGTTCTGAGAGGTTTTCAACATTTTATGTTCTTTTTGCACTACTTTGAGTAAATTAAGAGTTTAAAAACAGAAACCATTATGTTTAATTTTTGTTTCTGACATCAAAAACATTGAATGCCCTAAACCAGCTGTGAAGAGCCAAAGACTCTACTTCCCATAAGCCTTTGCTGCCCACTGTTGCAATGAACGAAGTCATGTGGTAATTTTGATTTTGGATTGGAGAGAAAATCTTCTTTTTGACTCTACTTTCCTTTGTTCACAATACAACGCAACAAGGTAGCATATTTATCAAAAGTAACATAGTGCTGTTGTTTGAAAGGTGACAACAATTGCTAGCACACAAGGCTTTAACATGTTTCAGTATAACCAAGAGGGAACATTCTCTAAACATAAGAGCTTGGTTTGGTTCCAACTAGCATTCAGATAACCATCGGCTATTGTTGTCTATACGTTCTGCATTGCTAAGGAACAAAATTGTATCAACTTAGTTTGGTAGCCAGATGTTGCGCTACTCACAGTCTGGTGCTCTGAAATGTGCTGTGTAACATCAGTGAATCCTGGGTATGTCCAGCTGGTGCTCATCTACATAGCAGAGTTAAAGTAAACTGGCTCTTCATTTTATTGATAGACTTTCAGATTTGAACAGATCGCTGCAGTATAACTGCTGCATATGAGTGCAATGAACATGATCACAAAAACAGATTAACCCTGTTTCAGCCTTTGGCCCGTGTTTTAGCCTTTAGCCTCTGCTCTATCACACTCCCATCTAGCTGTTTCTGTTTTGTTTCTGTCAGACAGTCCAGCTCCTGTCTCCGCTGATATTACTGAATGAATCACAGAAATTGTTTTCAGCAGAGAAAGACTCAGCTCTCTTCTTACTGCTAAACTTTGTCAGCTTGTGTGATGTTGTCTTAGAGACTTTGGCGTACTGCAAATTATTTCAGTCCTGCTTTTCCCGAGCTAAGAAATAACGTTTTGGCATTTTTTGAAATAACCCACTTTAGTGCTGGTAATCTCATTTTAAATTGAGGTTTATGATCTGTCAGTGATAAAACTTTTTCAAAACCACTTAGAAAGTCCTCACAGTCCGTTTAAAATGATATGAGAACGTAAGCATTGAAATATGTAGAAATATAAGGTGAAGAAAGAAAGAAAGAAAGAAAGAAAGAAAGAGGTTTGGTTTCCTGTCCCTGAGGTTGAAATGTATTCAGTGCCTTTAAAAGGTGTCTGGTCCATGGGAGAGGTTCCTGCAGTTAAAACACCACTTATAACTGCCTAAATACCCACTAAATTTAAAACCCCAGTATTCCCAATCTAAACCAAACTTACCACAGTGCTTTCATGTTGGGCAGCTCCCTCCTGTGCTGGGAGAGCTGTTGCACTGCTTCCTGGTGTGCAGCTTTGACATCGCGGGCCACACACACAGTATACTGTAAGGGGAGACGCTCCATGCTGGGCAGTGACTGCAGGCAGAACTGCTGTCTGCTGTCCACCCCCAGCTGCAGGGGGATATCTGGAGACACAAGCACCGCTACACCTGCATGGAACAAGATATTAGGTATGAAATCTTTACGTCACACTTGTCAGAAATTCATGAGTGTTGCTTCAAAGAACTACATAAATTTATTATCTAATGATTCTCTTGAATTAGACAAGCTCAGCCTTGATGCGTAGCAATAAAAAAAGTATCATACTGATGAGGTGCACGGCAGATTCCTCTTATATGACATAGTGCTCAAGTGTTACTGAGACCAGGATGAGAGTGACGGATGGAGTGTTGTCGGCTGTGTCAGCTGATATTACTCTGCTCTGATGTGAGGAAAAAAACACTCCTCAGAATGAGATACAGCAGTAAGCGGTTAGATGAGTTTACACTGCTGGCAACTTCTTCACGGGTTAGTTTCACTGCACACCAATAAGAGGAAAGCCAGGTAGCCAGGATGTATACTGAAAGTGGTGCCAGAGATGAATGTCTGCTTTCCTTATTTAAACGTCCTCATCAGCTTTGGATATCTGTTATTTAATCTCTGCGACGGGAAAAACAAACAGGAAAGACAAACACCTGAAATGTCCTTTGAATATATGCGACAAACTCAAAACGTTTCTGCTAGTTTTCGTCCTCAAATGTCTCGTAGGATCCTGTTGCCCAAGACCTGCTTGACTCCAGCTCGTACAGTTAACACTACCAGTCACTATCATATTCATGGATATTCTATCCAATATTAGTTTCTAGATGGATTTGAGTCATTTCTCAGTTGAAACAAGCTTTTGTTACTTATTGGGTTTTTAAGCTGCTGGGTTATTTGTTGAAGATAAATCATCTTGCTTGAATTATTAAAACAAAGCTTTATTTGAAACTGAAAGGCAGTTTCAGTGTACCGGGTGTTTACTTATCTGCTGATCATTGTTGGATAACTTTATTCATTATAACAGAAACGATGGTCTTGACTTGTTCTGTATGTTCTGTGTCCTGAGACAACTTTTATTATTATTTGGTACAGTGCAAATAAAGATTGATTGATTGACTGACTGATATACAATGAAGTGAGTCCACTCCAGCTATCTAGAAGTTTCTAGCCAAGGGAAATCCCTTCTTTTTCCTCCTTCTGTATGTAAACCCATCCTTCCTGAGGCCACGTGAAATGATGAGATTATGAGAAGCAGATAATCGTACCCGCAAATGTAGCTGCCCTGCAAGGAATGCCTTCTCCCTCTCAGGTTACTTCTCCCCCTCCATCCTCATCACTTCTCACCCGTCCTTACTCCCACCTTCTCCAACCTGGGTTTAACTACCTTCTATTGTGGCATGTCCCACTTCATACTAGCAAAACCAAGCATATTTGATGTTTCTCTCTAGTGTTTACTCAAAGCAGCATGAATAGGATTTGGACAGAAACACTAAATGTGCTGATTAGATTACAAAAATCTGTTTTTGCAACAGTCAGACAGACTTTGAACCCGGGCTGAGAGCTTGGCTCATTTCAGCTCCCCTCTCTAGTTTCAAAGAGCTCACTGTTCTCCTGCAAGCAGAGACCAGGAGCAGACTGGATACTCATCTACCACTTTATAATCAGATTAATAGTTGCAGAGATCTGTAGCAAACTGCATAAAGCCACCATGAGAGCCTTTCTCCTCAGGGTGATTCTCACGTGTTTGCAATGGATAATGTCAAAGAGATACTGGTAACTCCTCAGCTGCCTCTCACAAGGTATTAGGTCACCTCCTTACTGCCTGTGACGGATTCATAATGGTGGACAGATGTCGATTTTTGCAAGGAACTGCTCTTATGTTTTAACTGCTTGGTATAATGGCATTTAGGAATTTCAATGGTAAGAGAGACAGAATAAAACTGTGCATTTTAGTGAGGTATATTAATAGAGGTAGAAAGTGAGGCAGGGGAGAAAATGTCATACCTTCATGGGAGAAATGAAAAGGAATGCAGACAGTGGAAATAGAGGCGACCCAGCACACCAAACACTGTGCAGCCTGGTAGAATGATGTGTAGATACAGCAGGCTGCAGACAGTGTGTTTGACTTGAGTGCACACAGGGTGGAAAGTGGAGTTTAAGCTTGCAGGCAAGACTTATCGAGTCATATTTAATTTTTATGGGACATGACACTTCAGAGTCTCCAGGAGACAGGACAATCTGCTGAAATACAGCCGTAACTTATAGTTCATTTGTGACTAATGCACAGTATGAAAGTCAAGAAGATGAATTCTTTATGAAGTGTTGGAACAGCTTTATTCACACTCCCCGTCCCTCTATCATGAGAATTTCCCGCTTAAAAGTGTTCGATTGCTTGAATTGTAACTCATCTTTAACTCAAAGGAGTAGCAGCAGACTGCAGCAGGAATCAATAAGCGTTATTTAAAGAAAGTGAAGCAGGTTTGAGGCCTTGAGTTACAGCCAAAGTGGGGTTCCCAAGAGTTAAAGGGCGTGAGGGGGGCGCCCTATTTTTAGAACGATTCCTTAAACACTACAAGCTTCCCCTGAAATATTTTCCACTAGCTCTCAAAAGCAAAATTATATGCCTGACCGAGCGTATACCCTCGGCTTTAATGCAGCAGACTGACAGAAGTTAAAGTGAATGAAACGTAACGATCAGACACACACATGCCTGGACCGTAGGTGAGCAAGCACACAAACCCAGCACCCATGGATCACCTCTCACACACATTCATACACATTCACATGCTCAAACAGGAAACAGAAGATCTGTAAGAAATTCTGAGCAAAACTTATAAGGCTATAAAAGTTCTGCACTTCCTTTCACAGCGCCTCAGCTGGGCATTTGCAGGTGACAGAGTTTGTAAGCACGTGCACCTTCTCATGGGTCAGGGAGGTTTGAATGTGGCATCTCAGCTCTCGCAAATCCTCCTGACTCCCTGCTGCTGTGTTCCAGATGGGCTTAACTCTTTTACCCGTCATATTCCTACTCTTATTTATGACACCTGTGCACACTTACAGACCTGAGAGGGGTTGTAAAAGGTGTATTCGACACCAGCTCTGTGTGTGCGTCTGCAAATATGCGTGCATGTATGCTCAGGCATGCATTTCCTTAACAATGGAAACTTAGTTTCTTTGCCCAACCTCAAGAAATTGCTGGCCACAAAACTGGGATTTTGCCATGGCAGTAAATATCTGATCCCACTTATTGAAAAAATAATGAAACGCACAAGGGACACTCTCTGCACTTTTTGTTCCATCAATCAGTTTTATTGTTTGAGGAGTGAGACACTGCATTATGTGAAAATATCATGAGTACACATTTGTTTTTCAGCTGTTAATAGATTAGACAAGAATGTCCCACAGGTCAGAATTTTGACTGTAAAAATGCATTGTAGTTTCTTCAGGTTCACATAATAAGTGAACGTTACTTTATGTAAATACGAATTAAATATGTTGATTGATATCTTTTGGCAATTTAAATTGAAAATACACATCCACGAAAACTTTTCTTTCTCCTAAACCTTGTGTTTCAAAATTTTCAAAGTGCCTTTAATAGTCCAGAAGCTGTTGTATCAATCATCCTTTGAAAAAAGTCCCTCTCTCTAACTTTTCCACTTGTTGTCCCTGATGGAAAGTATTAGGTAGGAGTGTGGAAAATGATTGTGGGATGATTTTCATGCATTAAGCCTCTCATACAGGAGATGACAGGTTGCTTTAGAAAAAGCTTTTGTTGGATAAGTGACTCATTGTTAAATTGTTTCACCTCTGACTCGTCCACGGAGAGTCAAGGCTTTGGAGCAGCTGTCAAGGGACCTTTGACTCACTCAGGCACGAGTGTTGGGGCAGTATAGTCAACTAAAGCTTGTTATCTCTTTACAAAGTGTTTTGAGTGTTTGCACCAGTATGACTTGGTCACCCTGTGTCTAATTGGTATAAGATACCAATTCCTGTCATGTGAATATAGGTACCATTGATTTAAAACAACAACAACAACAAAAAAGAAACCAAAGTGTTAAAATCCTTACCCTTAACTTTTTTTCAATGGAAAAAAAAAATCATGCAGCAAGTCTCTCATTGCCTTTAACAAAGATCTAATTACTGGCCTTTTCTGGGGGTTTGAGTACAAATCTCGGGATTGTAATAGTTCACTTCATTTGGACAAAAAATGTTCAAGTTAACACTTAAAGTATATTTCTACATTGTATTTTTGTACTCACGCTCTCATTGGTGTTGATCAAAATCACCATAATTATGTATCTCTTCACCTATTTATAGTTTTATGATCCAACAGTAAATGTGATTTCATAAAACAGTAACCAAATCAATCTGTGGTGCTTGGCCACTTTCCTTTACGACACACCATGATAAATAGTAGGGCAACATGTCTTTGGATCCAAAGTGGAAAGAATGAGTTAAGAAAAGAAATAAACACACAGGAGTAGAAGTTAGTGAGCTAAAGGAGATAAAAAAAAAAACATAACTATGTTCGAATAATTGATGGAGTCGAAAATCACCCAGTGTGAGGTCCCTTCAGACATGAATTAAACCTATGATGTTCACTTTATTAAAGGCTAGCATGGAAAAAAGAAGATATGAAGAGACAGAACATAAATTACTTTCATTGGAGGTGATGTCAGCACAAGAGCGGTCACACTCTCAGCCTGCTATGAATCCTTATATGTATGATACTCTGAGGAGACCTGAGAGAGAAAAGTTATACCATTTAAAACCATATAAAAGTGTGCTCCAAGGTTGAAAAGATTATACTAAGAAAGAGTGGATCACAGGATCTAAAACAAAAGCTATGCACAGAACTGTTCTTTTGGCTAGGACCCTTACTCTGAGGCCAACTAAATACTGATATTCCTTTTTTCAAAATTGGCCATTTTTTAATATCATGAATGACATGGCTGACAAAGATGTGACTGCAGTGCTGACACAGCTATGTGCTCTAAAATGTGATTGACTATTGTTCAGCTGTTGACGTTATGTTAAACTGCCATCACCTCTAGTAGCAGACAAATCTGTGGGTCATTCAAAACACTGATGGCTGTGTCACAAAACTATTCTCCACCATTCTCAACTAAATTTAACTTCAAGTGCTGTGAGTGTATTTTTGAAGACAACAGATTAGAAAACTCTGCTACTAAATACTTGCACTTTAACTTGATGCAACATACTATTACATAGAACAACAAATTTATGTAATGCCTGATTTATTCAAACCATTAAGAAATATAAGTCCTACTATGTTAAAGCACTAAATTTATTTTACTTTAGATCAATCTACATGCAAAGAACACACAGAATAGGCACATTTAATTGCACAGGAGCGTAAAAAAAACAAGTACTTAATCGAAAAGGCTCCAGTATGTAGTTTTGAATCAATTATGAAAAGTTAGAGTGAGTGCAAAGTGCAACGAATGACCACATCCTTTATCAACAGCCTCTTCAGTTTCTGTAAGATTATTTTACCTGATAATATTTTCTCATTGACATTATTTCTTCTCATATTTTCCCTTAAGTGTTTCTTCATGTGTTTTTAACACCGGAGAAGGCTTGACTGATATGTAATCTGTTCCTCGTAGCCACGTTGTTTTTGTATGGATATAGACAGGTGGGCCCATGACAAGTTCCTGCAGTCGGCTACACTCTCAAATGTCACCCTGCCGCAGCGCAGATGAATTTATCATCTCTACTGAGGCTCTGCTTTACTTTTCTCCTCTTTCTTTACTTTGTTACGATTCTCATGTTCAACGTGAACTATCACAGTACAGTCTGCAGTCATTGTATTATTGTCACTCTGTGTCTCAGTCTGTCCTCCTCATGCTTTAACCACCCCCATGAGTCCTCTCAGGTCATCAGTCATAGATCCATATTCCAAAACACATTTATAATGTGCTCCTGTGACTAACTAGAGTCAGTGCAGACAGGTCCCATAGCCCACACATGTAACACAAAAATAAGTTGCAACAGTCAGTGGGTTCACACAGCTGTGAATCCTGATATCACTGCATTATGTAATGCTCTAAACTTGTTTTCATAAAACATGCTTAAAAAAAAAGCAGTTACACATAAAACCAAAATTGTTTGTGTGTTTTTCATCAAAATTTAACCAATATATTCAGGTCATATGGTGTCTTTTTTTTATACATTTGTATTACTACTAGAGTGCCAGCTTTTAGGAGTCTGTTTTGAAGATAAAAAACTCTGAGGCCATTTTTCAAAGGTCTAGTTTTCTTGGTGTAGCATATCAAAATACTGAGTGCAACAGAAGCATCACTTCAGGTAAACATCAAGCTCCTCTCATCACACTTTATGAGTATGAGCAGACTTAGTGCCTCCAAACTAAGTTCAACAAATATATAAAAATAGTTTGATTCACTGCAAACCTTTATTTCAGCCTCAACATACCAGAGGTAACAAAACATTGGCACAATTAAAAAACAAAAAACAAAAAAAAACTTATGCATTTTCTTCTTGGAAATATAACACTTTTCACAAAATAAGTTTATAAGTACCAAAAATGATTGATATCAAAAATGTTATCCTCTGGCAGCAATGTTTGGTTCTGCATTTAATTAAGTTCGGCCAGTTTCCATACAAAAATAAAAACACTTCACAGCCAAGACCAGGAAATCAATTATCTCTGACGTGTAATACTACAATTTTCCGATAACGATCCTGTTTTTGTCCTCACACAGCTGAGGATACTTTCCTGAATAATGCTGCTATAATTGCTTCCTGGTTCTTTGTTATTTATTTCTTCTTATATCTTTTGTTATTTGTTACAGCTATTATGACCAAAACACATCAAACATTAATTTCTGTTCCATCTGCAAATCTGATGCTCTAGCTTTTGCTCACTTTATTGGGGAGGAAATGACAGAGTGGAGTAATAATTATAGTATAATGTTGAGAGTGATAATGGAGGCTTTGATGGTGCTTAAGGGGAGATTGGAGGTTGGTTAAGGACCTTTACAAAGTGTTTCTTCAAACACTATTTAGTGGAACACTACAGAAAATATTCACCGCATAAACTTGTAATATTTGTCTATTATAGTACCACAGAATTGTTGGTCCCTGAGGAGGGCTTGGAAGCCAAGTGAAGCTGGTTGCCATGTTAAAAATGCTGCTTTAAGCTAATTTCCAGTGAACCTTGAAACAGACAAAGAGGTGGTGCTGAGGCAGGCCTTTGGTCTACTTGAAAACAGCTACATTGTTCTGATTTCTAACTCTTTCATAAAGTCAGAAACAAAAAGAGAACAAAGATTTTTCACTTCAGTTAAAGAATAGCAGCACTTAAGAAATTCTGAAGTTATTTTGCATGTGCTTTATGCATTTAATCTGTGAGCATATGGCAGTGGATAGAGCAGGAAAAAGTGAAAGAGAAAGGAGTAATATTGGAAAAGGGGCTGCAGGTTTAATCTGAGCTTCAAAACAATCAACCTTAAGTTTGTACAGGCATCACGGCACTAATGAAATTCTAATGAAGTAGAAGTAAAGCTGTGAGTCCATGACACGTCCTCAGATATAGAAGAGCATGCTTCTTTAAAACTTTAAACTCTAACCATTAAGATTGGAAGACATCGGGGAAGTGAAAGTATATTTTTCCACAAAAAAATAATGCAATTAAAAAACTTCACCAGAGACATTAATATTTGACATTCACTAAGTTAGGGAGAAGTGATTCAGTATTTTTTAATGGAATTGTCTGTATTACATATTTTGGACAGTCCCTCTGGTCTCCAGTTATAGCTGTCTGTACTAAGTGTGGAGGAACATTTATCAAGTGGGACAGCTTGTGCTGGTGAATTACCACCCTTTTAGAAAAATAGTGGTGTAATAATGATAATAATAATAATATCAAAAAGCTTAACAGAGTTTATTCACTCATTCACTTCATTCTCATACTTTAAAAATAGTTTGTACACAGAATAAAACTTTTATGCATGCCGGTAGTAATCACGAGGAGTTAGTGCTCCTGTTTCGCACTAACATGTAACCTAAATATTGTAGCAGTAACAGTAGTACCTCATCAAAATGCCTCTCACGCTTTGTCTCAGTTTGATTGAAGATGAATAAACCTAATATGGATCTAAGTACAAGATTCTGCAGGTCTGCTGCACAACGCCTTTTTTGTCTGTGGTAAGATAAGACAAATGTGTTTTAAGATTAGTTTTATACATAAGATAACGCTGGAGCATGAAACCACTGGATCTTGATTTTGGCTCATGAGTGGTTTGCAATACAGAAATATCTCAGTGCACATCTGTCCAGCCCCCTCAATCCAAATCATTTAAACATCATCATTTCTTCACATTCCAAATGAAGAGCAGCCAAACACATACTGACAGACACTACAGCTGTGATAGCAGTTATCTTAGTGATAAATATGGACATGATGAACATGTAGGAGCTAGACATCCTTGAACTTCAAAGCAGGATAACATGTTATATGTATCTTAAAGGCTCCAAAGGGCATTGTTGTCATTGCTGAGCATCAGTTTGCTCTATGTCAAATATGTGTCTCTGAGTGGTTACCAGGCAACACCTAAACTGTTGTGGATTTCGAGCCATGTGCATGTGTTTTTTGCTTTGTGCAAAGCTGGACAGAGAAACAAAGGGTTACGGGGTCCTTATAGCAGTGTCGTTGTCCTCTCACAAGGTGGAGAGGGGTTTAAGTCATGTGAGGCTGTTGTTAAGCTGTGTGCCACTGTGTTACATAATGTCTCCGAATGTACACTCGTGGATGTGTGCATGCATGGAAGTGTGGGTGCTTGTTTCAGTCCATAGGTGTATGAATGTGTGACACCGTTAGCAATTGATGATTTTTTCATTCTTCAGTCTTTCTGTGTCAGTCTGGTTGTTAACACATTCTGGTGCACGGTTTTTATGTATTCAAGATTTGTGCTACAGTTCAGGAAGCTGACTCCACACATACTACTCAAAATCAAAGGCCCCCAGGTTAATGCTGCGTTCACGTCCTTACAAACACCATGCGCTCCTCATCAGTCACATTAACCATTCACATCCGCCTGTGCTCCCTGCCTCCCCCCTTTGGCCCTCAGGATAAAATCTAACACCCCCAAAATAACCTGGTGAGTTATAAGAATCAGCAGGGCCTTCATCCAACCTGCTCTTTTAATAGAAACAAAAGGCAATTACCTCGGCATCCCTGAGAGTTAATTTAAGATGCTACAGGTGGTTCGCTCCCCTTTGTAGTCTAATCTGGAAATTAATAAACCTACGTGCCACAGACGGTGTCGTGTTGCGCTCTATTTGTGGGGCAGCACAGCAGTGTTGAGTGTGTTTTTAGTGGTAGCCGGTTCTGAAAGTGGTGGGACTATTTTTCTCAGCTGGAACACAAATAAACACATGCATGAGAGGCAGTGGAAAGAAAACACAACAACATCCAGAGGGCTTCCCTCTCACTCTGGGATTCATGCCCCACATTGTACACCTGCTGATATAGGGTCTGATTTCCACAACCCCCGTTCTAACCCTGCACCAATGGCAAGTGTGGAAAAACAGATGACCCATGTGTCACTGCAAAGATTTGAAAAGCTTTCAGTCCTCTGAGATGGTATCTAATTACAATTAGATCTTACCTGATGAGCCCAGGAAGTATCGTTCCAAAGCTGAGCCGAAGCCAGAGGGGTTGTCCTTAAGATTGCTAACAGTGAATGGCTGCAAGGTGGCATTCTGATCATTGATGGGCCAGGTCTGACCCCGGACACTGGCCCCTCCATACCAGGAAACATTGGACATGGAGAAGCAATCCTGAGGGAATTCCCGCAATGCAACAACAAATTTAAAATAACAAAAAAAGAAGAAGAACAAAATGAAGTGAGTGTCAGGGGGAGTTTCTTCTTAAATTGTAAAATTAAATTAAGACGTTATAACAATTTGTATGACCAAAATGTTTAAAACTCTTTATGAAAAAGGAGTTAATACTCTTTTTTTTCAAATCCAAATACGCTCAGTCTTTCTTTCCAGTTATCTATTGGCAAGCAAATGCTCTATCAGGATTTCATTAAAATATAAAGTGGAGGAGATTTTTTTTTGTTCAGAGGATGAATATTCTCTGATTTTTGACACTGCAAAGTTGCTATTACTTAGCAGAAATGAAGGGCACAGAGAAGTTTGTGATGACTAACATGTATCTTTTTCAGAAAGTTAAGGCATGCAGAGGGACTGAATGAAGAAGCGGTTTCTGAGTGAAGCCTTGACCCTCATCAAAGTCTCTCTATGCCTGGAAGGCTAACACAAAATAATAGTTTAAAAAGAGTAAATCTGCACTCTCTGAAAGATTTTTTTATTAATTGCCAAGTAGTCACCTGAGAGGTACAGGAGAGGGTATTTGAACAGAGAAAAATCAAAGCTGCTCAAGTAGGGGAGAGGTCCAGTGAGCAGTCGTGCCACATGACAGGGAGTTATGGCGAGGAATGTTCCAGTGAGGACAGATTAACCTCCCTAAACATCCCAATAGTTAAATGCCTTTGATAATTAAGCTGGGGGAGAGTACAGTAAGTACTGTGCATGTCAAAAAGAAGCAAAACAAGTGTGACAAAGCAGATTTCACACGTTGTATCCAGCCAAGTGCAATTTAACCCAGGATCATGAAAGGTGGAGGATGAAGGCAGTGTGCTGTCTTTTCAGTGTATTGAAAGGATGTCCTCACTATTGCCTTTGACAGTTGACTGCAGGCCACTAAAGATGTTTAAATCAAATCAGCTTTCCATTTTTATATAAACCACAGAAGTCAAGTTAGTATACAAAACCTGCAGCTGAAATACATAATATTTTGCCAACTACTAATTTCTTTAGAGGAAAAATGAATATGGTGTTAAAGAGGCATTTTTCTATGATTCAACAGTTTTGAGGTTCTATATTTTTTGATAGAGCAACAAAAAGGCTCAATATGAAAAGATGCCCCTTTGCTTTAGAAAAAAATGAAACTGTGCAAGAACACCAACAACCACAATCACTGTTTCATGTCTAAGCTGAGTTAACTGCAGCTCGATGCGTATTTACGCACGACATTTTGCGTAAAGTTAAAGTTATCCCTGCTTCCATTCGCCTCTGAATCTCTGCACAAGTAGGGAAACCTTACCTTCAGCTCCACATGACAGTGCACTGGCGCCCAGCTCATGCCGTAGCACTCCGTCTCCATCTCCTCATTCACCTCCAGGGAAATCTTCACATCGGCCACTGAGTCCCACGTGTAGCAGAACTCCGTCTTATTGAGCCAGCACAGGTTCCTAACAAAGGGAACCTCGATGTCAGGATTCCCCACGTTCCCGACGTCTATCTCCACGTACGTCTTGTCCTCCGTCAGTGTCTGTATGACCAGTGAGTGGGTCCGTCTCTCCCAGATCAGTCCGCTAAAAGTCCCCCTGAGGATCCAGTTTTTGTTGGGCTGGTCCACCACCTGCCAGTATATGATCCCGATGGTCATGACAAAGAAGACGGCCACCCCGAGACAGGCAATAGCTCCTTTCCAGGTCTCGTTCATCTCCTTCAATCCCGTGTCCCATGTTACCTCTGGGATGGGGCTAGGATTCCTGTTTCGTGCGTGGGGCATGTTGCTTTTTTTGAGATCAGCAAAGAATCAAACACAAAAAATGCTGCAGAAATCTCTGTGCGTGAAAAATCTCTGTTGCTTCATCATGTCATAGTGTTTTCAGTGAGGCTACAGGGTAACCAGCCTGCTCTTTAATCTCACACCGTTTACACTGTTGACTTTTTTTTTGCGCAATTGTGCCAGCAACAGAGACCTGTCATGTGAAGAAGGCTGTGAGAAAAATAAAAATCCCAGGGAAGTAAACCACTATGAATGAATAATTGACTTACCACATACTGCTGCAGTTTTAAAAGAGTTGGATTTGTCAATTGCATTGGCTGCAGTGAGCTCGTGAGCAGCCCCAAGCCGGGTTTGGCAGTAATGCCTACGAATAGCTCCTAAGACGCTCTCTTGCTTGCCCTGCAGTTTCTGACGTAACGCCGGGTTGTTTCTTCAGGGGAAAGGTAGAGAGAGGGAAATTGGGGGATCTGAAGGGTTTGGCTCTGTCTCGGAGCTGCCCGCCAGGGCGAGGAGGCCACGGACAGCCTGGAAGGGAGGGACCCCCCACGCGTGCTTGCAAACTCACTGTGCGCTCTCCGTGCGTAAAGACTTTGGAGACTTGTCATCCGGTGGTTTGGTGGAAGGCCAGGGGCGTCAATTGGGCATGGCAGGGTTTGCCTTGCCTTTTCCAAATTTAAATCTTGTGGTGTTAAACATTTTGAAGGAAGCAATGAGTGATGTCTGAAATTGTTTTGAAACCACAAGCATAAGAATCTGAGTGGTGGAATATTTAAGACCAACGCTGTGTTTGTCTTTGCATTCAATTTAATTGGGCACATAATAATAAGCTTTTAATCAGATTGCCCAAGCAAGATATTCAGCCATTGTTAATTACTCCTCTGTCTTGGAAATGTGAGTAGAATTGGTTGGTAGTAAAAAATGGGTATTGCTGGCTTTTATGAACAGCCTTGCTCCTCTCTGAAAAATAAATTACTCTTCTTGCACCCAGCAAACATTCATGTTGAAGCTACCAATGCTCGGCAGTCAAATCACTATCTTTTAAGTTTTTATTATTTCAGAACAGGTTCATTTTTCTATTTTTTTTCCCTTGGTGTACAATGCAGAATCTCAAAATGTGTTTCTTGATCTCAGTAGAATCTCTGTTCAGGATAATAATTACAGGCAAAAGAATTAATGGCAAAAATCAGTGAGAGAAAACCTTACTTTCTTTGTGACTTATTTAAAGTAGCAGTCAGTCTTGTCAGTAGTAATGTTTTCAGTCATGGAAACTAACTTGTGTAGGTGTGTTTGTGTTTCGTATGCCTGCAGCTACAAAATACTTAAAAAAGACAATTGACTACTTCTAATCAATAGATTTTTGGCAGACATTAGGCATGACTTTTAAACTTTAGAAAAATAAAACAATTATACATACATTGCAAATGAATGAAAACGTGACATCTATGACAGTGAGGACCTTTATTCTGTTATTTCTTCTATGCATCCCTTATTTTGAACAGCCAGACCAATGATACCCCAAAGCACCTGTCTTAATAGATATCTATTTTTTTCCCCACAATTTGGAAGATTGTGATGAATTTTTCTATGGTAATGAGAGAGAAACTGACACAAAATGAAATTTTCGTACTGGCACAAAAAGTAATGTTATACTCAAATGTAAAGAAAACTTTTTAGGAGCTGTCGCAACACTGTCAGAACAGATGATTGCAACATCAACTCCAGCTGCTAACAAGTCAAACACCTGATCATACTTTTGAATATAAAAGTGGCCATCCAGATTTCAAAGGGGTCTGTGCCACCTTTGGCCGCCCATTTGGCTGCACCCCTGCCTGCAGCTTCAATCCTGTTTTCTGTCATTTGTTTAACAGCATCGAGTGCAGACTCTGCTTTTGAACTCTCTCTGTTAGTGTCATTCCCTGTACTTTTGTTGGATCAGCTATACTTTGCCCATGAAGCCGTTGCTATCCAATAATAAAGCGCCAAATGTAATTGATAAATACTTTTTCATATTGCAGCTAAATATATAATTGGTGTGCAACAAAAGGTTGTCCAAAGGGCTGACCCACACAGTAGCCAAATGTTTATGGCCGAAGGAGCTTGTAAAATGTGTACTAGGTTTATTATTAGTTTTACTGACGCACTCCGAGCATGTGTTTCCTTGGAATTCAAAAAATTAGACACAGAAACCAAAAAGTTATGCAGTACTAGAGAGGTCTGGGCAAAGATTCAGGGCGCGTTGTGATATAGCAAAACATTATTATAGGTGGTGCGTGGTTTAATGAGTTGTATGACTCATATGCTGCACAGAAGACATTTGAGGGCAGGAATGTTGTTTATAAGTGCCACAAGGGTAGCGGGTGCTGTTGTGATCAGTTGAATGTAGCATTTGTTGGCGTTTAGACTGTCAGCATCCATTGTGTCTGGAGTTATAATGTCAACAATGTATAGCTGGACTACTGTTTGACTTTCACTGTTTAAAAACAAATGTGCACGTTGCATCAGAACACATTGTCCAGTATTTAGAACTGCAATGCTTGACTCACAGCTCTCACAGAAGCAGATCCTTTGTCATAACTTCCTGAAACCTGAACTGTGCACAGATCACATTGGCTCATTTTAAGTCAGTGTTCCCACTTGTTTATTTCAACATACTTCTTATGGTACCATGCACACATTCTTTTTTTTTTTTTTTTGGTATCCAGCCTCAACTTTATTGAACTCTAAAGCATGACAAAAGAAACTGTAAGGCTTCCTTGGTGCTGTGCACAAGATATCCCAGGAGTGTCGGCTGACATACCTTGAAGATCAGTTGCTCTTGCCCCCCGATCCATCACATAACTCTGGCATGGGCAGAGACACTGGATAAGGCTGTGGGAACCTGTGTGAGAACTCCACCTAATAACACAGCCCTAGCTATATAGTCGATATTTCAGATCTCCAGAAGAAGCTGTGTTGTTTTTAGCTAGACTCTGTAGTGATTTGGTGTCAGACTTTCAGGGAAAAAGGAAATCGCCTCTTGCTTTTATGTGTTCTTGCAGGAAAAATGCCACGCTTCCATCTGCATGCAAACTACTCTGACAACAGGGCTTCACATTCAGGTAATGTGTGACTTGTTGTCAACTGATAGTATCAGTGTTCTCACAGACAAGCTTAACATTATACTGAACATAAAGTGTGACATTGATTCAACGGTGCTTTGCCTGAAACTGTTTATGCTGCATTTAAAGTATTTTTCTTTGCATGCAAAAAAATCTGTAGATGTGCATGTGTTCATCATAAGTTTGCATTTGCTTCCCTGCATTCAAATCCCCGATATTCAAGTTCAACATGGGCCTTGTGGCAGCCAAGCTCCTGGGTCAGAGGTCAGGCTTATGACATCAACGGAACATCCATGGGGGAGGGTCTAAATTTACACGCCATCCAGATTGCCCCCTACTCCATCCCTAGCTGCTATTAATAGGCGCAGGACTGCTGCGTGGCATGCCCTTGCTCCCTCTGAGAGTGTGAACATGGGACAAGAAAAAACAGAGGAATCTGACCTGAACTGGCCACTACCTCTGACCACTCACTTAGTGTTGATGGCAAAGGGGCAAGGTTTAATTAGGTGTGGGGTTGAAGGGCCTAATGGTTTTGTGCTTTGTGTAAAGAGCAGGCTTACTGCTTCATTCAGCATGATGAAAGTTTAAAATTGTGATTTTTCAAAAATACTGAAAAGTCACTTATGTACTTCACATGTCATGAACAAAAAAAGTCATAGATGAGTACTGAAAACAAAGGATTAAAAAAAAGTTTGTGTTTCTATTTAAATATTGCTTGCTTTATTTCCCTCTTTGTTGAATAAAGTAAGCTGGAATAAAAGAGCATGTTAAAGTAATGCTAAAATCTCTGTAGCACTACAAATGCTAAGATCAGTATGCTAACATGCACACTGTTTACACACTGACTGTCTACAGCAGACGAAGTCCAAACTTGCATCAGTGTAACAGGTTTTGCAAGCCAATCTGACCATTTTGAATGTCAGCATGCAAAAGATAAAAGTTTTTAACATTGTTTTGCTGATATGTTGAAAAATTTAAACCGTAGGAAGCTGTTAGTGAGTGATGAAATGTGAGGGTATTATGAAAGCTTTGAAAGTTTAAAAAGTTTGTCTATAGGAAATTAATTGTCATGCATTCAGAAGTAACTGAGACATTATAAACTGAGCAGACAAAGTGGACAAATGCTCTCTTAGCCATCAACAGAGCCTTGCACTGCCCAAGTTGTAATTATAGTGGCCAAATATTTTACCAGGGGATCAATTTCGGGAGCTGAGAAAGAAAAAAAGGTAGCACAGAGGGGAAACAGTAAAACAGTAAGTCTGTAACATGCTAAACTATTCACTTCAACTGACAAACTTTTCCATCTTCACGTCTGGATCTTCACTTTACAGTTTCCTTTTTTTTTCTTCGCCAGGATATTCAATACCAGCAACTTCTCCTCCTGCTGCCTAAGAAACGGAGGGGAAAGTTTCCATGTGGCCCCAGCACGGGCTCTTGGCGGGGCCATCCCACTGTAGACAGAACTGTTTCTGTCTATCCACCTCTGCTGTAAGAGCTCTCTCTCCTCCTCCACCTCCTCCCTTTACTTTCTCCCACTTCAGTATGGTGACACAAACAGCCTCTTTCCACTGCCCCAGACCTGAACCTTCCTTTACAACTCTTATTCTTATTCTCCCTCAGTCACGATCACTTTGCTTTTACAATGGAGACTAACAATGGGTTAAGTTGGGGATGACAAAGTTTTGAGTATGATATGCTAGAGTCATGTAGAGGATCTTAAGTTTCACAGTAAGGGCCCATGTATGTCTTTGAAGAAAGAATCCAGGATGAAATAACCAAAACAAGAGAAGGGGGAGCTTACACAGTTGGGTTTACCGTTGTTGTGAGAGCATCAAAATGTGCAAGAACCATACATTTACATGTGCATGCATATGAAGTTACACTGGATAGGTAGATCAATGGCTGCACCATTACTTGAATCATGAAGTCTTGTTCTGAATATAGACAAACACTGATTTTCACCAAGGGCAAATTCAAACAGTAATGAGAGCAGCAGAGGTCTCACAGGCTCTGTGCCCAGTCACTTCCATGAAACCTCATTAATCATGCTTGTATTATTATGGCAACCAGTGATACTACCAAGCGGAACTTTAATTTCCAACATAGAGAAAAACCGTGTGCATTCACTAATAGGCTTGAATGACTTCTAAAAATGGCAGTGTTGGATGACAGTGTGAGACCAAACCTTTGGCTGATGGGTGCATCGTTTCATGTTGCTGACCCCCCTTTCCTCATAGACCTGGTCTAGTCTGCGAGGACAGACGTGCTGCTGAAGCCTGGGAGGTTAAGGTAGAGATGAAAGGTATGAGTATGCAAACATGGAGCTGGACTAAATAACATTAAGTGCTAACTGCAAGGTGATAAATAGACAGCCCTTCAATGAAATAATTTTTAAAAATTCTAATTAAAATGGAGTTCGCCTGTTTTGGTGTGAAGCATATTGATTCAGTAAAGGTACTTATTTATGTACAAAGTCAACAACATGCTCATTGAGTTTCAAAGGCAAAGCTGACCTCTTGTCTTAGACTACTAAAATTGGCCTCTCGCTTTTAAGTTAATCAATTCTGATTATGTGAGAGATAGTAATAAAATGCATAATATTTTTAAAATAACAAAGTTCTTGGGTGCAATTGTAATCTTTGATGCACATGTACAGACAGACATGTAATCCAACCTGCAATATTTGATATAATAATTAATCAACTCATGGTTGTGTAAGAACACAAAGTGTCAAAATAAAGCTACAATTCTCTGAATTCATATGAAAAGATACTTGAGGAGCCTTTTGACAAACTCTCCCTCGTAGCTATTAGTTTAAATGCATTTCTTTATTTACTAATTCATCCATTTGTGTTTCAAAAGAGTCCTTTGTCCTGGTTGTCTTTGAGGACAAACTTAAACAGGTGTTTTGGGTTTTGGTAAATTCAGAAAAGTTGACTATTACTTTTGAGAGTGAGAAGTAACAAAGTGCATTTGTTGAGACTGATTGACCATGGAGTCCTCCTTGTTAATATTTTGTACCAGTACATGAAGAAGAAAGCTTGCTCATATGCTGCAGGCACAGTAAGGTCGTATCCAGCTGACCCTGAGAATTAAACAAGCAAATAAGTCTTGATTCAAAATAATTTTAAATTCTTCACGACACAAACAAACTTAAAATTGAATCTTATAAAACAAAGTCATAATTCAGCATGTTATTTGCAGGAGGGAAGTGTATGTTAAACCTACAGTATGTGTTTTGGAAGCAACCTCCCACCACCTTTCTGAGTCTCCCCTACACTCCTGTATCAGCTGTCAGATGAACCAGATCCAATGCAACAAACAAGTAAACAACCAATGAACTTCTGGCAGTAAACATTTCCTCCACAGGGAAATAGCATCACCTTGACAAAAGTGAAGATGGCAGGATGTCCTGTTATCGTATAAAAAATATGTTTGCCAAATTAAGAACTTACATTACTGCACAATAATCGAATGCTGAACAAACCCTTTACACACACACACACACACACATACACACACACACACACACACACACACACACACACACACACACACACCATGGCATCTTAACTGATGGAAACTTCCCCATGGCCTGTCAGTGTGGTCCATTTCCTGCCAGGTCTGAACCAGCTGAGCCAGGGATTCAAGTTCCACTCAGGGGGCCTTCAATCATTCTTACCCCGGGCACGCACACTGTAATGTGTGAGGTCAGACACTTGGGCAAACACAATGAGGAGACGTGGGACAAGGTCTCCCTCTGCTGCCGTCTCCTCATATGTACCCCCAAAAATTAATTCCAGCAATGGAATTCATAAATTGGAAAATTCAGAGCAAATTCTCATCTGACTTTTCCAAATAATATTTCATAGAGAGAGACATGTGAATATTTTGTTCAAATCAAAACAGCCTTTGTCTACATATTCAGCCTGTGCATACAATGCTCAACACATTTGTTAGGCTCCAGAGCAAGGTGTTTGTCACTGCTGATTATGATTTATTTTTCATGTTGCTTCAATGGTAAATCCACTGGTATTTTTAGTGTCAAAATATTACAAACATAAGATAATTCATCATATTTAGCAATTTCTGTCATTTGTGTTTAAAGATATTCTTGAATCAAACTTTATTTCATACCTATGACTGACTAAGAGTCCATATCTGGCCAAGAGGGATATGTACCAAAAACCACTTATATGAAATTGAATTTTATATAATAAAATAGTAATTTGTTTATCATTTAATTCTTCCAAAGTTCTTCTTTGTGTAAAGTTAGTGTGGCATAAATAACAAAAAATGAAAAATGTGCTTTAACTTTTCCTATGTCTACAGAGAAACAAAATCTTTTCCTTTCTCCTTGTCCACAAAAAGAAAAAAAACAAGTCCATGTCTTTTAAATGGATCGCTTGTCAAGTTTTTTCAACTTTGTAATTTTGAACACCCATCTACACAGTTCCCACAAAAAACACAGGAATAATCCTTAAAAAGCTTAAATCTATCTGGAGCTTTCTTTGCTGGATAAATTTAATGCAGAATCTTAAAAGTATCTGCAGTATCTCATTATTCAGACAGAATTTATCACCACTGAGCCACCCTTTTTTCCAGTCTATTTCACCATAAAGTGAGGTCCAAAAGAATGTTGCAGAGGGCATAGGTACATAGGCTTTGTGTAATAGTCCTGGTGACTTCATTTGACTACTTATTCTTCATAATATAATTTACTTTGGGGAATAAACTGCAACTGTGTGAAATATGGCATCAAGCACCACTGCAATTAGGTGTAGTTGGTGGCCTGAATTTAGAGAGGAATTTATCATACATGCTGCTCAGCATTCAAAAGTTGTTGGACTAATATAATGCGCTTTTCAACCAATGTTTTATAACAGAGTGTATTTATCTCTACATTGAATATGCCTGTATTCCTGTTATTCCAAGTATAATATCTTATATAAGAGGTGCAGCCCTTTGAGGCCTGATGCACTGAGCTCAGAGTTTTCTGAGAGTATGGCCAAATCAAGGCGCATGCGCATTGTGAGTTCACCCGGAAGTACATCCCCGCACGTGTTGTGTGTTTTTGACAACCTTGAAAATACTACAAAACAGGCAGCAGCTTATGTGTCCCTACAAACGGCACCAGAGATGCCAATTACACGACTTTGGTAAGTAACACGCATTTACTTTACCGTCAGTATCACCTTAACGAGAGGTCGGGTTAGTTTGTGCCCTCTGGTCAAATCTGGATGCTAAACTCAAAACCGAGCTAATGTTAGCGCATCTTATAACTGTCCTGTCCGTCTGACTGTTTACATTATTTCACACGATTACAGCACGTTTAGATTCGTCGTCTATGCTCCCCTGTTGACCGATAAATGCACAGATAAAACGGAAATTCCAGGCTTTGGCCAGCAGAGCTAACAGTAAGATATTGATAGCACGAAGCCAAAGACCTAGCACAGTAACCAAGCACTGTTACCATGACACTTGGGGTTGTTGGGTTGTTATGAAGACAGAAGCATCTTACCTGTGTGTCCACTCATATACTGCATGAGGGAAACGATGCGATTGTTGTTAAGATCTGATCAGCCCCACTCAACAATGAAACTGCTAGCTAACTGAGAATACCATGAAAGCCTCAGAAATGTTTTGCTATTGTGCGTTTTGTTTACAAATGTGTAATTACAAGATTAAAATCTAATATACGGTCTCTGACATAAATGAAGAACAATTTAAGTGGTTCTGATTAAATGAAGTAGTTTCGGTTTAAGAGCTTATTCCAGTGTGTTAAACCTTCTGAGGAGCTGTGGTGTTATCGTTTTTAATAATAATAATATCTCTGTTGACACTAAAATAGTCTGGTTGTAAGGACACTTTCTGTCAGTCACTCATCATTGGGATGCTGATCTGAAACCAGGCACATCAATTCCCAGGGTCATTTCTGATTTTAGGTACAGGAAAGTTACACGGGGTCAGCTTTATCCAACTCAACCCCAGTAAACATTACCGTTGTAATTTTCTCATTAGTATTTTATAGATTTCAATATTGTACAAAATTGACTGAATCAGTGCTTTGTGTAGCAACTACAAAGGACCGCCACTGGTTATAAGAGAATAGGCTGACCATTGTTTCATGTATTTAAAATGTCATTATCTCATCGTTGATGTTGTTGTTAATATACACATTCATCCTCGTCAGTAGCATAGAAATTAGAACCAGGAAGACGCTCATTGAGATTGAAAATCTCCCTTCCAGGCAGCAACACAGTTACAGAGTTACAACAGGCACAAATATAAATATCATACTCAAAACAAACAAGGCTGAAAGATACATTGTTGTTAATCAAGAGTTATCTAGATTTGCACATTCAAGAAATCAATACTGTAAAATCAACAATATAAAAGGTGTTAGGGATATAGAATTTCCCCTTTCACCCTGCATGTACAGCTTTGAACAGTTGCTTGATTATCGGTGACTTTCTATCAATGCTGATGACTGACAGCGAGTTCTGATTAATTAACTGCACTTTCCACATCCTGTTGTATTATGATGCTTTAAGTTTCTGAAAAATGTTTCACTGAACCTCTAGGCATACCGTATTGTATCGTACCAATATCAAGACATCTGGAATTAATATCAAAATATGAAATTTTGTCCATATCATTCAGCCCTTTACCTAACAACTACCTCTAGATTTTAAAAACTCACCAGATACATTAAATAACTCACCCGTACAGACAGATGCAGGTGCCTCCAAATCATTTAAGATCTGCTAAAAAGGGTCCAATGAGCACCATTCACCAAGTGTCAAGTCCTTTTGTAAGTTGTTCCAGCTAGAGGGGGCAGCAAACTTGAAGGCTTTTTCCTTTAAGTTCATTCTAGACCCTCATAAAAGATAGTAATATAAGATCTGCATGAAAGAAGAAGTCATTAGTTCCTGTGTTTTTCTGTACAATGTCGGTGAGGAGATATGAGGGGAGTAGATGTGAGATGCACATGCCTTAGATTTCTAGATATAACAACTGTTTATCTTAGAAGCAATAATAAACTGCATCATTCTAAGCTTGACAACAGTAAACACATTAAACCTTAGCCAGTAACTGTTCCCTGGTATTCAGGATTGGAAACATGTATCATCATTTAAGGGATTATTGGAATTGCTTGCAGCCATACTGCCAAGGAAGCCTGCAGCGTCCGATCATATTTCAGCATAGTTCTATTTCATTTAGCAATCTGGGAATAACTGCTTGAAACCAAGAAATGAAGGAGCAATAATAAGTAAACATGGGAAAAAGTTACAAAAAATGGGAGAAAAAAAGAGATTTAGATTTCTCTCTTTCTTTTTATTTCTTGTCTCATTTTTCACAATGTATTCAAATAAAATGCGCCAAATCTTATAAGAGAAACAATCAGTGATTTGGTTTTTCTTTTAAAACATGAGAAGTAATGATGTGGGATGTGCAAACTTGCCCCTCGTTTAACTGTGGAGCTGACACAGCCTGATGTAAAAGGGTTTGAGCAGATGGCTTATTTAACATAACTAACATATTGACTCTTGTAGCAGCGAGAACGTGAGACAGTTCCATACAGCTTCATTACTGTTGTACAACAATCACCCAATTACCGAAATGATTGATGCATGTTTGATTGTGTGGTATAATTTACCCAGCATGTGTGAATAAAGGAAATACTTTGCTCTGCGGGAAGTGTACCAGTTGTGTTAAGACTCTGCTTTCCTCTCAGTTACCCGCTCTACCAGCTGGGAAACCCTCAGCTGAGAATCTTCAGACCAAACTGGTTCCTGACTCTGGTGAGGCCAGGAAAGGAGCAGCCTCCTGATACTGCACAGTTTCGTATCCCAATGGAGTAAGTCCTAGCTTTTATATCCTCTTCATAAATTTTACCATAAGAATTCATTAAGCACAATATTTTTCTTCATATCCCACATCCAGCGTTTACACTCCCTGATATAGTCTAAAAAATTGCTAACAAGCATTTGGTTTAAAGCTTCTCCTGTTTAAGACTGTATTTTTTATGATATGGGAAAATTATTCACAAAATTAAGGAGTGTTTGAAAAAAATTATCAAGTGTGGATGCTAATGCCTCCTTTTGATACCTCCTTTTATAATTAAGAACTGCACCACTTCAGTTTGTGACGATGCAATTTATTGCTTTGGTTTTAATGAATGTTAAGATTGTTCCTCTTGTGTAACTTTCAAAAAATAAGTTTGATGTATTTTATGTGTATCTTGTAATCAAACATTTGCTACAGATTTAAGACTGCAGTCTTTTGTGTGGTTCTTTTTGTGAGTATTAAAGCAGGCCTGCTGAAACGAAAACATGTAGTTTAGCAGCCACCAGATGGCGCTCTGGTCTAAAAAAAAGTAAAGCAGAGTTGTAAGGAGACAGTTTTTTCCACTGTACGGCTGTCTCTGATGAGCCCAGTTGCAATGATGACTTGCAAAAGGCAGACATGGTCAGTGGGTTGGAGTTAGGGTCAAAAATGTTTTTGTTTGGCACTGGTACAAGCAGCGTTGTACACAGCCAGACGCCAAACACTGCAGTCATGTAGAGCAGCCAATAGTAATGTGTCCACAGAAAATAAAAGCAAAATGTTCTTGATTATTCCACGAAACTCATGTTTAATAGACTATGCTGTATAAAACACTTTACTACCTCTTAATGTTGCACATGAATGCTCCACATATTCTGTCATTAAATGCAACAGGAGGTCTTGAGTAGTCAGCACTGAGCAGTGATGAGCTGATTTCAACTACTTCTTGTGAGCCAAGGTCAGTGAGGTTAGCAGAGCTCCTCAGGCAAGCAGAGGGCCAGGGCCCACACTGGGGAGAAAAATTGAAGTTTGAGCAGATCATCTATGTGTCTCTGGTGGGGTTTAGACCATAATCTGTTCATCCAGGTGCCTGGCCTCCCACTCTGATTCTTGCCTCTTCTCTGCCAAACTCCTAGGGTGCTTATGTAATTGTGTGTGCGGTGTGTCTGCGTGCATGCTTGTCAGTGTGGGTGAGTGAGTTTTCTGAGAACGGTGTGTCTTTGTGTAAATTTGCACAAAAGTGGGTAAGTGCAGGGCGGATGTGTGTTTATAAGGGTGTGTGAGGATTTTTTTTCAAGCAGTCTTTGATGCATGGGAGAGGTGCGCGGCTGATTGAAATGATTTTTCAGCCTCTACGTACCAAAACTGTATTATTTTTTGCCCTTCATACATGATTGCAGTGTAGTAAATGAACATGTGGTGAGATAGTGACACACACCAAGTCTCACTCCCACTCTGAGCTTATTGATGAGTCGAAGCCATTAGGGCAGTGAAAGCTGTTGTAGTCATGACTCATGATGATAGGTTAGCAGTGGGTGAGTTGTTGTGCCGAGCAGTTGTAACGAGAAGTAGCAATGTTGCTGTTCTCAGGGCGACAACACAAGGTATCCTTTATCTAAATGACACCTGGGAGCTGGATGTCTACGGTTGTTTGTCTTGTTTTCTCTTCTGCTTTGTTCTTGTTTTCTTGCTTGTTTGCTATACAACTCATGACCTGCACATGTCTTTCTTCGTCCCAACTGCGGCTCTGTTCTTTGTTGTGCTTCTCTTCAACAATTTGCAATGTGTTCAAAAGCAATCCTTTTTTGGCACAGGTTGTTTGAGGCACCTGGGCTGTGTTGTTTCATAATTCTCTTTTTCCCCACTCGAGGGAAGTATTTGTTTGTCTATTTGTTCCTAAATCTTTTGTGCTATGTTAGTATTTCCTCTCAGCTCTTGAACATCATCAAATTTCTAGGTTTACACCCACACAACATTTTCTTGTTCCTCACCTGGCATGGCTTTTTGCCAACACACACACACACACACACACACACACACACACACACACACACACATATACACGCACAAGCATGGAAACTCTCTAAAGAAGAGAACACAGGGTTCAGAGCTGTGTTCAGTTATTTCCCCAGTCACATTTCATGCTACTATTGTGTTTATGAAGTATGAAAGCAGGCCAAGCTGTGGTTTTTCAGTGTAATCAGACATGAGCAAACTGACCCTACTACACAGCAGCTCACATTGTCTTTCCACTCTGTCAACTATTTAGTACCTGTTGGATCAAACAGTGTTATGTTCACCATGGCAATACCCGTGTCTCTGTTTTCCTATTCTACTTCGTAAACACTGAAGTTGGAAACTGGGTTATTTTTCACGCTAATTAACCCGGTTTGTGTCTTAGGAAGTCATTTAGCAAAAGCACCAGATGAGGGTAACTTACCACCGATCTCAACTGACCTGTCTCCCTGTAAGGAGTTTGATGACTCCTGATGACCTGTTCTCTGATCTGGTTCTGTCCTATTGTCGGACCAAAACCTGAACAGTATATCTAATCCTTCACACGCTGCTCTTATGCTCTCAGCTTCCCAACTGTCTCTTCTCTCCTTGAGTCTCAGGTTCCTCAGTGGCTCTCCTCCCAAACAAAGTCTTCTATTATGATCTTGATACTTGGTGTTGAGCAACTTCTGTGCTTGTATTGTCTGTGTAGATGGGAGGGTTAAAGTAGTGAGTGTGTGTTTCTTGAGCTCAAACCTGACAATGGGCTCAGCTGACAATGTGGAGCGGCTTTCTCTGGCCTTTCATCTCGGCAGAAAACAACTCTCCTGTTTCATTCTCACCACTCAGCTGCTCTGACACAATGTACTTTGATGTCTGTGTGTGTGTGTGTGTGTGTGTGTGTGTGTGTGTGTGGTGTTTCTTTGGTCTCAAATATATGCTACATTAATGAAATTTGAGCTTGGCTCACATTACAGGATTCAAAAAAATCTTAAAAGATCCTGAAATTAGGTTGTATATCACATACAAGGAAAATCCCCCCCCCCAGTATCTTCTATTGAAAACGCACACAGTACAAGATTTGAAAATACTGTCATTTCTAGGCTATAAGCCGCTGCTTTTTCCACACACTTTGAACCCTGCAGCTTTAACAATGATGCAGCTATTTTATGGATTTTTACGGGCT
The DNA here is from genome assembly GCA_008086565.1 of Thalassoma bifasciatum. Classification (NCBI taxonomy): domain Eukaryota; kingdom Metazoa; phylum Chordata; class Actinopteri; order Labriformes; family Labridae; genus Thalassoma; species Thalassoma bifasciatum. The sequence goes on along the minus strand of RPOG01000729.1, from coordinate 77,659 downwards.
AATGAGCTTCATCTGCATTTACCATGGAAACACTGAGGGACTGAAGACGCTGTAGTATGCATGCCAGGCCTACAGCTGGTGATATAACTGTAAGAGCCGTTTACTCAACAGCGGTTACGAGGTTGAAATGAAGGTGAGCTGATCATCTGGTGGTAGTTAATGCTAGGTCAATCATAGGGGCCGACTTTGGTTCAGATTTCTCCAAAGATTACCTGAAAGACAGAGTCGAGGCCAAATCGACCTGTGAACCCTGCAGCCAGACAATCAAGTAAAGTACACTTAATAGAGTAGACTATATCACAGTATAGGAGGGACAATTAAACTTTTTGCTACCAAGGAAATAGAGGCTCAAAATGAGCAAATTTTCAGTCTTGTCTTTTTGTCAGAGATGATTTACCTTGCACACAGTTGAACTCTCATGGTTTTTAGGTTTATTAGCTGATGTTAGAGAAATTCAAACAGTCAAACCTGTCATGGTAAACACTTGAACTGGTTTATTCCAGGTTGGACACATACCAATTTTATGTAGGATATTTTAGGGACAAACAAGTCAACAATTACAAGAAAAAGAGCTAGCCAATGATATATCCATAGGTTTGCTTTCCTCTAAACTTAAACTCTTATTGCCTGTAACTTTGCATCACCTTTATGTTTGGTTGCATCCTCGTCTTTTCCATTCCCCTCGTAATACTTTTAGTTTATCTGCCGACCAATATGGCACCATAAAAACTAAAAAAAAAAGATGCAGTCTAGTTTGTATCAAACAAGGAGCCACATTAAGACTTTCCAGTGGTTTGCAAGTGGAGTTGCTAAAACAAGCAACCTTTTCAAAAAGGATTCATGGTCGCCACAAAAAGCACGATGGTCACTGAATCATCCCTTTACAAAGTAATGTTTGTCTTGAAACAGAAAGGACAACACCCCCCTTCTTTGGATCAGATGCTGGTGTAGCAATTACTAATTTACAAGGATTGTGGTGTGGCATTCAGTCTATACAGAAGAGCACACACCATTTTTGAAGTATTACTCTCTGTGATGATCTCTAAACCTGAGCAGAGATGTATGTAATCAACCGGAAAAATAAATTCTTTTATTTTCCTGTCATGACATCAATTGGCTTTTGTTAACAGGAAGAAGATGTCTTCTCATCTTGTGAAAATAAGCCAGAAGGGTCTTAAGCCGACAGGTGGCAGCAATACACTAATAACTGAAAAACATTAATGTAGTCTTACATTCATACACAAATTAAAAGATTTTCAAATACACAATAACAAAGGCCCTCTGCGTTATTGTGAGAGCTCAGCTCTGAACTTCAGACCGGCTTTTTTTGTTGGTACTTTCCACTTTTTCTAGATGTTCTACAAACAGTTTGGTAATAGTTTTGGAAAACATGCTGTCTTACAAAAATAAAAAGAATAGATAATAAAACAAGCAAACAGAAAATATAAGAGTCAGATATCTATTGATTATACATTTCATAGCTTTTCTAGGTCAAGAACATTTTTTGTGGCCTTTCTTTTTTAAAGTTCACCCACATCAACTCCAGCTATATTGACATGCATTTAAAAAACTTTGATGTCCTTCAATTGACCCATTTACCTTATATATAGTTCTGAATTATTTCTTTTAAGGTAGAGTCTGTTAAGGATTCAGATGTGTTCACCACATAATTTGACTGCGCATATACTATTGCTATTATCGTCTTAATTTCCTTTTATCAATGACTTTCCTTTCAAAAGCTGGTATCTCAAGCTTTGAATTACCGTTGGTTGATATTAATTGTGAGTTTAAAAAAAAGTACAAATGGCACAACAAGATAAATATACGTGTGACAATCAGTGGTCTTTAACAAACACTTTTTATTATTTTAAATTTTTGATTGAATTAATTTATTTTTACGTTCTCTTGTTTAGGTTATTTGTTATACACAGATTTAGGTAATTTAGCATACACAGTTTAGCAGACTTAACAAGTTAACATTGTCACTGTCATTATTCATTGTGAGAATACCCTAGTCAGTTTAACAATTGTAAAGATTTCAATAATCATAGGCGAACTATTCTTGTCATATATTGTATTTGAGCTGTAGCACAGACACCTATCCACTCATTGGGGTTAATTGGAGTCCACTTTCAGTCAGAGAGTACAGGGTTTGGTCTGTTTCTTGGGGAACACCAAGCAGCGACCCAAGGTGAAGCCAAAACCAATGCAGAAGTGCTAATGAAGGCAATTTCTCAATTGTCTGCTTCACTATTGTCTAATTTAGGGGCTGCTGTCTGTTGTCAAAAAAATGTCATAAATATTATTAATGAAGAAGGTTTCAGTGTCCTGAAAGTTAATTTAACGGAGAATCTGCATCTTTTAACCCAAGTGTTGTAGTAAATATTTACTGTGTGGTACTAGTAGTTGAAGGTCATTGTCATGGATTTGTTGTAAAGGACATCCTTTATTTACGACAGTGACGCCACCCATTCACCTGGCAGATGTTCTTTTTGCATTGACAGACAAGTGGCATGCGGTAGTCTCTGAGCCCTCAGAATACAGTCATTATCCTTATTGTCAGAGACTGTCAAAGCTGCCTCTGTCCTACCCCGCACTTTTTCATCTGTGCCCTTTCACCTACTTTTCTCATGTGCCTTTGGAGCACAGGTGTTAATAGACCGACTTTTCAATTGGAAGTGATCCCCATAATCTATTTGGCTCAGTGTGAGTCATCCCACATTTAAGAATAGGAAATATCTAGGAGCATGTAGATTCATTACAGAGGAGGGGATTACTTTTCAGGAGCAGCTGACAAAAGTGAGTTGCTTACACTTCAGTTGGGGAAGCTGCTGTAATGTCATTAACTAAAATGATATCAACATCATGGCATTCCTCTCCATGCCTGTTTCTTTACAAACCACACAGTGTGAAATTGAGTTTTCCATCTCCCCTTACACACCTCTCCTTGAATGATCTAGAACAATATAACTTTCAAACTGTTTTCCAACAATGAATGTACTGTTCCTGTTTTAAACCTACTCAGCAATAACAGACTATAATTGAACCTAATCCATCATCTGCGTCATTTGGTGCCCTCCTTGGTTTGGTGTTTGGTGTACTTTCATTGTCTTGAAGGCGAAATCTTTGTAGCACGCATGTTTGCGTATAAATATATACCAGTTGCTGAGGAACGATGCCTTTAACCTTGGCAGTTGCTGACGACAGGTTTTCCTTCTTCCTGTGAGGCAGAAGTGTGAAAGGTTAGCTTGTAGAGTCAGATGGGTGTTTATACTGAGATGATGATCAGATGCTGCCTGCATCACTATTGGAGACACCACTCCCTTTGTCTAAGTTTAGCCTTGTTTATGTACAAGCTTAACTTGACATTTTCTCCTCAGCTCTCAGCCCAAGGCTTTATTTCCTCCTGGATTCCAGTCTTTAGCTAAAATTGAAGTCGTGTATTGACTTGGGTCCAAAACAAAACTTGGATCTAATTTTATCCCGGTAAATCTTGTGTTAAACATTTAAGCCTGGAGATGCATTCTGTAAATATCTGACGGTGCATGTTTGCATTTATCTGGGAAGAAATCTTTCAATTTATTTCTATATTTTTTCAGTTTTTAAAACACAGTTTTAACTTTTAATATTGATGATATTTTTCCATCTTTGTCTTTTGCATTGTTTCTTTTTTCTCCAGCCATCGCTAATCCTTACTTATTTAGCATATTTGTGTGCATGGGTAACTTCTATAGGGAAACAGACTTGACTGTGGTGGCTCATGCTTCCTAAATGCTTTCTTCATGTTCCTGCTGGCTGGATAATTGGAGTTGTAAAAGTAGTAGGATTCAGATGTAGAACTGTTCTCATTAATCAGGATCAGTGTTCCCTCTGTTAATGATTCAGGGGAGACTTCGCAATTCCCAAGCCACTTCCCCCCCTCCCTGTTCCCCGCCCCTGCTTTCTAGGAAAACTCATCTCTCAGTGTAATCACTCCCTCTTTATTCCTCTCTTGATCTCAAGTACCCCGGTCACTGGGCTCTGCTTCGCTGCCCTCTGGCTCACACCCTGTTAAGACAGGGGTTTTGGGGGAAGATGGGTGCAAATGGAGCAGAAAGGCGCATCTGCATGCCTATCTTAAGAAACTTATTTTCTCTCTTATGACTGGGTAAATGGAGACAAAGAGGCCTGAACAAGATTGTTTATGCCTTTCTGTACTCTCTGGCAAAGAAGCCCCTTTGTCTACGTTCCCTGAGTGGTTCTGGATCAGTATTAAGGCTTGTGATGCACTTAAAACTCTGCTCTCTCAAAGGTAACTGCCTTAAGCTGGTGTTTGGAAGAAAAGATCCATCATACTTCACTACACCAAGCCAACCAGCGTTTTGTAACCATGGCATCAAATGTGGAAATAGTTACCAAAATTGCAGGCTAACCTCTCTCAATCAACAGAGCTCAGCAAGTCAAATGGAGGTGTTATGTGCTTAGATCAGTGTCAACATTGCCAAGAATTGGTATATTATTGAGGAAAGGGCAATTGTTTGTACAACATGGAAACATATATTACATCATTCTCAGGTTCAAAGAGTCTTTCTTTTCACATGTGAATGTTTTCCTCACCTAATATTGTTGCTAGAGCACAAGGTGTTGTGCTGTTTCCTCAGTAAAACAGAGAATATTACATTATCCTCTTCTATCAAAGAAACACATGAGATGATAGACTCCATATCCGAGGCACTCATGTCAGACCACAGCGTCGCTATTAAGCACTTTGTCAGACGCATTTGCGAAGTGCTCTCTACCAGGATAATCCAATTGGCTAGAGATTGATTAGCAGTTAAAAGCCCTTCTTCCTCTGGTTGGAGTGATCCCTTCCAAATGCTGCCCAGTGGGCTAGCTTTAGCTGGGATGGCCCACCGGATCAGTTGGTGCCAGGCCCACTTCCTGTGTAGGGTTTCACAGTGCGCGATCAATACACACAGACAGCTAATTGGATGAACACTGACACTCTCATTTCTCTACTCCCCACTTTATGGTCGAGAGAATAAAGCTGAATATGGGTTTATAGTGGAGCTTCCTGTCTATTACAGTGGGGAATGTACTGAGTTTATGGGAATAGAGTGTGGAAATTGGCTGTATGATTTCTATGTCTGTGTCAATTTGGTGTGTGTTACTTGATGCAGAGAGATCCAAAATATAACCTTTCACTGCTGATCTGCATCCTTAGATATCTTCTCTCGCTCTTTCTCTCCATAAACACTTTGAGAACTACTCACCCCACAGAAACACTGATACTGGTAGCCTTGCATAACCCCTGTTTTATTTTTCTCTGTCTCCTATTTGTGTACTCCTCTCTTATCAGTCTGTTCTTGGTATGTCTTGACAGAATGACCAAGTGTGATGTGAAGAACTACCTCGAGAAGATTTACAATGTGCCAGTTGGAACAGTTCGCACCAGGATACAGTTTGGTAAGCCTGTCCTTCTATGTACAAGCTCGTACAGAAAGCTAATGCAAAACTTGAAGTGGTTGACTGCATCTGATTCATAAGTTCACATTACTTTTAATACTCACAGATTAGATCTCATAGTGCATCCATGAGTATTGCCAGTATGACATTTAAAGACATATAAGACTCACTACTCGTCATCCTAGCTCAATTTAAAAAAGTGATTCTGAAACTGTTTTTCCTGTCATCAGTCATACTATGACGACTACATGTTTGTACACTGATAGACATAGTAAAGGATTTTATTTCAGTTTTAGTGATCTCTATATTGAGGAAACCTTGTGGAGCATTACAGACATCATGACTATACACCTATATAAAGACATGGAATCCATCCGGACCAACAGAGGATGTTAAATCAGTGGTGACAACACAGGAGTCGTGGTCAGCAGTACCCAGCCACAAACATTTCATCCAAATTAAAGCTCTGCTGCAGCTGTTGAGAGTAACTTGAAGAAGTGGTGCACAGTAAGCCTCAGTAAACTAAACTGACGCACGTGTTGAACTGTGCCTCTGCAAATCTTCAGGGGTAGAATGTAGTTTTATAAATTTATCTCTGAATTTCTGAACACTGACATAACTGGATACAGCATAAAGACAGTTGGTCTAACAGACAAGTCTAATTTTTATAAAGCTGTGAAAGAAAGTTTAAGAATTTGATAGTGCAAGCTTCACATAGCTAAAATTCTGTCATTACAGAACATCAACGAGTTGCTTCTGATCGTAATTTCTGTCAGCATGTGCTGTTGTGATTACTTTGATCTGTAGGGATGCTTTTTTGCAGGTTTATCCAAAGTTTACCACACTGTCATCTGCTTACATTTAAACAACATCCACAATAACGTGTGTCAACTAAAGATATGTGGACAATGAATTGAGGCCTGGGAACTCTGCTCAAAACAATTGTCTTGCCATATTTCGACCATAGTGTATCTCAGCTCTACTGTTAATAACTTTTTGTACTGTCTGTCTTAGTAGGATTTGTAACTGAATCCCTGTTTTGATTGAATTTGATTACGATCACTCTAAACTCAAGTTTAAAAGAGACTATTTAAAGACTTTTTAATTCTTTGATAATCTCCTCATCATGTTTCAGTTGAAGTTTTTTTAAATCAGAAAAACATGTTATTTTGTTCTAATGAGCATCAATTTGAATGGATACTGTCATTCAGACTTTTAGCAGCGGTTTGTAGCGGTTAGCTATTTCAGCTCATTGTGTATACTGTCTTACCATTGACATGCAGCAGCGGATGTGTTTTCCAGCGGCTAGTTGCGGTAGTGGTTCGTGTGCCTGGCTCTCCTTTCTCTTAATACACACAGCTGCTTATCTAACAATCTGCTGCAGCAGCATTCCAGCCTCCAGCTGTCCCAAGACACCCCACTCTCCCTTCACAAACACATATTATTCACTTACAAACTTGCATCTTTGGGCCCTTCATGCCCCATCCCTCCTGCCCCCTCATGGAGGATAATCATAGAGCCAACAGTGTTGTATCACTGACTTAATCCATTTGACTTTTTACTGGGAGAGGGAAAAGCTTAGTTTGTGTAGCCTGATTTGGGGGCTCCATGCAAGTCTAGGAATTTGCAAGTTCATGAAAGACCAGAAGTAGAGAACATATGGGTGACTTGAAGTCGAAGAGGTTTTGAGGAGCAGCTGAGATGGATACACATGAGCCTGAAGGGCCAAGAGGAGCCCCCTCTACCTCTGGAGGAGAGTTTGGGAGGGAGGAGAGAGGCGCCTAGCTTAGCCTAGCGTAGAGTGTGGAGCACCCATTAACACTGTTTATTAGGGTTGTGTCATTAAAAGCGAGGGGAAAAGGAAAACCCCTCGGGAGGGTGGGTGGAAGGAAAGCAGTGAGCCGTGAGGGTACAGAGGGGATAAAGTAAAAGGGCGGCCCGGGGCCCCTCGATGATCCCGAGGTGCGTCAGAGAAGGTATCCCTGTCTGCGTCAGGAGTTCCACTCAATTGGCAGCGTAAAGACGAGAACCGGCAGAGGAGAGCGAGGGGCGCAAACGACCCTTTCTTCCCTCCATGGGCGTCAGGGGTATTTTGGAAGGAGTTGCCATGGTTACTCCTTTGGCCTGGGATTTGTAACATGATAGCCGGCTGCCAAACCGCAATCTCAAAGTGGGAGAAATTGTGCTTGCGTTTGCGAGTGTTGCATGAAAGCCATGTCTGTGTGTCTATGAGGAAAGAACTGTGTGAATTACGAGGAACACACTCTTTGCCCTCTCAGGATGGACTCTTGTGTAAGTGTGTCTCATATGTTTTTTTTCTTTCAATGCTTTTTGGGTACGGGGTCATTGTCTTACCTCGCTTTTTCAAGGTTGAACCAATTCCCTGTGGGTTTCCCCAACAATCATACACGCACACTCACATAACTCACACACAAACACACACATCCACACACTTGGTTGCCTCTGTCTCCCATCCACACAGGGGCCTCCAGTTAGCCAGGGGAGCGTGGAGGGGGGTGTTTTACAACCCTGCTAAGGGCTTTCCCTGAGCAGTGGGCTGCCTGGCTAGTGATTATAGCTACGCGTAACACACACTCACACACTCACTCACACACACACACACACACACACACACACACACACACAGATACATGACTCATTATTGCGGAATGTTTCCCTTGTTTTTCATGTCATAAACTGTTCCCATAGCAATGCAAGTTCCTCAAAGGGGTTGTTGACTTGAACTCTGGTGTCCCATTGAGATTAGAGTTCAGGCAGAGATGACTGTTTGATGCCCTTCTTATAGGCTGTCATTTACAGAAGACCCTTTATCACGCAGTAAAAACTGAAATACTTCAGTAAAGTGGTTATAGGTATAGTAAAAGTCAATTTTTATGTATTTGAGGCCAGACACTTGATCAAGTACACGCACATACAGACGTGTACATGCGGACAAACATACAAATGCACAAGGATTTAGTATCTCTTCCAGGAGAGGTCAGACAGGAGGGGCCGTGATGTCATCATTTCCAGCTGGAGGGAAGGTTAACCTGCCCTCTGTAGTCAACAAGATCAAACCCTCTGCTATACAGGGACAAGACCAGAGATGTATATCAAAATAACATGCTTCAATCATTTGGATGTATGACATCTGGGGGGAAACTGAACCCTCATCAAAACTCTGAAGTTTAGAGGTAAATTTTATGATGGGAATAGCTTAAACATCTATATCTGCATTGTCTCCAGAACTGGTCAAAGCCATTGAACATTATATTGATCCAAATGATTTAATATTTCTCTACTTTTAAATGCAGAAAATTTTACACATTTAAAAACACTAAAACTGCAACTGTATTCAAATTCAGGCACACAAATTGGTTTGATAAATCAAAGAAATATTTCCTATTTTTCTTCTCTTTTGACTTATTAAAGATTTGACTATTTCCGAGAGCCCCAGTATTGACATACAACTCATCGGAACTGTTTCGTAGAAAGACAAAACCACATGGTTAAGGCTCAGTAATCAAGTGAATTCCAAATTGACTAAATCATAGAAATGATCTGATGAATGCAAAAAAAAATCTTGAATGAGAATAAGAAAGCAGTGTTTTAACTTTTGGAATTATTATAAAAGAACCAAAGATGCCTCCGTACAAACATTATTGCACCGTCTGCATCACTTACATTAACCTCCATCTTTGAAATATTCAATTTCATATTTATTGTCACATAATTTGAAAATTCTGTCATAATTGATCTGTCACATTTTGGCTTTTTAAACATTCCTGTTCACTGATGGATAAATCACCTACTCTTTTCTGTGTTTCTCAGGCTCCAACAAGAGGAGGAATCACCTTAACCAGAGGGTGAAGAAGCCTGACTTCAAAGTAGCCTATGTACAGCTGGTGAGAAGACCCAAGCATACTTTTGCACACGAAATATACACTCACCCTCTACTCACAGCCCTCTCTAGTGCTGTGTGGCTTGAGTAGCATTGACTCACTCACTGTCCTGTGCACAGTGGGAGGTGGAAACTTCTTAAAAAAATCACTCTCTTTAGTTTTAACACGGGACTGTCCTTAAACTGTTTTTCATTCTAATTGTTGAGGTTTCATTATTAAACACAACACCTAAAGGTGTTTTTTTTTTTGCTGGTGGTGGTGGTGGTGGGGTGCTTTATTTTTTAAACCATAGAAAGTATGGATCTGGAAGCTGCTGCTTTTAGCCCTGAAAGTGGTAAATGTAGCACGTTAAGCAATATTAACCATAAGCAAATTGTCAGATTGCCAAAATCCCTGCTACGCTGCATTCACATTCACCACTCCCTCACGCTTCACATCACTCTGCCCGACCCTGATAACAGCAGGTGAGATGGCAGAGCGCTGCGAAGATGCTTGAACTGTGTGAATTGTTGAATGTAATGTGATAAAATATATCAATGAGTGCTCAGTTAGGTCTATTATTAATGTGATTGGGCATAGACACAGGCCACATAAACCTAGCTGAAAGGCTCAAATAGTTTGCAATGTATTTTATACCTTGCGATATGAATATTGAGCATAGTGCAAGGTAATACTGAAATGATACTTTGCACAGCCCTACTATCAACACATCTCCCTCTGCTACATTGTTCACACTTTCTGGCTGCCCTCTTGAAGAAGCAGCCACTCTGGTTCCTGTAGGGCTCAAAGTCAAGAGGTTCTCTTTGCTCATATGCTAGACTTGTTATAGGACTCACTGTGGTATGGCTATCACTTGATATAGCTCTTTTTTCTCTTTGTGTTGTGCTATAAGTGGATTGTGAAGCGTCATGAGCACCGTGTGTGTGTGTGTGTGTGTGTGTGTGTGTGTGTGTGTGTGTGTGTGTGTGTGCGCGTGTGTTTGTGTGTGTGTGTGTGTGTGTGGGTGTGTGTGTGTGTGTGTGTATGCACAAAAGGACACTCCCCGTGGTGGCGTGGCAGCTCAAACTCGGTCATTGCGTAATGGCCACTGCCTTCACACCTGTGTTTGAGGTGAGATTTGGGTCAGGAAGGCCCTTTCCCTGCACATCTTGCCAGTGTTTGAAGTCTGTTGCCCTTTGAAATTAAACAAACCCTCCTCCCAAAAATGTAAAAAAAAAAAAAAAAGTCATTGTTTTAATGCTCCTTTGATGCACATGTCAAAAGCAATGGGCCTTTGTTTTGTGCCTGCCGTTTTGATCTTTACCAGATAAATCAACTGCAGTACAGACGCTTGTTTACGCCCCGCCGCCCACTCGACTGGGAGCCATCAATCTTGAAACGGATGAATAATGAAAATTGTCTAAACAACAATTTGAAAGAGGATACNAGCAGCCACTCTGGTTCCTGTAGGGCTCAAAGTCAAGAGGTTCTCTTTGCTCATATGCTAGACTTGTTATAGGACTCACTGTGGTATGGCTATCACTTGATATAGCTCTTTTTTCTCTTTGTGTTGTGCTATAAGTGGATTGTGAAGCGTCATGAGCACCGTGTGTGTGTGTGTGTGTGTGTGTGTGTGTGTGTGTGTGTGTGTGTGTGTGTGTGTGTGTGTGTGTGTGTGTGTGTGTATGTGTGTGTGGGTGTGTGTGTGTGTGTGTGTATGCACAAAAGGACACTCCCCGTGGTGGCGTGGCAGCCGTTTGAGCCAGTAACGCATTACCGGTGACGGAAGTGTGGACACAAACTCCACTCTAAACCCAGTCCTTCCGGGAAAGGGACGTGTAGAACGGTCACAAACTTCAGACAACGGGAAACTTTAATTTGTTTGGGAGGAGGGTTTTTACATTTTTTTTTTTTTTTTCAGTAACAAAATTACGAGGAAACTACGTGTACAGTTAAGCAATGGGCCTTTGTTTTGTGCCTGCCGTTTTGATCTTTACCAGATAAATCAACTGCAGTACAGACGCTTGTTTACGCCCCGCCGCCCACTCGACTGGGAGCCATCAATCTTGAAACGGATGAATAATGAAAATTGTCTAAACAACAATTTGAAAGAGGATACATGCTTGAAGCAGCCATGAATCTTTAAAAGGGAGACTTCCTTCCTTGTGACACCAAGGAAGTGGCGTGTGACTTTGTGTGTCTGGAATTCCTCACGGAGTCAGCAGTGATGCTTCTGTCTCACTGGAGTCAAACGACAAAGTGTGAGGATACAGAACAGCACACACACAAACACACACATACACATACACACATCTGTGACTTTTGTGCATCACTCAAGCATGCTAAGCCCCAAAGGGCTGATGCTTTTCCTGATGTCATTCAGTCTATAGTTGCAATCATGTCGTGGTTTTCTGAAGTCATGCTTGTTTGATGGTGAACAACGGGTGAGGAGTCTGAGATGCAGGCTCTTTATGCTTAAAACAGCTTGATATAAAACCAAATATCCGGCCTGTTTCTCTAGCAGGTTTTTGAAAAACAGGCTCTCTCAACTCCTTTTCCTACCTAACTCTCTTTATTGTGCACGCACGCACACACACACACACACACACACACACACACACACACACACACACACACACACACACCCAGCCCCAGAAAATCCTCCTTTCTTTTGCAGCGGTGGGTAGAAAACAAGATTGTTCCTAATTGACTCCACATGTGGGAGAGTGTTCTGTGGGTCGATGCTCACACCGCGGTCCCCCTGTTCTACCCTCATCCTTTCCTCTCCCCCTCCTTCTCTCCCCCTGCTGCCTCCATCAGCTTATACAGCAGCAGTAATACGTTTGCACTCTTTCTCTCTCATTTCTTAGTCCTGGTCTGTGGTTGAGGGGAGGCCTCCTGTTAGCGGGGTTCCGTGACGGCCATTTTCCTCATTGCTGGTGGAGGACCCCAGTGACAGGGGAAGAGATAGTGCCTGCATGTGTGAAATGTACACTTAGTGTGTGCGCGCTTGTGTGTGAGCGTGTGAGAGAGGGTCTTAGAGAGGGGAGGTGACTGAGGGGTTGATAGAGTCAAGCCAGAGCAGGGAGGTCCAGAGACGGGGCAAAGTGATCCAGGGAAGGGGGAGAGATGGTGTGTGTGTGTGTGTGTGTGTGTGTGTGTGTGTGTGTGTGTGTGTGTGTGTGTGTGTGTGTGTGTGTGTGTGTGTGTGTGTGTGTGTGTGTGTGTGTGTGTGTGTGTGTGTGTGTGTGTGTGTGTGTGTGTGTGTGTTTGTGTGTGTGTGTGTGGTAAGGTGGGACAAGGTGGTGTAAGAATGACCTAAACAGCAGAAAAAGCTAAGAGATCTCTTGAGTCCTTTACATTTATTTTTGTTGGCTGCATACTAATCTCTATTCTAAGACTGGGTCTGAATAAAACTATAGAATCCATTCATGAGGTCTAGATTTTCAGCTTTGGAAGTGTTCTGGTT